>CM021763.1:81307113-81382137 GCA_011075105.1 Heteronetta atricapilla | reverse complement strand
TTCCCTTTTGGAAATTCTCTGTAATGGATTAATGCCAGAACTGACCTAAGACGTGTTTGCGGCACGAAAAAAAGAAGATTTTAGGTGCGACCCGCTCTGTGACCTGCTATCCGTGGAGGACCTCCTAAGAGGAAAAAGTGGTAGGAGCTGTGGAAGGACGGACTTTCACATATTCTCAGAAAACTCTCGGATGTTCTTTTGAGTCCTTTCAGGGTCTCACTCTTTGTGTGAGGGCTGCAGATCACTGCCTCTTCCTCCCAGCACCCTCGTATGGCAGTAAGTGCTGTCTCTGCAAAACCACCCCACGTGTTTGACAGAGCTGTCTTGGCTGCACAGCGAAGTCCGACGCAAAGCAAATACGAGCTGCCAGCTCTCAGCGAGAGGCACAGATCTGCGTGGTCGCCGAGGAAGAGAGCTCGTGGTTGGAAATTGCCTTTCACTGGTTTTTCCTCCCCGGTGCCCGCAGCCGCTGTGAGCCCTGGCAGCCCCCAGGGCTGGGCAGCACCGGGAACACTGGGCTGACTGTGCCATCACCTCCGGGCCGCGCACACCGAGGTGCTTGTGGCATTTTCTGGGTATCAGAAATACGCATAACATTGCTTTTACAACCATCGGTGTACTTCAATACAGGTAGGTGAGGCACGGGCACGACGTCTCCTATCAAGACGATTGCTTTCTGACCCCATCGGCGAGTACAAGTTTTAACGTAAAGGTGAACTTCCACCTCAGGCCTTGGGTAACCCAAAGGCTTTGGTTTCACTTCACGTGTATCACATCAATGTAAAATTTATGGCAAAGATGGTTTTTTGCCTTTTTTTTTTCCTCCAATAAAAAATATACAGTGAAAACTACACTTACCACTGTGAATTAGTGTGTTATACTTCAGTTATATTTTTCCTTTTACTGCAGAAATGTAATGAATAGATGAGAAACTGCGTTTCTTAATTTGGGAGGGAATCTAAGAGGAGAGTGAAAAAAAAAAGTGATGACAGATGCAATCTTCCCAAACTTTGCCGAAAGAAACAGAAAATAAATCAGAGACTATGATTTCATCTTATGTGTGAGCATCACACATACACCACTTCAAGTTCTGTGTGCAGGGAGAATGCTATAATAAAATCCAGCAGGAGCAGAAAAAGGATGAGAAGTTGCTAGCTGAGAAACAAACAAACAGACAAACAAACAAACAAACAAAAAAAACCCATGAAATTGTCATTAATACTTTGGCCTGTACAAGGATGTCATGAGTGGAAGACATTTTTGTAATAGCCAAGTGGATGCTTATCAGGTGAGATCACTAATTACTATTAATCCTAAGCTAATTGGCGGAATCTGCTCAAAGATGCTATTTGCGCATGGTTTCTAATAGGTCAGTAAATCATTAATACGTGCTGTAGGCAAATTTATTACGTTTTGCAGATGTGAGTGCATGCAGTTACAGGACAGCTGGGGAGGCACTCTGTGTCAGGGGCTGTAGGGATAGGGCAAGGGGAATGGCTTTAAGGTAAAAAAGAAGAGATTTGGATTAGATATAAGGAGGAAATGCTTCCCTCAGAGGGCGGTGAGGCCCAGGCCCAGGCTGCCCGGAGGAGCTGGTCATTGCAGTCCAACCTGGTGGACTTCTACCAGTGTTTTGTGCAACCGAGCACTCGCCAAAGCACCCAATTAACCAAACCTTAATCACGGCACCTCCCGTGCTGAGGAGCGGGGATGCCGGGGAGCAGCGCAGCCGCGTGCGGCACTGGGCCCAGGCTGAGGAGCCTCTCCCTCAGCACCACACGCCCTGGCTCTGCGTCCTCGTTGACGTGGGTTTATTGCTCTTGGCACCAAGGCAGGTGTGTTTTTATGTCTGTTCAGGGAATATCTGCATGTACCGTGCAGATGTATTTCGAATGGCAGCCCAGAAATGTGGTACTCACGCTTTAAGGAGGCACTGACATTTCTGGAAAGAAAATAAGTAAGTCTTTACACCTTTTTCAGTATTTGTGAGCTGAAATAAAAAGTTACACTTTCAGTGAAATGACTGCGTTCTCCTCTGTTCTTGTGAGGCCTCTGAAATCAGGATTTGATTCAGTTTGTCAGTGAAAGGATCCTGTAGGACACGACATGAATCTAGCCCCACAACTCAGGAGGAGAGGACACCACAACCTCATGTCCTGCTTTCTTCTGGGCTTACTTCTGCCTTGTTGCCTGCCTCAGGCCTGCAGTGGGTAGCAATGAAGGCAGCAGTGCAGACTCAGGCCCGTGAAATTAACCTCTGATACGCTCTGCTCAACAGCGCTGGCGTTGAGCACGTTACTGAGCGGGACAGAATCACAGAATCACAGAATCACAGAATTTTCCAGGTTGGAAGAGACCTCAAGGTCATCGAGTCCAACCTCCAACCTAACGCTAACAGCCCACCACTAAACCATATCCCTAAGCTCTACATCTAAGCGTCTTTTGAAGACTTCCAGGGATGGTGACTCCACCACTTCCCTGGGCAGCCTGTTCCAGTGCCTCACAACCCTTTCAGTGAAGAAGTTCTTCCTAACACCACCCTGCAAGGCTCCTCCATCCTCATACACAAAGTCTTTGTGATGGCCAGTGATGACAGATACCCCTTTTTTATTAAAAAAAAAGCAACAACGTTTGCAGGCAACTACGATTCTGGAATTATTTCTTCTTCTTATTATTTTATTTCTGCCTTGTTTGTATTGGTACTGTGCAAGGGGAAATTTTCGGGCAAGGAAGACAGACATCATTTAGTATTAAGCATTGCATGATTTCCTTCCAGTCCCTGCTTGGCATTTTATCTTTCACAGATCTTCCTTACACAAGCCGAGCCAAGCCGTGTCCGTGCAATGACTAACAGTGCGTGTTAACGCTCACTGCCAATGGCGAGGAGGGGGGCAACCTGAAGCAAAATGAAAAGAGATGTTTCCAGGAAGAGGAGGATCCCTGCCTAAATCATGTTGAAATCTTTCGTTCCACAGCTCCTTCTGTCCTCCGCTGTTACAGAGGATTAATGAACTGGCAGTCCTGCCTCTGGCTGCCATTTCTAAAATAGAATCCACTTGGAAAATAAGGCGCTGGTGGCAACACGGACTGAGACTGGTAGTAATGTGGTTTAATAAACCGAGAACAACCTGAAATGTAAGAGCCATTAAATTTGCTTCCCAAATTAGCAAGCACGCTGGCCCTACACAAGTCATTTATCTTCCCGTGGCTCTCATCCCAGCCGTCTCTAAAGCAGAGATGACAATATCCGTCTCAGGAAGGTATTCTGGAGACTGACAGCCTGGTGATATTTCATGCTGCTGTAGAGAGCACGACTACTGACAGGCCATACGCACGACAAAAAGGTGAAGAGTCGTTTAAACGTAATTTATTCTCTTTTTTTTTTTTTCAGATTTGATATCCATGTATCTTGTCATGATAATCTCCACAAGCAGAACACGACTCTTTGTGATTGTTTTGAAGTTTCTTTCCAATAAATGAACTTATGACATGATGCATTAGTGAGAATACTGCTTTTCTCAAGTCTTCCTACAAGTTTGTTCAAAATAAATGGTAGGAGTTTTTTTTTTTTTTTTCCTACTAATATATTTTCTAAGAGGCAAAACTATATAAATTTTTGTTAGTTTACTTATTTCTAAAATATGTTCATAAGGCATACCTTAAAGATACTTTCTCACTTACTTTTCATATGTCTTACAGGAAAGTAGGACAGATACACTTTTGTATATGATAAAAGATTCTGAGAGAGGCAAAGAAAAATTAGAACTGGTGCGGGCAGACTTTCTGCTCTCAAGGTATGCAATGTCTAGATCGTTTAAAACAGCATACATTCTTGTTTAAAACACAGAAGCATTTCTGCTTAATAAGACATTAAGAGATAATAAGTCTAAAGAATGAAACATTCTACTAACCGAAAACAATCAGAAAGCTGGAACCTCGCAGATGTGCCTTTATGAGGAAAAAACTTCTGTCACACCGGTTGGCCTATCTGGCTGATTGCAGGTGGTTACACAAAAGCTGGCCTGGAAACAGCAAAGCTTTGCAGGACAGCCAGTCCTCACGGTGAGAATCACCGTTTTTCGACTGTCTTTCAGAAGTTAATAATGAGAAGAA
Organism: Heteronetta atricapilla; assembly: GCA_011075105.1. Classification (NCBI taxonomy): domain Eukaryota; kingdom Metazoa; phylum Chordata; class Aves; order Anseriformes; family Anatidae; genus Heteronetta; species Heteronetta atricapilla. Next base: position 81,378,024 of record CM021763.1, on the reverse strand, counting down.
GGTCCTGCACCGGCTGCTGGCTCCGCTCCATTCGGAAAGGCCTCACTTTGCCTATTAAAACGCCAGTTTTCTGTTTCCTGGAACTCAGATTATTAATCCTAGACGTGCTGGGGCAGAAGACACCCTGCCCCTCCAAAACCCTCTGGTGGGTATGCGAGCCGCTGAGCATATTTCAGGCTCGGTCTTACTGTTCTCAGCCTGCTTTCCCAGGACACATTTCCTGAAGCCCAGCCGCAACATTAGGAAGTCTTTTCGTTTGGACACAGCGCGCTCCGGCAGATCTTGTGTTTGGTTTGCGTGCATGCCGATGCACGCAGGCACGCACAGGGGATGCCCCTGTCAAAACAAAGCCTCCCGCCCACTCTGCTTTAGGAAGAACGGAAAAGTACAGAGAACAAAGAAAAATTATCAGTGGGGTTGCCCATTTTGCAACTGAGGATCTATTATATCTCTGTCACTAAAACTTTCCATGGCTCTCTTGTGAAAGCAAAACAACACATCTAAAGATTTAAACAAATACTAAGCTGACAGTTCGAGTTGATTTGGTGCTTTTTTAAATCCAATTGACCTTTGTCAAGGCAAAGGCAAAAGAGCAACACTTGACATTTTGCTCAAAATAAAGAAAACATAATTTAGCAATTTTCATCCAACTGTGGTTAACTCCAGCTCCACAGTTGCTCAACTCTTTCCAGACACAAGTGATTTGCAGTCCTCACATGCATTAGAAAGCTTCCTGAGAGAGTTGTTCCTAAGTGGTTATATTGAGGTCTCACATTGAACTGTTGACACATTCCCCTTTGCAGAAAAAAAATAAAAAATAATAAAAAAAAATCCATCACAAAAATCCAGCACAAAGAGAAAACATTGGCAACACTGCACTTAAAAGCCTTCAGACAAACTGACGATAGACCAAATGCACGACAGTACAGATAACGTGTTCAGTAAATCCACGATCCCCTCTGTTAATGGAAGAAAATACGGAAAATCTCAAAGAATTTAGTGCTGTGAGATGGCAGCCACGTGCAGGGCTTCTGTGCATGCCAGGCATTTACCTGCTCACCCCTACAAATCAGAACAGGCAAGAGCAGCGCTGGAACACAAGAAGTGGTTCTGAGTGAGGACCAACTCTGAAAAAGGACTGAAATCCAAAAAAAAAAAAAAACAAAAAAAAAACGCCTCCTGGGAGATGGGATGTGTTATTTTGTGTGCAACACGACACGAGTGTTGTTCCACAGCTGCTGGACAGCATCCAGCTAAGCGTGCACATGGCACAGACAAACTGCTGACATGCAAAATACCCCCAGGCTCCTGAAATAGGATTTTCAAATCCCCGATCACCACTAGTACTCTTTTAATGCTCACATCACATAGGGAATTCATCTCTTTGACCAAGGGGCTCGGAACTGTGCACGGGATTCCACGTAAGAACGTCACCAGAACCTTTTGCGATGGCATTAATATCTTTGTCGGGTACGAAATTAGCATCGCATTTGCATCTTTCAAGGCTGCCTCACGCTGGTGGTTTGCAATCGTCCTCCAGTAACACAACACACCCACCTCAGCTTTCATTTCTCAATCATATCTGACTAATCAGCTTATAGCACAGATTCATTCACAACAAGTGTCTTCGGTGCATAATTTTGCACTTACTGTTGTCAGGCCACAAAAATTTTTTTTAAAAAAAAAAAGTTATTTAATTCCACAGATTAAAAATTATCCATTTAAATGTGCGTTAAGTTCTCTGAATCGTGAATTTGTGCAATGAAGAAGCTGTACTACCATTTATTTCTGCCACAGTCACAGTGAAAACTGGAATGCATATTGCTATCAAGATACATTATTACTGCTATTTTTCCCCATATTTTTCCCTTTATGCTTAATTCCCCAATTCTGCTGTGCTGCTGTATCAAATAAAAGTTCAACAGCTATGTTGCATTTCGTTTGTCTGGACTAGCAGATAATGGCCTGGACCACTACTGGACAGTATGCCTAACTTCACTGAATCCAATCTAAGCTCTACCTTATTTTTAAGTATTTAATCCTTAATTGTAATGTTAAAATCTAATTAACAAAACTGCTAGACAAAATCAAAAAGCACTGAGTATATGATGTAACTGAACCTGTGCTGTGGCACAGAGGATTTTGCTGATGTCTGCAAGTCTCTTCCAGCTTCATTTTTTCAGGGATTCCATGCTTGCTCTATTCCAAAACACTTTTGAGGGAAAAGCGAACTATATTTTCACATCTTGTCACTGTTCCAAAGCCTCGCTGTTTCTTCTGGCAAACTACCTTCCCCTTAGTTCAGTGTTAGACCTGTCAGAGCCCACAACAATACTTCTTTAAGAGAAAGTGCTGCTAAAAAGTATCCTTTAAGCAGTTTCTTTTAGGCTGACTCCATCCTAGTCTGGACAACTTCTAGTTCATTATTTCCTACGCTGGCAAAAACTTTATCAACTGCACTTAGAGACTGCTTTGTGCTCACTGGAAAATAAGCATTTGCAGCTTATCTGAATGTAGATTACTAGAAAAAAATAAAATAAAATGGCTATAAGAAAAAGCCGCCAAGGATTAGTCTCACTGATGTTTTCAAGATGATTTTAAATTTATTGTGCTCACGTGTCCTGCTTTCAGCTAGGAGAGAGTTAATTTTCCTCCTAGTAGCTGGTGGGGTGCTGCGCTTTGGACTTAGGATGAGAATGATGTTGACAACACGCTGTTTTAATTGCTGCAGAGCAATGCTTACACTAAGCCAAGGACTTTCCAGCTCCTTGCTCTGTCCTGCCAGCGGGCAGGCTGGAGGGGCAGCAAGAGCTGGGAGGGGACAGGGCCAGGAGAGCTGACCCCAAGTGGCAGGAGAGATGTCCCATAACATACAAAGCTATATGGAGTGTCTGGCTGGGGTGGAGGGGGGTACTGCCTGGATATGGGATGGGCATTGGTCAGTGGGTGGTGGGCACTTGGATTGTACATCACTTGCTTTGTACATATTGTTAGTACTACTATTATCATTATTATTATTTCTCTTTCTTTTCTGGCCTGTTAAACTGTCTTTATCTCAACCCACAAGCTTTTACTTTTTTTTTTTTTTTTTCCTGATTCTCTCCCCCATCGCACTGTGTGGGGGTGGAAGAGTGGGGGCAGTGAGCAAACAGTTGGGTAGTGCCGAGCTGCCAACCGGGTTAAACCACAACATCACCATAGATGAGAATTTCACTAGACGATAAAGCTTTTAAAGTGGTCTATTTTCTTTAATCTTCAGAATTTCACTGAGCCTTAAGTCACTCTCATTGTAGTATGCAATAACGTTTTTATTCACATGACAAAAGTCCCTTTGAGCATTATTCTATATGAACCATATTGCTTACATGATTGGATTTTCATTTTCCCACTCTTATGTACATTTTTTTAAACCTCTTCCTGTTCTGTCCTACAGGTCAGGCTATAAACAAAGGCTGGATGTTGGTCCTTTAGCTCACACGCCTCCGACACACATCATCTTAATGGCATTCCAAAAATCCAAACGATTTCCAACAGTAACACCTGTTAAAAATGTATTATATGTCAAGGATAAAATTAAAATAGAAAGAAGGACAGTACACAGCCGTTAGTCCATCAGAAAAAGTTACTGAAGTCAATCCTTACTGATTTTGATGTTATTTCAAAAAAATCTTAGTTCCTAAAATAGCATATTATTATTATGTTGAATAATAATGATACTACAAAAGAGTAAAGCAGTAATACCATTCACTCTTTCCACAGTAATTGCTTGAAGGCCACTGAAGATGTATATAAAATAACATTTTTTTATCTGTTTGTTTGTCCTTTCTTTATTATGAATTAAAAAAGACATCACCTTTCTCAATCTCTGATAAAATATTGACTTTGTACAACATTAAGCGTTCTTGTGTGGGAAATGTGTGGGTGGAGGAAAAGGGTCTGCTTCTTTTCTTAGAAGCTATTAAAACTTTACATGCATTTATTTCACCCTTCATAAAGGGTGAAGGGTGCAAATCATAAAGTGATTTAAATTGCCCTTCTTATCAGAATGATACTCGTTATGAAGACACGTGTGTATATAGACCACACTGCAGTGCTGAAACATGAGAAACATTGAATCCACTGCTTCACAGGAATTCCTACAGATGGCTCATGTTTTAGCAAAACTTTCCTGTCTACAACATTTCAAGCTCTTAAGGGTTCATCATTAGTCCTTGATTAGTCATTGATGCTTTTCTGAAAGCTCATGATCTCGGTGACGTGGGACCACTCTTGCTGTCTGTTGCAATGAAGGGCTTGAGAACAGGGCTTCCTGCATGTCAGGTCACCAGAATCACAGAGAAGTTAGCTGGAAGGGACCTCTGGAAGTCATGTACTCCACTCAGAAGGTCAGTCCACTGATCAGCTCAGTATGGTGTTGTCTAGCTGAGTCTTAAAATTCAACAGCACTGGAGATCCAAAACTCTCCAGGCAACAGTTCCAGTTATGTACTTCCCCCTAGTGAATTAATTTTCCTATGATCTGATCCAAACCTTCTAAGCCACAGGCTTGTGGCTATTGCCCCTTGTTCTTACCACCTGGCACTTAAAGCGAGTGTGGCAGCATTGGTCATTGACAGCATGGGTTCATGAAGGGAAAAGTCCCCCTTAACTAACTTGATTTGATTTTACATAAATGTCACCCACCTAGCTGACCAAAGGAAGCCAGTAAATGTGACATTATTTTATCTAACTTTTATTTAATTTATTTTAATTTTATTTTTGATTTTAGCAAAGCTTTGGGTACTCTTTCAGTACCCTTCTGGACAAATTGTCCAGCATACAGCTAGACAAATACAAAGTGTGATGGGTGAACAATTAATTGGCCAACAGGGCAAGCTAAAAAGGGGTTACATGAAGCTGCTGGCCAGAAACTAGTGGGGTTCCACAGGGTTCCATTCTGGTACTAGTTCTCTTCAATGTTTTTATAAATGATCTCAAATGCATACTAAGAAAGTTTGCAGATGATACTAAATTAGGAGGAGCTGTTTACCCTGTTGATGGCAGAGAGGCCTTTCAGGGAGATCTTGACAAATCAGAGAGCTGGGCAATCCCCAATAACATGAGGTTTAATAACAGCAAGTGACAGATTTTGCACCCAGCAAGAGGCAACCCTGGCAGTACAGACAGTCCGGGGTGACAAGAGGCTGGAGAGCAACCTTGCAGAAAGTGATCTGGGGGGTTTTGGTTGATGGCAAGCTGAATATGAGCCAGCAGTGTGCCTTGGCAGCCAGGAGGGCCACCCATGTTCTGGGGTGCATCAGGCACAGCACTGCTGGACAGTCGAGGGAAAGGATTGTCCCGCTCTGCTCTGTGCTGGTGTGGCCTCCCCTTAAGCGCTATGTGCAGTTCTGGTCACCACAATGTAAGGACATAAAACTGCTAAAGAGCATCCAAAAGAGGGCTACAATGATAGCGAAGGGTCTAGAGGGGAAGACATACGAGGAGTGGCTGAGATCCCTGGGTTTGCTCAGCCCAGACCAGAGCAGGCCGAGGGGAGGCCTCATGGCGGCCTGCAGCTCCCTCACGAGGGGAGCGGAGGTGCAGGCGCTGAGCTCTGCTCTCTGGGGACAGCGACAGGACCCGAGGGGACGGCATGGAGCTGGGACAGGGGAGGGTCAGGCTGGGGGTTAGGGAAAGGTTCTGCACCCAGAGGGTGGTCAGGAGTTGGAACATACTACACAGGGCAGTCAGTGGTCATGGCACCCAGCCTGCCAGAGTTCAAGAAGTGTTTGGACAACGCTCTCAGAGATGTGGTTTGATTTTTGGGTGGACCTGTGTGGAGCCAGGAGCTGGACTCAGTGATCTTTGTGGGTCCCTTCCAACTCGGGTTATTTCATGATTCTGTGATTCTTAGAGCATGATGTCATCATCATTTTAAATACCTTTCAGATATTTGCATACTGCTATTACATTTTCCACTTGTGCCCTCCTCAGCTAAATAAGCCCACCTCCCTCAAACACTCTTTAGAGGAGATGTGCCCCAAACCTCTGACCAATGTGGTAGCCCTGCCTTGGACCCTCCACCTGCCTTGTGAACTAGAGGCCCCAAAACTGGACAGAGTGTTCCCAGTGTGGCCTCAATAGCACTGAGCAGACAGCGATAATCACTCAAAAAACTGGCCAAACAACTTCTTCCACAACAGCCCAGAATGTGGTTTGCCTTATCTACAAGAGGAGTACACTGCTGCCCCGTGCCCATCCCGTAACGCTCCCACTCAAGCAATACCAACACTCACACTGCCAAGGCTGAACACATGTATGGGGCTATTTTCTTTTAGGTGTATAACTGTGTATCTTCACTGAGCACTGTGAGGTTTTCTGTCAAACTTATGAAGTTGCCCTAAATCCATTCTGACATTTGTCATGTCCCCTAGCTACTGTTGGCCACAAATTTCCTGAAGCTACACTCGGCCTTTCTAAAATTTGGGAGCAGTATTATTGCTTTCCTTGCCATCAGTCATATCCTCAATGATTCTTTAAAAATTAAACAATTAAACTGCTAGCTCCTTCAGCACTTCCGGATTAACCCCTTTCAGCCTCATGGATCTGGGTATTACAACTTCTCTAAGTGGTCCCCAGAGTGTCACTGCCCTACTGTTTCTGCCTCTCACCTTCTGAAACTGTGCCAGTGCATGAAGCAGGCTTTGCCTGTGAAAAACAGTGCCAAAAAGAAAAAAAAAAAAAAAAAAGAGAGAGAGAGACTGAGTATTTCAGCCAATTGTAAAGAAATTTACTATTTTCAAAGCACAGAAGTCACATTCTTGACTTCTGAATGCTATGAGCTGGCACTGCTCTATCCATTAGTCTTAAATAATACTACAGAATTTAGAAGGTTGGATGTAGAGGCAAAATACAGACTCATTCTACATTATGATTATAATGAGATACTTCTTTCAGCTGAGTTATTGAAAAAATGCTATTTATGGTGACACAACACAATCAGCAGCAATATAAAATGAAAATGTGGTACTTTTTACAGACACCAAATCAAATTGGTTGCTATTGCATTCTCAGTAGTCAGAGAAGTCAACTCTTACTGACAATGCTGGAAGAGGAAAAGAATGTACCTGATCCCTTGTCCTTTTGAGTGGATAAACTCCCACTGAATATAGTAATGTAAATGACATTTCTTATTTGTCATTGCCAACTACATAATCCTTACTAACTTTCTAGAATGGTAAAAAATGCTTTGTCATCTTCTGTCTCAAAAACTGAATGGCATATTCAATGATTTTTCCTGAAACGTATATTAAAGTTCTTCAAGAACTGCTGAAGGAGTTCAGTAGATGCTAGAAGAACTAAAATGTTAGTTAATGTCTACTTTTGTTTAAAAATATATATATTACATTTTTTTCCATATTCTTAGTATACAAGTGATTGAAATACTCTCTAAATGTTTCCTGAGACTGCTTAAAATTCCAGTTAAGTCAAAGTACATTTCAGACTCCACTAATTTTTGCTATTTTATTATGTATTATTCTATATATTTTTATCGTCATGAACACAGATCTACTCACTATCTCACTCTTCTGACATCGGTTTATCCTGTCGAGTATTTAGTCCCAACATAACAACACTTCCTTTGTTCATCTGAAATTGCACACTTTTTTTTTTTGCTTTGTTTTGCCTGCAGCAACAAACTGATATCTGGGTCTATCACCTAAGGACTTGAATAGGTAAAGGGAATATTTTACAATAATTTCATAAGTAATTTTGTAGTATTTATAGTAACTTATTTCATAAGTTAAACTATGGTAATTATGCATTAGAGTATGCGGAGGTTGGTATCTAGGAGCACAGAAAATTCTTTAAGGAGGAACCCAACATGTGGAGAAGGCGATATAAATTTAAATACTACATTGTCTTGATTCTCGGAATAATCAAGGCACTCAGGTGGCTTTGTAAGTTTGGACTGCTGGTATAAAGCGTACCAATGCGGATGACATCCCAAAAGTTTAGCTGCAGATGTCAAAATCTGGAAAGTCTCAAAAACTGAAAAGCTTTCTCTATCTATCTGCTTTATATTAGTTCCTTCTACTGTTTGGTTTAAAATAAATGCACACATCTACAATGTTTCTCAACACCAGCCACACTTGCTAGGTTTTTGACTTTAAGAAAAATAACTTTTCTGTCTTTTTGTTCCCATACTTAACCAGTGAGCTTTCCTTGTTACACTATCTTCTTTCCTTCCAAGTACAGTGTCTGGAAAAAAAATCCAACTCTGCAGAAACGGCATGTAGTCTACTTTATTCCACAGATGTCAAAATGCAATGCCTGTTTAGGCTGTGTATTTAGTCTTATTTATTTTTTCCCGGGGTAGTGTATGAATTGTTTAATTGCGTTTGAGTTATGCACTCATCTGAGAGTATTGCTTGTACTATTTGTATGTGAACAAGCTCTGTTCTTGCTATTCTGCTTGAAATTCATCTTAGCCTGGCAATACTGCCACAACTTCCTAGTCTTCTGCTGGGCGTATCTACACTGTGGAATCACAGTCTCATATTTGCGTAATCTTGAGGAAGCCTTTTGGGGCCCACCACGTTTACTCAGGTCTATCCAGTACCTGATTTTGTTTGGTTTTGCACTGCTCTGATCACTGGAACTGCTACAAACAGCATCATGTAGTCCATCACCGACTCCTGGTGAGGAAGATGCCACAAGGAACAAGAAGTGAAAACATTTATAGCTGTGGCCCTCTCGGTACCATCAGATACTTTTCCTAGCGTACCCTAGGAAAAAAACCCACTCTTTTATTTGCAATTGGTGCCAGCATGAGCTTAAGATCTGCATATTTTTGTTCTTTTTAAAAATAAATTAATTAATTAAACAGTACTAATATTGCATGCTTAAAACTCTAAATCTCTGTTCTTTTTCTCTCAGCATGATGTTTTTACTTTGTTTTGGCCTCTGAAACCTCTGCTGTGTCTCTTGCCACAATTATTTTTGGTTGCTCTAGAAACAGGGTTTATTCCTCATGTTCATGTAGTTTTGCTACCGTATCTACCAGTTTTCTTCAGTATTTTATCTCTTTGCTACTTAATCAGCCCCTAGTCACATTCCAGTTTGTGTCCGCTATTCTGGTTATTGAAGTTTGTTGAACTGTATCTCCTCCAGTCAAGGTCAGGTTGGGGCATGCACCTGTTCAGTAGACTTCTGTACGTCCACTTTTCTTGTTAAAAGTACCGTGGTTCTCCTAAACATTTATATCTGAACTTTTGAATGTTTTTCCTTTACTGTAGCCCTCTACTAGTTAGTTGAGCTTGGAAATTTTTACTCTTAGAAAAGTCAGCCATTTTGCCCAGTTTAGAATTTAGAAATATTTTAGAAAAAAATATTTTTTTTTAAGATAGATTTTTGATACTTTATTCATTTTTTTAGATAGATATTTTATTCTTTTTTAGATAGATATTTTATTCATTTTTAGATAGATATTTTATTCATTTTTAGATAGATATTTTATTCTTTTTTTTTTAGATAGTTTTTTTAGATAGATACTTTATTCATTTTTTTAGATAGATATTTTATTCTTTTTTTTTTTTTTTTACATAGATTTTTTTTTAGATAGATATTTTATTCATATCTCTGTCAGCCAACACAACCACTTAAGATCTATTTGAAAAATGGAATACCTCCCGGTCTTGATTTGCTTTTCTCCTGACTTAAGATCACTGAAAAATGGACTTCTTATACTGTTGACGTGTAACATTTCACCATTCCTTAAAAGCAAGGTTTTGGTTCAAAATTACTTTTTATTTTAAAAATTTAGTTAATTTATTACTGGGAGTAGAGTGTGGTGAGGATTAGTACAAGGTACAAGAAGCCATAGCAGAGGTAGCTTGGGAGTACCTAACGCTTTGCGGTTTGCAGTGTGCGTATATTCTAAATTACAAGATAGAGGGTCGGGCTGTCCAGTGAAGTTTGTTGGAAATATAACCAAATAATAATCAAGATCATAATGAGAAAGGGATAAAAGGATATTTTTCAGATAAAAGGATTCAGCTCAGGGGAGAAGCCTCGGCACAGACCTAAAGCCTAACCCCAGCCCCTGCAAACAAGGGGAGAGATCCACCCGCCTCCCTGAACTTTGGATCAGCCTTGACTGAACGGTAAATATGCCGCTGATGACCTCAGCTACAGAAAACAGAAACACCCCACAAATTTCATGAAAAACACGGCCATCTTTTATACTACGATAGCCTGTGCAAAACGGCCTGTGAAATCCTAACCTTTCGAGAGCCACAGCAACTTATTCCTTCGCTCCTGACCCCAACAAACAGCTTGTGAATAAGCCCGCTCAGGCAGTCATAAGCAAAAAGGTAAATGTTCCTCTCTCGTCTTCCAGCTGAAAGGATCAGGAGCCCAAGCCTTTCACAGGAGAGGACATGGTGTGCTTCTGAGACACGGATGCTGCCTGGGTGAGATAATCAGGATCATGCCACAGAGGAACTCCAAGCATCAGATATGCTAAACATGCTCCTTGGCCTTTTCCTTTTACACTTTTCTAAATGAATTTTGGGATTTCCTACTTTAAGCACCTTGGATGAAAAAGATACCTTTTAAAGATACCTTTTTAAAGATACCTTTTAAGATACCTTTTAAACTTTCATTCTGGCCTTGGTGAACAGAAGGGGTTTAGCAGGATGTATTTGCTGGGCGACTGTTTACTCTGTGACAATGCAAATCAGATATTTTACCCCCAAACAGCACTTTGTGTGTTTATTCTTGAAGATACGGGGCGAGGACTGTCCCTCCTCTGCATGCAAACGAATAGCTTGTACTGTAAACTCCTCTCTGATGGAAACCATTTCCCACAGGAAGCGCTTGGAAACAATCTGTCCTTAGGAGACGATTTTCCTATCAAGTGCATTTCCGAGGAAATGTTTGTCATGCGGCTAAACAACTAAATCGGATAACATACAGCGCCTTTGCAGTCTCCTGAGCTGGATCCATCTGGATATCAAACACATTTAATGGGTCGTGCTCTGCTCTGCTCAGGGTCTGTGGCTCCTGAGCAGCAGGGAAGCAGGGCTCTGCTCCTGGTAAACTATTTCATGTGCTCTTTCCTGTTGGGAAGAGCTTTTAATGAATGCTGAATTGCCTTCAGACCGAAGCAGGGCACCCCACATAGCAGAAATGTCCACTAATAGACGGTAAAGCAGCCTTTGGAGGCAGAAAAACCTCGTCCCAGATTTCACAGCCACTGCCTGAGAGCTGGCGGAGGCGCAGCGCATGGGAATGACGTGCGAACAGCGCGCGTGGAGGGACGGCGAGTTCCACGGGGAATCGCTTTCGTACCGTGCCATCCACACCTGAGCCCCTTTGCACATCCCTCTCTCATCCAGGCTGAGGTAAGGGACTCAGGAGACACTGTCACACCAACACAAATGCCTGCAGGCCAGGAGGAGCTCCCAGCACCGCGTGCTCGCCCGCCAGGACTGCCCTGACGGCTCCTCGCGGGGGAGCACGACCTGAAAAAGCTGAGGGTGTTCGCCACAAGAAGTGTGTGTAATGCGTACTCCTCTCCTGCAGAAGCAGCCCGTGGGGTGACCCCTTGTTTTATTAACACGGATCGGTATTATCCGCTTATCTGAACGACAGCACAGCTCGCAGACGTCGGGTGTTACTGGCGGACCGTTCGCCCTGACGCTTCACTGCTCTTTTCACTCGTGCTGCACCTCTGGTCACCTGGATCACAAGTTTCTCTTCTGTTTCCTGGTTAGATAACTGCAGCTTTTGAAACAGGAGGAGAATATGTATGTGGTGAGGTTGTTTATACAGTGGTGGTGTTTCAGGAAATGTTTTTTAAACGTGTATTATTGTAAAGATTTACAAAGCACCGAAAACACTGGCTATTAAAACAAACAAGTACAAAAATGGCAGCGCTGTGAAAAATCTACTCAACTTCTTTTACTCTTCTGAGGGCACCCAATACTTAACAATTATATTTTCCTGTTAAACATTTGATAAATTCACACATTAAAAAGTAATTTCTAATATCTGGTAATGAAAGGTAGAGGATACTGTCCTATTAACATTTCCTGCCTAATATCTCCAGCGGAGCATAGGAAAATGTCTTTAAAATGTGAAGTGTGAAGTCCTCAGCTCCTCATAACCTGCAAGGAAAAGTTTTTTATTGACTACTGTCTGAGTCAGAGCTGCAAATGCACAGGTTTTAGTGTAAAATGTTAGCCAGGAAGAGATAAGACATTTGAAATTTTAGCATGTCCTTTCAATAGAGGAAACCCTACTTCATGTTGGAGGCTTTGCTGATCCTCTAGCGCCAGGAAAAGAATGTGATGTGTTGCTCCTTCTGATGAAAAGGATAAATATCGATGTAATTTGAACAGCAATGTACTTGTTGTGGACGGAGATGGTGCAGCACACCCTGCAGGCCAGCTGCCACCTACAGCCACTCTCCAGACACCACCACCTTTTGTCAGGGCAGAGACAGGCGAGACTACAGGAGGGCAAGTTTCTTACACAACATTACCAAGGGATTACTTGGCATGCAGCAAACACGGCCACTGCACGTTTAATCCCTGCCAAAGCACGGCAGCCTACCAGGCGTCCAGGTGGGGATTTAAAGGAGCCTTGAGGGCAGGAGGGCAGCAGGGCAGCCAGGCACGGCCACGGCTTCGAGGTAAGGCTGTGCCCTGCGCGTGGCACTGTGCAGCAATGCTAACAGCGTGAGGCACATTGGCGAGACAGAGGGTGCCTTAAATCTTCGTTTCCTAGCTCCTCAAACAAAGCTGCTGAACGTGTGTTTCCCAGCTTCGCCCTATCCGAGGATGGAGATGCGATGGGGGATAAAGCCATGGAAGATGAGAAATGCCCCCGTCCTTTCTAAAATTTTAAAGCGCACGAATGGAAACAAAACTACATAAAGAGCATTGCATAAAACCAACCAAAAAACTTCACACAGACTGAGAAAAGCAAGTGTACCATCTCAGTTTTACCTGGGTTTAAACGAAATCCTAACTTCAGAGTCATGCACAGGTGCATCTCTATTATCAGTCCTGATCTAAATGTTATTCCATGCATGCTTTTTTATCTGTGTTTTCTATGTTACCTGCTGTCGTGCTGAACTACCAGGTGCAACAGACCTTGCAGGACTCAAGTTTTACACAACTGTTTTTCAACATCCCATTTCACTGCTTGCTCTCAGCACAGGAGTTGGTGCCTTGCAATAATAATTAAACTAACAGTAATTCCTAGGCTTTGTGCCCTTGCTTGAATAAAACATTTCAGGTTATATAAAGCAGAGCAATATAAAATATCTTCTGGCAGATACACAGAAGTGTCAACACTCTGGCCATGGATTATAATTCTCACTGAGTGTTCACATCCATCTTCTCTAAATATGCACTGGCAATAAAGTATTTTTTTTATTAAGGCAAATATCCATGCATATTACAGTGCTCCGTCACTGCTTTACCTCTGGCATAGCATCTCAGTTACAACGAGCAACCCTCTTCAAGCATTTGTATCCAATAGATCTATTGAACACAGGCCTGGATCGGATTCCAGCAAAAAGAAGTAGGTTTTATTTCTACGTGCACACACACAGAGATGTCACCACGCACAAGAGGAGAGGAGAGGAAAGGCAGGGGACGTGCGCGGGCGCTGCGGCCAGCCCTGCAGAGCCGTGGATGTCTCACAGGAGGCTCAGGTGCCTTCCTCATAAGTGATGTTATTGGCTTGCAGATGATGACTGCCCGCTTAACTTCACAGAAAAGGATAATGATTTGAGCCCAGATATGCCAACATACACAGTGTGATTACATGACAAGCTGTACTGAATAACTGAATGTACAGGGAGAGTAAGCTATGGATCTTTTCTTTTTTTTTTTTTTTCAATTAAAAAAATGCTCATGACTCAAGAATATTTTTGAAGTCTAGACTTCTGCTTACAATGTCTGCTTTTTGAATTAAAATCCAAAATAAATCTGTTTTGTGGTAAAGATTCATTTTACTGCTTTCTAGTTGATGAGGTAAGATAGAGGTAAATAATACAGGTGTGAATACAGGTAGATAATACATGCTATCATGGGTATTTCTATTACATGCACCTCAGAACAATTTGAAGACCACAGATTTCAATATTTATATTTTGGATTCCCCATCATCTCACTCTTTTCAGACATTGGAGGCTCTTTCCCAGCCATGATACGCTGGCCTCTATCCTGTAAACAACTCCGTAATGCACAATAAGGTTTGAATTCCGCGCTGCACAGGAGTGGCCCAGTGGAAGTACTCACGTGTGAAATTCTGCAAGGGGCAATTTGTATTTTTTCATTACTAATAATCAACGTCTAGTCTGTATTTGACTTTTTCAGTGAAAAGGTCTTTGCTTCTTTACCAATGCTAAATGAGAAAAATCAGCCCTAAATGTTCACTCCTCATAATGAAAAAAAAATAAATAAAAAAAATCTTACAGCTACTTTAAAGTATTGTGGGTTTTAGTGATTTTTTTTTTGTTTGTTTGTTAATTAAAGGACACGGAAAATTGACATACTCTGTTTCGTTGCAAAGGCTGCAAATACTTCAGCTTTACTGGTATAATTATCTCAGTAAAATTACATAAGTAAGCAAGCAATTGTCTTTCCCAGTGTATTAACTATGAAATTAAATCCATGCAATTATAGCTATTGTTTAAGAACAATGCACCTCTTGCATTAATACGCGTTCTATATGTTAATTTCAGAAAGAGATAAACAACACAAGTAACATCGCCGGTGCGTCCTGTGCAAACTGCTGCTTGTTTCTGGATTTTGTTCAGCTGCCCAAGCTGAAATCCCACGGGCATTGAGGAGAGGCGGAGGTGATCCTCCAAGAGGACCGAAGGACCGAGCTCTTACCTGCAGGCTGTTGAAGATGATGAAGAAGACCAACATCCAGAGGTGCCGGTACGCCATGTGCAGCCCTCCCCACAGCCAGGTGATGGAGATCAGTGCGAAGAGATACAGGACCAAGGGGACCTCTGGAAATCAGAAGCAGAGGCGTTCAGCTGGTGCGTGCAGTGCAGAACACTCCCCAAGCATCCCCCAGGCTGGGTCAGGGCCCTGTCAGCAAACTGGGCACGGGCACCCAGCCGGTGGGACCGAGAGCCTGGGGGAAGCACGGCAGCGCCCTGGGCAAACTCTGGGAACGTGGAGAAGGAATGGATTTTGGGGGAATTGAGGGGAAAGGGAGAGGAGTGCTAGCCTTATCCACACAGCAGGCTGCGATGGCTCTGGCGCTTCGTAGTGTAAGACCAGGTTATTCTCTGATTTACTGTAACTTTTACTGAGTACACATCCGATGGCATAAAACATCAGGCGAATACCTCCGCTCCGTCGAGGAGTCCCTCAAAGACGGAATCTGTAGAAGTCTGACAGAGGTCCGTGTTTGCACCTCGCGGTGCGGAGGCACCCTGTGAAGCATTGCCCCTCTCCACACCGGCCGTGCCACACCAGCCAAGCACTTCTGGGAGGTGTCATGCTAGAAACGGGGCTATGGGAGTGCTCTGGGTGTTTTCTGTAATGCTACACAAACAGCAAGCGCCACGTGAGCGCGGGCAACAGCCAAAGTCAACATGACCTTACAGCACGGCAGGGAAGAGTTGCTTGCTGTTGCTTTGGCAGAAACGGGTGTGCGTATTTTGGGAATGAGGGAGCAGCTCAAAACACAGCTCTAAGTAACTCACTCAGCCGAGTGAGCTACTCAAGTTATCCCAGCTAAAGACTAAAGCTGCTTTGGAAGACGTGAGCTGCAAACTTAGGATGTTCTGCAAGAGCTGCCTCTTGGCGTGGCACACCAGTCAGGAAAACAAGTATCTGACCAGTGAATTATGACGAGATTCCCAGTTACAAGCTAAGATTACCATTATCTTAGGGTAGTTGTAACCTAGGGCTCCGGAGGCAGTAAAACTACAGTACTAAACTTAATTCCTCGGAACAGTTGACATGACCTGTTTTCTGTGAAAATAAACGAATATATCCACTTGACTGGGAAATAGCAAAGCCCATTACAGCATTAAGAAAGTCAGATCCTCTAAACAAAGGAGGTGGAAAACTCGGCCTCTAGTCGTGGTTACGATACCCTTCTGCCATTTTTGCCCGAGGACACAACATGACACGCCTGACACAGAACTTGTGGAAGACCCATCCCTTAAGACATGACAGCTGGATAACCTCGGTTTTCTGAAAGGATGATCGATGCCCATGAAGCACCTGAATCACTTCTCCCTTGGTGAGCTGAGGTCTGGCCAAAATTTGTTAGGTTGCCTGAGACTTCCCAAGGATCCATGATTCATAACACAAATAATAACAGTGTTTTTCAATGCAGCACCAGGGGACGAAGATTAAGGCTATGTACCTCTGCTATTTGTCTGGGAGGGCCCAGTTTTGTTAGAGGAATAGAATGGAAATACAAAATAATTCCTGCGTTGCTCCCAGTAGTATCCCTCGTGCACAAATCACCCATCTCAAAGTCCCTTTGGGACAGTGGAAGAGTTTGTCATGGCCTCAGCAGATGCTGAAGCAAGCTTTTCTTTAGCAGTTACTAATATATGTGTCCAGCATCACAACACTTTTACAGTAATAAAAAAGGCAAAGTCCTCCAAAGCACCAGGTAGTATACTAAGTGTTCGATTTTATCCCACACTGCATACACAATGAATCTAAATACTTATTAGATATGTAGTTAATAATGTTCATAAAGACTGGTGAGGAACCAAAGACCTCAAAGTATTTCAGGTTACAGAAATAACCAGATTTAGCAAGGGCTGAAAAAAGGCTGAAGCCTTTTTCCTGAAACAAAAACAAAACCAAAACCAACCAACCAACCAAACAAACAAACATAAAATGCTGTTTGTTTTTGTAAATTTATCTTTCTAAAGGTAGATTCAATAACTACCTGTAGAGGAACTCATTAGTTTACTTGTGCATGGATCTAAATGGAAGGATATAATCATTTTATTAAACCTCAAAGTCATTTAACAAAATTTAGCTCGTTAGCATACAACTGATGCAATGGGCTGGCAATTAATGATCCTAAATGTATGCATATTCTAAATGCTGTACCTAGATCAAAGCTAACCGTGTAGAGAAGCGTCTCAGAAGGTTCAAACAACGATTTGGCTTTGGTGCTAATTTTCAGTGTAGTTCAACTCAGGTTTGGGGTGGGGAGAGAAGAAAGCAAGTTACGGGAGGACGATCTGCATGCCAGAACTAGCAGCTCGATTTCTGCTTTTACTACAACAATGTCACTTAAAGAAAGTTAGCACAATATTAATCACAACCCAACACCTCCAGATCATTGAAACCGTAGACTGGTGAAACTGTGGTGTACATAAAGCTAAGGGAGATGGTTTGATATAGTACTATCTAGATCATACACTTTTGATGCACACTGATCTGATTTTTTTTCCTTAGGTGTGTGTGTGTGAAGGGGAGCTTTGGTAACTCCAGAGCCATCTCACCAGAACAGAACGACAAGAGGTAAAACCAGAACGAAGCTCACTGAGCCTAGCAAAATCTCTACTGTGTGCATCCACACAAGTAGTTATAAAGGTTTATGTATGAACGTTTCTCAGTGCAAACATATAAATTACAGGTTTTATATATGTTATAGTAACTAAAATAGTCTGAAGATAACCTGCTTATTGCCACATGCAGAATGTTGGTCCACTTAAAGGTTCTGCTTTTACCTGTGACAACAGCAATTGCTTCATTATCGATATTGCAAAGGGTTAATTCAGAGCCAAAACTTTGGCAGCACTCAAAGTCTCAGCTGTTTGAATTCCCTTCACCTACATTTTGATCCGGCAATTTGTTGTATTTTGATCAAACAGACGCTCAATCACTAGAACATACCAGAAAACGTATCAGCAAACCAGCAGCAATTTATAAGTTTATACAAACAGCCCTGCATAAAAGAAAAGGATGCCAATAAAAAGCCTTGAAGTGCACCAAGCCTGACAGTCTAGTTATTTGCGGTTTCCTTCGTATGGAAAGAAAACCGACAGCCCCTCCTGAGTAAACAAGTGGACTGATGTACCCTCACTTACAAGAGCTGTGCCCTAAACCCAAGTGCAAGCAGTGCATGAATAAACCTTAGGAGATAAAAGACTGTGGTGGAGCAGTCAGCTCAGCACCAGCCTGATGTAGGTGAGACACGGTCAAACGCCTTTTTGGGTAGTACATATTTGAACTGTGCTTGTTCTTTTTCTTTTTTTTTTTTTTTTTTTTTTTTGTACATGATTAGCACAGATTTTTTAGTACTTGGACTGATGAAAGGTTTTATTTAAGCAACAGTCAGTCCACCCACTCCTTAAGTATATATATATATACATATTATATATATATAATGTATGTGCATATCACCATCCGGACTGTTCATGTCTCCTGAAACATCTTCCCTTTTCCTTAACTAGAGGCTTAAGCAACGTGTAGGCAGGGTTGATGACTCAACACAGACAAATGTAGCTCACAGAGCTCCAGCTGCCACTGTGCAGCGTTTGCAGACTTTGTGTAGCCACGGCTGATATCTGACCAGATAGCATTACATGTATTTTATTCACCAAAAAAAAAAAAAAAAAAAAAAAAACAACACCCTCTACTTGAACACTGTTTCTTGATTCTTCCCAATTGCTGAGAAATGGTTATATTTGTCATTAACTTATCTAGGTAATTGATTTTTCTGCAAGGCTTGCCATTCTGAGGGCGGTGCTGCATTGTAGTTAGCTTTTATGAGTAGTAAAACTGCAGTTTTTTAAAGCAGGGGAATCCTTAGAGTAAGCAGTCAAGATTTTGTCCAAAGCTTTCCATAAAAATGTAAAGAATTTGAAAGATAGGCTGTAGTATTTTCGTGACGTGTTTGGATTGGATTAAAAAAAAAATCACGAAAGAGGAAATACTCCTGCACGAGGCAGGGTTTCTATGTAGTCATCCTCTGGGCACTGCAGTTTCAAAACCCATCTTGTCTCCTCTGGAGCTGTGAGCTTCAGTAATTGAGAGTATCCAGTAGCAAGGGGCTCCACAGGAATCGGCTACCACCAGATTCAGGTAACAAAATGCTAGATGGCTCGGCTGAAACACTTGTCAGCCTTGTTTGTTGCTCGGTTGCGATAGAGCAGAACAGGAAGGAGAAGCGCGCACACGCACCAAAAAAATAAAATAATTAAAAAAGAACATTTCTAAACAGTTATGCTTTCACTTACAGTGGTTTGAAATCTCTGACAAAATAATTCCACAAGACATCATGTTTCTAAAATAAATGGGTGCAGGATACACCCCTTGTGTAAAGGATGGCAAAGAGAGACCTCCGGCACTGCGTGCCACGCTGCCTGGCAGCAGCCCGGGGCTGGGAGGACGAGGAGGAAGGCAGAACAAAAAAGGGGAAGCAGCGGAGAAGAGGAGCAGGAAAACAAAGAGGAGCCTTCCCGTCTTCCCCGTCTCTGTCCGCCGTCACACCTTTGGTGGATCAGATCGCTGCCAGCTGACGATGCAGGTGGGTTTGTGCACATCACCTTAATTCCAGATAGCGGTACAACGCGGCTGTCCCTGAACAGTGCCCTCTGGTTACGGGAGGATGTTCCCTGCCCAAAAGCTCTGTGTCAGGGAGGGCAGCAGCAGGGACGTCCTCTTGCACAACCCAGCCAGCTGACTGCTGTGGATAGCAAATGGTTCCTTAAAAATGCCATCCTGCTGTACGTCCGGCGCTTCACAGTTAGGGAAACTAATGGAGGTGTACGTGTGCAGACAGAAAACTTAATATCAGATTAATCACTGACTCGTTTGAACAAAGGCATCGGGAGAGGAACAAGTAACAAGCCCTGTGAAACTAAGATCAGCTCGTTGCCAGAGAGAAAACCTGTAGCACCATTTGGAAAAGTAACTGAAGTGACCCAGGAAAAGAATGAATTGCTTTTATAGGTTGCCAAAATTGGAACTGTCTTCAGGACACCATAATCAGTCAAAAATCGAAATTTTACATTTGGTATCCACAAAGCGGAATGAACTTCTCAGTTTGGCCTGGATCGTGTATTTCAGAAGTGATATATTACCATCTCCCTGGTACTGACATGTACAGTGCAAATGAAAACAGCCTTCAGACTCTGAAATGGCCAGTTTTCTGTTCCTTCGTCCTGCGGAGCTGAGAACCGCTCCTTAAGGTTGTGCCTTCAGTCTGTGTCCTTACGAAGCTTTGGGCTGCTGTCTGAAGGGTACTCCAGGATAATGAAGCTTACCTTCCTTCTTCCATTAACTGATGTTATAGGCAGTATTGTCCGGGTGCGTAGGTCTGAGCAGTGAAAAACGTTAAATGAGGTAGAAATTAACGAACCTGGAAATGGTCGGAAAATATTAAAACCCTGAAGTGTAATGCTGAGCATGTGCTTGCAGCAACCATCTAAATGATTTAACTACGGATAATAAAGAATGTGCTGCACATCACTCACATACCCCGGTGTTTGTATTCCTACCACCGTGCTGGCCCACATTGTGTCTTCTATTGCCTGAAGTCTTTATTTTATTTTGTTTTTTTCCAAAAATAGAAGTCAATAAAAGAACCAATTAAATAATACAGCTTTAATGATCTTCTGAGTTTACCTATAAATATTTACTATATTTCTTCCCCTTAGGTGTTAAACAGATAATGCAACTTTAATTGTTTTTAATTGTTCTTGGCTAGACATGAAGGCCTCCTGCAAAACCTGGATCGTCATTTCTAACATTTTTTTCCTAAATGACTGGGGAGAATGTATTACTACTCAGAATTTCACTGTTCTGTGGGAGACCTAATTCCAGTAAAATATTTACAATTGCTTAACAAGTCAGGAGTTAAACTTAGCAACAGAACTACAAAAAAAAAAAAAAAAAAAAAAAAAAGCCACAAGAACTTTTTTTTTTGAAAATGAGTTTGAATAACAGTGTTCCAAATTCTGCTAGCTCCTTTTTTGATTGTTTTTGACAACCACTGTAGAAAAGGAATTTGGTAACAGGATTTTGTGGCCAAAATAGAGAATTTAACAGATTTCCTCACAGAGTTCAAAGGAGAAAATGCCGCCACCAACATGCAATCAGTAACTCATGACAAAACCTCTGATTCCAGATTAGGAATGTCAAAGATGTGCTGACTTTAACATTGTCTGATTCTGCAGGCCAGAAAGCTGGCATATAAAAGTACACAGCATTCAATCGGAC
Source organism: Heteronetta atricapilla (assembly GCA_011075105.1). Classification (NCBI taxonomy): domain Eukaryota; kingdom Metazoa; phylum Chordata; class Aves; order Anseriformes; family Anatidae; genus Heteronetta; species Heteronetta atricapilla. Next base: position 81,356,801 of record CM021763.1, on the reverse strand, counting down.
AAAATTGGTCATGGGTTATTTGTAAAAATAGGAAGCAGCAAAACTGTTAAAATATTATTTTTCGTTCATTTACATTTTTTGATCTGTTGTCCTTGTGGCAAGGAACAGCTTGAAATTAAAGAATACCTCATAAAGTAGAAGCACTTATCACATTAAGAATAAAGAATACATGATTTATTAGTCATAAAACCTAAAAGATTAGCCTCTCTAACCTTCCTATTAAATCTCAGGGTTTTGACAAATTTTCTTGTGAGTCTTAAAACAATTCCTGGTATAGGAAATGAAAGATCAGGCCTCTTATCATAGATTATGCTACTACTGCTATGCAGTGAATATGGCAAATCACAGAAAGACAGCAAACAAACAAAAAGAAATAAAGAAAAAAAGAAAGAAAAAAAGAAAGAAAATAAAATTTAAAAAGAAAGAAAGGAAGAAAGGAACGAAGAAAGGAAAAAAGGAAAAGAGGAAGAATAGAAGAACAAAAGAATGAACAAACAAAAGAAAGAAAGAAAGAAAGAGAATAAAAGAAAGGAAATAAAGAGAGAAAGAACAAAAGAAAAAGCTACTCATCTTCATATAATAAAATTATTTTAAAATATTGTGCAAGATATTAAATGGGTGCTCAATGCACAGTTGTAATAGGCACAACTCATGCAAATTAACTTCTGCAGAATTCTTTAAAGGAAGAAAGCTAATATGGGCATGTGAAGCACAGTACAAACAATCTAAATTGCATAAGTGCAGATGATGAATTTAAGTTATTATCTTATTGAGATCTTTGCTCTTTATTTCAGCTTGTAATTACGCTTGTGCATTTTGTCTTAAACTGCATTTCTAAAAACCTCCAAGGCAAAGATTTGTTTTTGTCCTAATTACAAAAAAAGAAAAGCCCCTGGAGCATTATGAAGACTAAAATATTATCCACTGTGTGACTGTGATGAATACTGTGAATATTGTATGTAACTCTCAGATTATAGGTAGCCAACACCTGGTTCTTGATTCCGCAGTGCATATTGCCATCTCCAGATGAAAGCACTCCTGGAATTCACCATTCCTCTGCTCCTTTGGGTACATGATACGTATCTCAGAGTTTGAGATAGAGGTTTTTAGCACGTAGCTTACAGGATAAAGAAGACGTGTAACAGCAGGTTTAGATACACGTTCTCATTTAGAATATGAAGCCTTGTCCTCAGCATCATTCCCTAGAGCTGAAGCATGGCTGGAATGTCCTGTACTTGCATTTTGGATGGCCTATGTGTTTCCTGAGATCAGCTGGTAGAAGGTACAGGTGGGCCATCTGTTATGGCCGGGAACTCCATACTACTAAGATGACAAACACATTAAAGAAATTTATGTAAATGAGGACACAAAAAGGTAGTTATAATTTTACAGCTAAATACTTGGGGTATTCCTCATGAAGTTCTATTTTGGCAACAAAAGGTTTTAATCTTTAGACTCATTCTGGCACATTTACAATGATGATAATCAGGTAAAATTCTACTGCATTATTTATGCCCTGGGCATGGAAATTATGTTATGACATGTTCAATAAGTTGAGGTCACCTATTAGGATGGTATTATCAGAAAAAAAAAAAAATGCAGGCAATTTTTCAATTCAATTTTTTTCCTTTACATTTTAAAATCTTTGCAAAATTATGAGAAGTTAATAAATATTTGGAAAACAAAACAATGAGTATTGGACCTCTGCCTTTTCTAATTTCGGTTTCTGTATTTTGCATATTTGGACTGTCAAGAAAAAACAGTCCTCTGCTATATATCCCTATTTTGACCTGCTGCCACTGCAGCCAAATACAACCACGCTGCTTTTCGACCACCTGATTTCCTTGAAAAGCAGCCTTTCTTGCTACAAACTTAAATATTAGTTCAGCAGGGGCTGTTTATCCAACACACACTCCTGACTTGGCGGCCGTCAAGGCTGACTTTTGAGAAGTTGGTTTCTATATATAGAAGAATAATCAGCCGGTTGAACATGTTTGCTGAAAGGCTGGCAGGCTGAATCGGTCCAAACTGAAGCCTCTTTTCTAGCAAACCAAATGCATGTCTTTGAAAGGGGATACTGGGGCTAGGGATAACAACCTTTATAAATCAGCTTTCACACTATTTTCCAGCACTCGCTTCTGAGGATGAAGATCCGCTTGCTCTAAAGGATAATTAATTCTTGACTCTCCCCTTGCCCTTTCCTCTCGCCTTCTGTTGCGGAGGAAAATTCCCTGACCTAAGCAAGCTGTATCAGTCACCGTGTAAAGCAACGCAGCTGGTGACGGAGCAATTCTGGAGCAGTAAGAAAGTGAGAGAGGGCAAACTCACACGGCTGGTGTTCCAGACAGGGCAACGAGAAGCGTGCATATTGCACCTTCCCCTAATCAGAAGTTGGCAAATTCTATCTGTTTCTGTTTATTCTCCACTACAACCTTATTGATGCTTTTACAGCAATACCCCAGGCATAAGGAAACAGTTTGATAAGCTTTGTGGGCAGATCACAGACCACTGGTAAAGGAGCTGACAGTGATTACTAAAAGCAGAGCTGTGCTGGGCTGGCTGTCCTCATACCGCGATGTTTTCTTTAAAGCCTGAAAGCTTCCAGAGAGTACGGTATGGGAGATGTGGCTCCACTCAAGGGCATCCTGGATAAATCTGAAGGATTAGAAAGAATATCCACACGGCAGACAAGGTGGTACGGCTAACACGTGAATATCTATGTAGAAAATAGATGGGGGAAAATATCAACCATATCCAATAATTTTCCAAGAAACTGTTCAACAGCGAGCAAACAGGTAGCAAAGGGCAGTATTTTTTCTCTTAGATACGTACCCTTTTGTTCTAGTAACAAAAATACAGAGGGGTCCCCTCAGCTACAGGCAACAAACTCTCTGCCTGAGCTCAGAGAGATGTTTTGGAAGAGCAGACAAAATTTATAATAGCAGCTGCAGAAGACTAGATCATTCAAGATGAAAATTCTTCAGCAGGTAAGCCTGAGAGTCATCCAACAACATGAGAGATACAATTTATACATATTTTTACTTAAATTTTAGCTTAGCCACCTTCATATTGTGAAATGTGTTAATTTGATTCGTGTCGGTATGGAACAATGCTGGGGCCGCATGAAGAAATGCAACTTTCCGCTTAAGAAAAACAGAGTGATTAGGGTACATAGTTCTTGTATCATGCAAAGGAAGGGTCCAGCAATGCATGTAAATAGGGGGTTTGAGGGGCAAACATTGAGATTTGGGTCTGGGAGATAAAACAACAAGGAGTTTTTTTATGAAACTGCTGACTTTTGCATGGGACGCTGCCCAAGCCTCTGATACCCGGCAAAGAGATCCACCAAGTAAGGAGAAAGGGGGAATTGAAGGACGACCGAAGGACAAAGCCTAGGAGGAAGACTACAAGCCTTCAGCACAAGAGACACCCAGAGAGACCACCAGATACACATGCGTCTGGAGAGGGTTTGGATTCTGGGAACTAATTATAATGACCCTGCCTTTCCTAGGAATAGTGATGGATATGTGTTAGTCTAGGAGACTGATGTAATAGGTGTGCGTCTTGGTGGAGCAGAGACTCCCGGCACACCCAGCGCTGTTTTTTCCCTTCATTACCTACTGCAGTGTTCAAAGTGGAGAGGACTGGGTACAGAACTTCAGGCTGTAGACCAGGGAAGGCTTTTTTGTTGTTGTTGTTATTAGCTGAAGGAATTTGTAGCTGTGGGTGAGTGGGCAGGGAGATCGATATGGTGGCTCCCGCACCGCCCGCAGCAGGGTGCCAATATCAGCACAGAAGCAGCCTCAGGTCCCGCTCAGACTCTAGGCACATGGACTTCCTCCAAAATGCAAGTCATACGGCAAGATCTGAACTTTAAAAGCGGGAAGAGGGCTTGCCACTGCTAACTGCCCTTGACTGCCTCTTCAAAAGCTTTTTCTGCCTGAAAAAGCCCTACCGCAGCAAAACACTCACTTGCCATGAAGGGGTACAAAAAGTACCTGCTTTTCAATAAGACAATGCTATTGTCGACATCTAATCAAACACATCTCTTCTTGATTTCTTTTTGTTTTGTTTTGTTTTGTTTTTTCCTTTTGACACCTCACACCTTCTCTACCTTTTTCTGTATATGTTGGGAAAGAAAAGGCAAAAACAAACAAAAACAACATCAACAAAACCTCTAAGTCCTATGCTACATCAAACAGGCTTTTCTTTCCACCTTGCTATTTCACGTCTTGGTATCTTGGTGATTTAGCTGCCATTAACACTGTCTGACATTTTGCATGCTGACTTTGTCTCTATTCCTGTTTCAGTATATCGTTTTTTTTTTTTTCTGTTTAACTGCTCTGAGATGCATTCTGAAGCATTGCCCTTCATTACATGAATATGCAACCTCCCTCCTTAGTGATACTAAAACAGCAACAAAACCAACATCAACAAAAAAGAATAATCAACAGATACTTATAAATAAATGAACTATATTATTCAACACTGAATAAGCAGCCACCTTTGTGATTGCTCCGGGCAGTCCCTTTTATATCAGAAAAAAAAAAAATGAGAGAATAAAGAGCAAGTAAGGTCTTGAGTATCATATTTACAAGCTGTGTTTATCAGACCTTATCCAAATTCATCCCTAGTTCTTAGTAAAACTGACAAAGAAATAAATATCTAAAAAAAAAAAAGTCTGGATAATAAACACTTAGTATTTATTTTCATTTTCCCTGAGAAAGAATGCATTTCTATAGCCCAAATGTTCAAAATAAAACACAAGTCCTCACTTCACACTGTAATAATCACTGCAAGTTGAACAGGACAGCCCACTCTGTAAATCCAAACAGTTACAAGCACTGGAATGCTGAACGGAATTTTTTAATAATCTATGTTCCTTTTTAAGTTCAGATGATATTTATCTAACATATTGGGAAAAATGATTCAAGAACCTCTTGAAAGTTTATAAAATCCGACTGTCTTCATGTAATTTGGAAGAAAATAGACCTGTTTCTACTCAAATCTACCATTTGCACTTGTTTATAAAACAGAGATCTGTTTTTTTCAGGAACAGCATGAAAACAAAAGAATTTTTCTCAGCTTCCCACAGAGTGTCATGTTATTACAGTGTTGGTCTAAACTGCTGCAATTTTATTTTGGGAACATCATTGTATTTGAAATTGTTCTAACAGAACAGACAGACCAGTACTTCCTGTTTTGCATGAGGCAGATCTTCTCTTTCAAGTGTGTTTCTCTTATAAGTAGCACTAGGAAATTTCAAAACAGACGTGTTAACTCCACGTACTCCAGCACACAGCCCTTGCAAGGCCAGGGGCTGGCACTCAGGGCCCAGCAGAAGAGCCCTGCCTGGGCGAGGGTCCAATCATTGCCCCACAGCCTGGGAAACGATGCTCCTGAGCCAGCCTCAGCCCTCTTTGGGGAAGGGCTATTTGGTACCAGCCACGACCACACTCAGGACAGCTCATTGCTTTAGGTCTATTCTCATTGCCAGACTAGACGTAAACAGGGATGCTAATTTCTTGTTTTAGGTTTAACACATCTTTGTCCTCATTCTGGTAAGACAGCTCACATCTGCATAGCTTTCATCACTGAAGTACTTTCACAGACTTCAAAGGAACTGCTAGCATGCTTAATCTCACACAACTGCTTAGGTATTTATTGAGCTGCGGTTTCCAGGGGGGTTTTCTGGACTGGAGAGAATGATCAGCATCATCCTGAAAGTCTGACCCGTTTGCTCAGGGGTAGCCTATGCATCTTACCTGCAGCATTCGTTCTTCCTCTGAAAATATCATCGTATGCTTTCCATTGCGGGGTCACCTGGTAGGCGTGAATGAACACCACGAAAACCACTACCAAGCACATTAATGGCACCAGGGCAGCAGTGAAGAGGGCAGCATAGGCATTTGGAATGAAGCACCTGATGGAAAAAAATGGAAAAAATCTGTTTATAAATATGAGAAACACCTTGAACGGTCATTAGTGAAGAAGGATTTATTTTACAGACCACAAGTTGTTTAACTCTGTTCCCAGAGTAACCTTGGTAGGATGTATTGGGTTCTTTTGCCTCTTTTTCCCTTACCATGTCTTAAGGAATATAACATTTGTATCCTAGAAGTATGCATGCTATATTTTGGCCTGACCAATATTAAAGAGATTTAAATGTTTGCAATGGAACAAATTATATTTCAACCAACTCCATGCAAGCTATGTTCATTTAATGTGATCACTCTTAGTCATCAAGTTCTAAAAGGGCATTATGCAATTTTCTATACTTAGCTCCTGAAACTACAAATTAAATTGTGAGAAATACATTATTTAAATAAATGAACAAGTCTTAAAGGCAAGACTCCTCTCAAGTTGTTGGAAATTATATGTCATTTGCACACTGAAGCCAAATGCTCCCTCCCTCCCACTTTTTTTTTTTTTTTTTTTTTTAACATTGTCCTATCTTTCCTTACTGTTTCCATTTATTAAAGTTATAATTATTTATAAAGACGTGATGGGAACTAGAGTTATTACTGAAAAAGAGTCGGATTATGCATGTAAGACTTGGAGGACACGGAGATGATAGTTAAAGAGAGATTTCCACTTTCTGAGAGATCAGGGTTTGCTGTGAACTCCCTTGAGGTCAGAGTGTGCTTCACTGCCACTGACCTACTCTAGAGATGACGCAAAACTGAACAGCCCAAGGGACAGCTCAGGAGTCAGTATGTCTAGAGAGTATGTGGTCACTGCTGTCCCTATTAAGAGGGTGTAACTTACCCAGCCCTTCTGTTTTTCAGGTCAGCTCTGCTAAATAAGTTTACAGTCAGTGCTGGTACAACGTACATATAGGAAGAGGCTGGGTGTTTCTCTGGTATACATGCTGGGTTTGCTTAGATGTAGCCCGCCCAGCAAGACCTGCAAGACCCTGGGATTTCATTCTCCGTCACTTCCAGAGCATCAGTCCGGCACAGTCAGCGAAACAAAAACAATTCTAGCAGAATCTAGATAGCTTGTTCGACACTCTTCAGAAGATACAACAGGCTGAGATACCACCTGATAACATCAATAAGTAAATAAGCAAGCAAAAGGGAAGGTAGGTTCTCTCTGTTGCAATTAAAGCTGTTTTGCAGGACAGAATGGTTGAAGTTGGAAGGGACCTCTCGAAGCCATCTGGTCCCACCCCTGCTCCAGCAGGGCCACCCAGAGCAGGGTGCCCAGGCCCGCGTCCAGGTGATTTTTGAAGATCCCCCAGGAGACCCCACAGCCTCTGGGCAGCCTGTGCCAGTGCTCAGCCACCTGCACAGCACAGCCGTGCTGCCTGGTGCTCAGGGGAACCTCCCTGCTCCAGTTTGTGCCCGCTGCCTCCTGCCCTGGCACTGGGCACCCCTGACAGGAGCCTGGCTCCGTCCTCTTTGCACCCTCCCTTCAGGTGTTTATGGACACTGATGAGATCTCCCTGAGCCTCCCCTTCTCCAGGCTGAGCTATCCAGGAGAGGTGTTTCAACGCCTTACTCCTCTTTGTGGCTCTTTGCTGGACTGTCTCCAGCACCTGAATGCCTCTTTAGGACTGAGGAGCCAAGAAAAGGACACAGGACCCCAAGTGTGGCCTAGCCAGTGCTGACAAGAGTGGAAGGATCAGCTCCCTGTCAGCAGTGTAGTCAGCCAGCTGACTACACTTTTGATCTGTTTCATCTTTATAATTTCAGTATTTCTTAGAAATGATAGTAACTTTTTGTCCCCATATGTAGTTTTGAGTGGACCCAAAGAGTATAAAGACGTGAAGGCCCATCACCACAACCTACGCTGCCCATAGTGATTAGACTGAAGCCAAGAATCTCAATGCAAGCATAGCCCTCTATAAAACTAAATTTATATTCTGAAACCTGTATATCTTTCAATATGGTATATATTTTTTTTTTTTTATTTCAGAGATGAGACATACTGTTAAAAAGCTGTCTGAATGTCTTGAAAGGTTTCTGTGAACATTCCTTTATATTCAGTTAACAAAAGCAGCAAACAAATGAAAACCCACAGAAACTGATCGGTTCTACTAATATCCCCAGGTCCTTCCTCTAAAAGAGACACTGAAGAGTTACATGGACAAGGAATACACAAAGCCATGTTAACCCACAAAACTTACCTTATTTTTTAAACAACTGTCAGCAACTTAACAGAAACCAAAATAAAACCAGAACAAAACAAAAACCACAGATACTATATTAGGCTTTCTCTTTCCTTCAATACCAAGCAACAAGACATTTACTGCACATATTTTTACTGGGACCAGAATAATGAGGAACAGCTTTAATAATATAAGATTTTTTTCTCTCTTACCATGGATGTATGTTAAAGCTAAACAGATACTTTCAAATATGGAGCCACACAAACCAATAGACAGTATCTTTCTTTTGGAAAGGACAGTATCTCAAAGAATTGTACACATTTAAATCAATCTATTCATTAAAATAACCTTGATTATTGGCCAGGAAGAATCAGAGTTTTTGTTTGTTTGTTTTTAATTTTTCTTTTAATCTATAAAAATGGATTGTTAGGCCTGCACTCTTCTCAATGGGGTGAAGTATGTTTATTTGACCCTATAAGTGCCTTTGTAAAGTCTTCTGTGATATCTTAAACCATAGCATTTGTTAATATAATGAAAGTGCTTCCAGCTACACAAAATATAAGAGGACCTCTTTTATTTCTCGGAGTAATTTAATGGAAAAATAAAATACAATTAACATGATGTATAGTGGAACTATTTGTAAGTGTAATTACATAATTTATATTAAAAAGGAAAAAAAAATGTTAAATTAATAAGGACTTTTAAAAAATATTTGAGGAAGGTATTCAATAAAAGTTCTGACATACTTTGTTCCTTTTTTAAGCAAGAAAGTTTTCAAATAGTTCAATGCATTGAAGACAGTTTCATTCTTTTTTTTTTTTTTTTTGGCCACGTTTTGAATTCTAAGGATAACCTCCTTCAAGTGCAGCTTGAAACTCTTCTACTTTTGTCAATAGACACCTAACTGTCTGAAATTTATTTGTCATATGAGTTTCTCTCTGGAGCTAGACCTAGATTATTATTGTTGTAGGTTTTTTAAAATTATAATAATTATTATTAATTTAAAAATCCTGAGCATGAAACTCAACAACACTTAAGCCTCTCCTTGCCCTTTAGGCACAACTGGCTGGTGGGTAGCCTGTGAGTTCACTCCTATTGCTCATGTTATATCAGGAAGGCAAAAGGCAAGTCAGACACATGAATCTGCACTTTTATTAAAAAGAAAAAAAAAATAATGAAAGTCAAAGCTTAAATTATTTATTCATTGATGCTCACTCAGCACGTTCTTCACAAAGTACATGAAACAATGCTAAAAAATGAAAAAAGACAAGTAGGATTACAATATACGTGCACTTACAGATATTCACACATGCCAGGCTTTCTCAAAAAGCAGCTTGTCTTTCAGATTTGACAATTCTATTCACTGGCTTTGTTGTGGAAGAAGGCTACGTTATCTTTGAATTGGCACTTCATGGTTCTATTAACATGCTCATCAATCTTCTATTAAGTATAGAGCCGGCCAGAGAATGGAAATATTTTTTGCAGATAATTACTAGCCAAAATATTGATAATCTGACAAAGCACTTGCAGCAAATTGTGCCTAATCTGTAGTTTAAAGAATACAGCAAAACCTAAAACAGTCTTTCTTTTATGAACTCATTTTTGATAATTATATTTATTATCTGCTTCTGATGTTCTGGGCAGCTTAGCAGCTTGATAAGCAGCAAGCAAGCATCTTTTGAAAGCATTATAATATTTTAACACATGAAAGCTCTGTGCTTTTAATTTCAACAAGTTTGTTAAGCATAACCCTGTGAGAAGGCCTGATCTCTTGCACTGCACCTAAGAATCATCAGCAAAACCAGTTCTCTGCTGAATGTTCATTTGCAATTTCAGCTGACAAACTCCTGACTGCACCCAGTGCAATGCACAGAGAGGAGTTTACGTTGCTCTCTCTGGTCCCTTCTTCCAGCGTTCAGCTTGCTTTGCAATTTTTCCAAATTGCATCAAATAGTGCATCAAATACCTTTACATTTGTTGGCAGCGAGGTGCAGAACCCAAGCATTAAGTGCCCTGGTAATGCTGTACCATTTTATTTCCCTTAGCATGAAACCAGTGCCAAGAGGTCACAGGTTTAGACCCCCAGCCTTCGTCCCACTTCCAGATACACTGACTGACCCCACAACAGCCTGAAAACATGGGCTGCACTTACTAAAATCCAGTGGAAAATTTAAAGAGTGGTCCACTCTGATCTGCTTTCTGTTTGTAGAAAAATTCACTTTTGTTTATTTTTGCTTTGTTTTGTTGTGCTGTGTTCTGTTTTGTTTTTAAAGTTTGCTACATGGATACGAAATCTGTGACCCAGCCAAGAACAATTGCGTGTATAAGAGAGGACACCCTGTTATATCTAACCTCACAGCATTTGCCTGTGGATGGCATTATGGAGGCAGCCACAGGCAGGTCTAACATGAGAGAGAATTTCAAAATGTTGCTGAACTACCATTGAATGCAACCCATTGTACATGTGAATGTTTTACTAAAGGAAATTGTACTGAGCTGAGACCTAAAGATCTTTCTCCTCTATAAAGATGTTTTTCTCCATACCACGCCCTGCCGTCTATCCAACCCAATACAGAATATGCAACTGCTCCAAGAAAGATGTTTCCAGTGCTCCCAGTCCTCACCTCTAGAGACCATTTCCCCACGTTGAGCCCAACCCTTTCTTGCTGCACCTCATGCACATTATTTCTTAGCCTCGCCAGCACGGATGTGGGAAACAGATTTTTCCCTTGTTTGCTGCAACACTTCTTTATCTGCTTGTACACCGTTGGCATTCCCCCCTGCTCCTCCAGGTCTTATTTAACTGAACAGCCCCAGACCTTCCAATTTGACCAAGCGCACTTTATATTTAAGACCTTTGCCAATCTCATCGATTTCCTCACCTTCACTCATGTGCTTCTTGAACTGCAAGGCCCAAAACCTTGATAGCAGTTCATCGCAGCGAATAGCTAAAGCAGAAGGACTTTACGTGTCCTTAAGACTAAGCTGCTTTATCCATAGGCCTATACTATGCCTGCGTGTTGTGCCATAGCACAAAGTGCTGACACGTACCCGTTTTATCATTGATGTTGACACACACTCGGCTTATCATCCACAATGCGCATGAGATCTCTTCATGCAGAACTGGTAAACAGCCAGTTATTCCCCACCAAGTTTTGCATAGCCAATTAGTATTGGCAAGATGCAATTCTTTCCACATGTTCCTGCCGAATACCATGCTACTTTTTCAGGACAGATCCCAGAAGTCAATAGCACCCTAGATTGTAACGAACATTCAGTGGACTTCTTTCCCAAATCTGGCAAATCTGAATGGAAACTCCCTATCCCAGGCTTGTATTATATGAGGTGAATGTCGTATTTTCCATTCCATTAATAGTCAAGGAAGATGTTGAACAATGTTTGAAAAACATTTTAAAGTCATGATTTATTGGTAAATTTCATCCAAGGATTCTAAAAAAAAATAAATTACCTGAGAACGCAGATTGTTGATGCTTGTTTCAGTATACCTTGGAATGGGGAAATCTGAGATGAAGTTGTGGCAAAAGTCAGGGCAACGACATGATCTGAGTGACGTAGTTACGTTTGTTGAACAGATGTAACTAAACAAATATGTGACATAATGAACATTCAGCTTAGGAAGAACTAAAAAGCAAAGATCGAGTTGGTTTTCTGGAACAAAACTACATCAAGGTTCAATTCATTCTTTTCACGAGTTTACAGATTTGGCTTGTAAACGTGCTTGGAAACTTTTGACAGCATTTGAATTACACAGTGAAATGTAATTTTACTTATACAAGGAAAGTAAATTTGGAAAACCCACTATACACCTGCCACGTTCACTGTCTAGTTTGTAATTCTGCAGAAAACAATCCGGTAATTACTGTGCAATCACATTAAGGGAGAAGATGAGTCGTAACTTCATGCTGTTAAAAAGAATACCATACTTGGATGTATAACAGCAGCTTTTGCTGCAACACAGATGAAGTAATGTTATGATCTAGTCAGCATTACAAAGACTTCGGTGGCAGGCTGTATCTGGTTTTGGCACATTTGAAAAAAAAAAAAAAACATGAACAGAATGAAGAAAGTTGACAGGACAGCAACAAGGGCTACAAGAAGTCTTATAAATGTACGCCAGTCAGAAAGAAGAAATATATATATATGTATATATATATATACCTCCAGAGCCCTCCAACAACTCTTTTGTACACTTCTGTGGTTCTTGTTCTCATTTAAAAAATGCAAAACTAATCATAACAGACACTCAATGCAAAGAAAGAAGTGGCTGAAGGATGTCATTGTAGTAACAGGAGAAAGGACTAGCTATTTTTAGGGGTGTTACAGGGCATCAGGGCTAGGTTCTCATTTTCTGATCTTAAAAGAAGATCCAGACACAAATTAGCAAGGTACTTTCATTCCCAGAAATTAGTGCTTGGAAAGAACACACACAAAAACCAAGCGTGTTTCAATGAAAGATGTTGGGCAGCTCTTATTTCTGTGCATGATCTGTTCTTTCCCAAGAAAGCCCCTGAGGTTCAGTTCCAATGCAGATAAGGTTTTCTCTTCCAATGAACACTTGCTAAACATTTCATAATCAATCCACAGAGTCAAGCCCATCTGATTTGGTATTTAGCATCCTATGTAGTGTTTCCTGGGTACTTGCCAGTCAGTGCCTCTGATGATTAGCAACCTTATTTCCATCCGTAATCTGCTAAAATATCACACAATTCAAACTGAATAATAAAAGTTCTTGGAAAAGTAATCCTTCAGATGCCCAAGCTGAGCTCGTACAGCTGCAGTCTAATAGTCTAATAAGCCAGTGCTTACTTTTTTTTATTATTATTATTTTTTTGCAGAACCCAAAATAATGCCTACCAACACCTGTAGATTTATTGCAGTTATGCCTTACATCCTTCTACTTGTTAAATGATGTCTCTCAAAAGAAATGCATAACACACACACACACAAAAATAGAGAATTTTAAAACAACCCATCAGCACGGATTTTTACATATATATTTTCTTTTGCAAAGGCCAATTGTGCATCACAACACAAGAGGCATGCAACCATCCCAAGCATTACATTTTGTTCCTAAGCCTTCAGAAAGCAACCATAAATTTCAGGTGTGATCTGAGTAATAAAACCACATCCAAACAACGGCATTATGTAACGCCTCTATTACCTAAACTTATTATGCATTAAGCATGGGCTATAAAGATTACAGTTTCCAATTTGCAGAGTAGGAAGAAAACTCGGTGAAGAAAAATAACTTTTACAAGCCTTCTGAAGACGTCAGTGCCAGGTCAAGAAGCACAATCTAAAAGTCCAGCTGTCAGAACAGAGCACAGATAATCAGGCCTCTTAATCTCTGCGGATGCACTTAAACTCAAGTACAGCTTGAAATGACATCTTCCAACCAAAATATTCCAACATCAGTCAGAGCACAGTATGTTTGGGTAAGTGAAAAAAAAAAGAAAACGACCTAGGAAGAATTCCCATCCTCATTCGGTACTCACTTAGGGGAGGACATGAGGCTGGCAAGTGAAGATCTCGGGATGGCCGCCCTGCCACGGAGCCTCTGAGTGTCCCAAACGCCCACCTCTGCTTGGCACCACTCCAAGACATTCTCCAGGCCATGTCCAGGCAGAGGCAGACTGGGTCCCCAAGTCCCAAAAGTCATTAGTGGCGACGCTACAGCGGGCTTGGCCCCTTCCACGCTCTACGGCCCATCTGTAATTTAACTCTACGCCAGGCCTTGGTGCTCTCAGACATGCCCAAAGGCCACCCGTGAGGACCCACTGCCCGCACCCTGTATGGGGACACGGGAACACCCCTCTGGCTGCTGTCAGTGCAGCTCTGGTTATTTTGGATTCTTTGAATTGGAAAAAAAATAAAAATTAAAATTAAATACCAGCACACAGAGCAACCCATGTTAACGCCACAAGGACTCTTTGCAGAGATCAGAGCAGACAGAGGAACAAATGCTGTGTAGTTTTGTCTGGGGAAGAGCTTTCCAAAAGCTACACATAAGAACCAGTCTGTGTCATTCAACCTCTGAACTAGGCTGCACCTCTTTTATTTACCCTGAGTATTTCGATTTTGAGGTGTCTCTGTATAATTTAAGACATTTTCAAAAGTGACAAGCAGGAGACCCAGCTCCCGGCAGTCTAGCATAATCACTAATTTTAGGCAAGGGTAGGAAGTAACAGCGAGAGAGAATCATGTTCCTTTAGAATATATCAGGTTGGTTTAAAAGTTGAAAAGCCAATATTTTTATTTTTGTCTTGGCTTCTGGTGAAAAGATAAACTTCTAGAGGACATGCAATGACAATCAGAGGAATACCTCTCCTTACAGTTTTATTACAGCCTTCATTAAACAATGTAGCAAATTAAAACCAGCTAATAAAGTATATTGACATACTGTTTTGTTACACTGCATTCATACCCTGATCGTCATATTTAAGTAATTCAAACAAGAGCATGTATAAATCAAGGTCTAAAAATAAACTAGACTTTTTGTAATTATGGATGTCATAATTTCCAAACAAGCCAAAGCGAATCCTTATGTTTCTGCTCATTCAGAAACCGAGAGCGGTGCCTGAGCATCTCTGTATGAAACAGACAACTCCAGCCACTATAAAGAGAAAAAAAAAATCATAATAAAATAATGTACTGCAGCTGCATAATGACCTGCGTTAAAAGGAAGCAACATTTTCCATTCTTTAAGAAGTATATAATGATGATGATAATGATGATGATGATGATAATTACATTGTTTTGCCACATGCTGTACACCCCCCCACCAAAAAGTGTAAAAACATGATTTGATTAAAAACAAACATCTGTCTTCTCGTGTTGCCACACATGACGATGGATGCCTTGCGAAAAACAGGGATCCAGAAGGCTGTGGCAGCTGTACTGAAGTCGAGCATTAATGGTCAGATGCCCTCTGCATTTCAAGCGGCTCGTTACTCACAAAAACCTCGTCCCCACAACAAGTTGCAAAAGAAGGAATCAGACGGTCTGGGTAAATCAGGCGCGGGGAGGCAAACAGAGCGGTACCATGGCCCGGGAAGACAGGCTCCGTCCCGTTTCATGACTCAACGCTTTGGAAATCTCCACAGAGATGTCCCGAGCAAGGACCTTCCCTCCAAGCAGGCTGGTTTTTCTACAGCACTGACCAGGGAAGGTCAGCGTAAGCTACGGCAGCCTTGGGGTATTCTAAATTATAGCTGGCTAGCCCAGAGAGGTCGTTCAAGCCGGGGAGGCCAATTGCAATGCAGCATGGCTTTCATATTTTGATGACTCTCCAAGAAGCATGGGTTTCTTTCAACATGAGGTTCCTCTCAGGAAATAGATATTTATTTATTTTTTGTTTGCTTCATGGTGGTATTTGCGCGAGGTTAACTCCGATACACGGCCTTATGCTAAGGTGAAGGTAGGGCTGTGCTGTCACTGCGTCGGAGGGTGTTGGCTGGAGCTTTCCAAAAGGCCGGAGAGAGCCCACATCCTGCTGAAACCGACTCTACAGGTTGTGGTTGACCAGCTCTCCTCTGTTCTCTGGAAAATCCCTGCTGCCTTTCCTGCAAACACGCTGCGCGATTAACCCACCTTGGACAACTCACGTGGGCCGTAGCAAGCTTTAAACTTCAGCTTTCTTACGCTGAGTTGCAGTGCAGTGTTGTAAAATAGCTTCAATTCTGGATTTATTGGGAAAAGAAAAAAATCTCGGGTATTTATTTATCAGTCAGAAATTCATAACTAGGCAGCTTGAGATTTTTAAGTGATATTTACATGTCCGTGACCTCTCCCTAGAACTATTTTGCCTACTTCTTGCCATGAAACAACGCAGCCAGTTGGGAGATTTGGGTCCTAAGCTCAAGCATTATATCCTGCCTCAGCACCAGGTATCGGAAATCAGGGTGCTCCTGGTGAAGTGACCACAAGTTTTTGAAAAGCTAGCGCTCTGCTGGAGCTCCATCTCACAGAGCACGATGCTCTCTATTTATTATTAGCGGATTTCGAGCCTCGGAGAATAACCTTCACACAAAGGATGTGTGAAGTTTCAGACGACAGACGTAACAATTGTAAATATTACACTTCTCTCTGCATGATGTGTATCTGGAGCTATTTAAATGTCAGTTCCTGTTGCTTCTGGCTGTGGTAAAAAAAAAAAAAAAAAAAAAAAAAAAAAAAGACTTTTCTGTAGTTTAAAAAGTAAATTTGCTAAAAATAAGTCGGCTTTTTAATGTTGATGCAAGCTGTTTGGGGAAGCTAAAAAAAATGCAAGGTAAAACAACTTAAAAACTTAACAAAACTCACCAGCAGTTACAAAGTGCCGTCTCATTTTCACTTAAACAATGCAGTTTTTGTTGAGCTCTTACTGTAAGCCCATGTCAGTACTGTTACTGATAAGCACTTATATAAATATATGTTCTTCCTGATAAGTGAACCACGAGCTTTTCCTGATACTAGTGATTTTTAAAACATAAATGAGTTGTCGGTTCTGACCTACAAATCATGCAGGCAGAGAAACCCCAGTCCTGAAATTTTGGCCCAATTTGCTCTGTTATTAATAGGCATTTCTGCAACATGTAGAGTGCTGTTTGTTTAGGGTTTTCGGGGAGGTTTTCTCTTTCCTGCTGTGTAAATAGACACGCAGCTCTCAGTACAGCCTGTGCAGGACACGGAGCGGAACGGAAACTCGCGACATTGCTGCTGGGGGAGGAAGTACTAGTTGGGTTTCCTCACAAATAGTCTGAAAATATCAATTTGTGAGCCTGCAGAGCGGCGAGCCAGCGCCCCTTATCGCCGCCCGGCACCTGCAGACAGGGGCTGAGCCGGGAGCAGCGCCGCAGGGCAGAACTGCCTGGTGCAGCCCCGTGGCCGTGGCTTTGTGAGGTGCCCGGGATGCCTTGCCAAGAGGCACGGAGCTGCTCCACCAGCTGCTTCGCATCCCACGTTGAGATGTGGTCTCGGTCCGTCAAGAAAAAGGTGACAACGGGGCACATCTTGGTGTCACAGTGTCAGACTCCTGGCTCCATCCACCCTCGCTACCTAAGGAATGGGTAGCTAGAAGTGAAGTCAGGAGAAGAAGGCTTCTCGCCCTCTTAATTTCAGGAAAGCGGTTGACTGAGAACGGTTGCAGGGACCTATGGAATTACTGTTGAAAGTAGTAAAAGAGGTGTGTGCTTTCACCGTAGCTGCAGCTTGAAGATGACAGCAGGGTTCTACTTTTGCTTTTGTTTAATCATTCCTCCTCAGAAGGAATTTCTTTCTGGGACACACAGTTCTCCCAGATGCCATCTGCTTATGGGTCACGGCAAGCAAATCCCAGATGAACCATAAAAGCTGCCCCAAAGCACCCAGCATAGCTGTAAAATGTGGCCCACTCGCACAGCTGTATTTTGAGACTTCTGTAACCAAATTCTGCTGCCCAAAGCACAGCACAGCTCGACTTGCCTCCGTTGAGCACTGCACTTCGTATCATCACCTGCTCGGGGTGGTGGGGAAGTGGACCTCAGGGACCTCCTGCTCTTCATGCTGTTGTGGATGTTGTTTGGTGTGAACTCGAAGGTTGCATTTGTGTTCGATGGATTTAAATCAGTTTGCATCTCGTGCAGATTAGTTCAGGGGCAGGCCCAGGCCATTTTGTGTCACAGATAATTCAACGTGGGTAAAACTAATTCTTTGACGGAATTCAAGTTTCAAGGAAAGTGCAAAAAAATAACAGTTTTTCCAGTTTTTATAGTGTGATAATGTGGCAGTCAAACTTTCAGCATCGCTTAGTTCTGTTTATTTATTTTTTTCTCTGTACAGAAAAGCAAGAGGAGAGTGAGAGGAATAGGAGAACAGGGAGGGAGAAAAGGATATGAAAAATTAGATCAGTTCATGTTAAGAAACATGACCTCAGAAATAAGAGGATCTCACACTGCCTAGACATTAAGCCAACGCTTGCTCTTTGATGCTTACACAGGCTATCCCAACCATTTTTTAAATGACATCTCTACATCCATGAGAATTGTTGCTAGAGACTGAACAGTGGCATGACTATCACCTTTACTCACACAAATATTCATTATTTCATAAGTAGTAACATGTTCATTAATGGAGGTACGGAGACACTGTGTACCATGAGCCACTGGAAAAGGTGGGGAAAATCCAGTCCACCATGAACAAAGAATGAAGAAGTGCCAAGATGCTGTTTTGAAATAGCAAGAAGAAGACTTTCAGAAGACTCAGCTTGAGTCACTGTGTGCAACAGCCTTGTCAATAAACCAGAACTATTGCATAATGAAGCAAAAAACACTTTCTTGTTTTTCTCTACTGCTGCTGTTACTGTAGAGCTAAACAGCTGGGAAAGGGGGAAAAATAAAGTGCCTGGGAGATGTTTTCTACAATGACAACCCAAAATGTAAGCCACTGCTGCTTTAGAACATGGCCCACTGTGTTTCAGCCATCTCATTATACCACGTCCTAGAGAAATGTTTCTGAACAACTTTATACCTAGGTGTTTTCTTCATTTTATTTTATTTTATTTTATTTTATTTTATTTTATTTTATTTTATTTTATTTTATTTATTTTATTTTATTTTATTATTTTATTATTTTATTATTTTATTTTATTTTATTTTATTTTATTTTATTTTATTTTATTTTATTTTATTTTATTTTATTTTATTTTATTTTATTTTCCTTTGGGAGTAAATCCTCAGGAAGCACCAGTTACCAAAGAAGCAGCAGCAGCAGGGATCTGGCACAAGCACTGGGTTATTACAGTCAAGGCTTCCACAGCACTGGAAGCTCTGGATTGTCCCAGCAGGTTTTCCCAGAAATCCCGTAAGCCTTGTAGCCCTCAGAACTTGGCCAGGAAAATAAACTGGTAGAAACCTGCTTGATTTTTTTTTTAGAGAATTGTTTTTACTAACTCTGCCATTTTAAAATTATATAAGGATTTACATGACGGATTTTGCTGTCTTGCTCCTGTTTGTATCTAAATCTTGTTTGCCATTTGTGTCACTCATTATCAATGCCTTTAAAATAATGAACTACAAATAAGGTTATTTTTCTTTTCTTTTCTTTTCTTTTTTTTTTTTACTATTTTTTTTACTGTTTCTCACAATCAAGAAAGTGTTTTCCTGGTACTAGCTTTCAGGGCTGACATTCCTAATTCTTTTTTCTGTCCGTTCTTTAAACCAAGCCTTTTCACGTAAGTCTCCCTGTAAAAAAAAAGGAGATGTTACAATGTGCAGCCTGCCAAACATACACGAGGCTTGTGCTCACACCACTGCCCCTTGGCAGGAAGCATAACAACAAAAAAAAAAAAAAAAAGGAAAAAAAAAGAAAATTTGCCATTGTGCTTTTTTTCCTCTTCACAACACTACTTAGAATGTACTTTTTTTGTTTATATATATATATATATATATATCTGTATGTTTTGTTCCACCACCACCACCCCACGCAAAGTTCTTTGTGGGCTGTAACGTAACCAATGCCCAGGATAAGCAAGTATTGCAACCACTCCTTCTGAAGGCTCTCTGTTGGGTACTGACCCTGTATGAGCCCTACGGGCAATTAATACTGTTAAATGCAATTAAACTTAATACTGTTAATGCAAGTCGGTCTCCTATCAGTGTTTCCCTTTTCCTCGGACATTCCTGAGCACACTTACATTTGCTGGTGCTGCTGCCTAGCACGAGCGAGGGTTTGCCTTCCCAACTTGCAGCTCGCTGCACCAAGCACAGCCCATGTCCACGCACTTCGAGCAACTAAAATGTGAGCACAACTTTGGCCTCCTGCTGCAGAACGGTGCTGCGGAACGGTTCATGGAAAATACCGATCTTCTCGGCTGCTTTCAGGGGGACCAAACAGGAGAGGCTGGATGTATGTACTTATTATAAAAAAACGTGTCGGTGTCAATTGAGTGGTCCCGGCCAGATGCTGGTATTGATCTCAGAATTGCTTTTTTTAGTATTTCCTGTTGTATTCTAGCCTATCAGATGAAGGGTTTTCTAAGCTGTTGGAAAACAGATAAACCAAGAACAAGCTTTTTTAGTAGCAGTAGGCGGTATCCTGCTAACTAAAGACCATGAAGTAGGAGGAACTATATTGTCAATTTCTCACACAACCCGAAAAGAAAGATCAAGCTGTTAAGGGCTGTCAGCGGCAGCAGGGATACGAGCCTTCATCCTGTGACCACTCCGTGTTACCTTCGTCATAGCGCACGCAGGCTTCGCAGAAGTCTCTGCCGTCTTGCTCAGGTACAAAAACTGCAGCGTGCAGGAGGATCAGGCCCCACAGCCACCTGTGGGTGCAGTTCTCACCGACAGCACCCGGTCCTCACAGTCCGCTAAAATGGTGTTGATTTGTCAGACTCTTAACACTGGCCGAGAGTTTTGCCACCGAGAAAATAACCAATATTTCTTTCTACCGTCTGTTCAAAAATTCCACCGCTAAAATCAGCCGCAATATCTCCTGTATTGTAGGGCTTTAAAAGCACAACACTGCAATTACCCTTCTTTCTGATGTGCTAACATTTGCTTAACATTAGGTATTTGCCAAGATATAAAAAGCACTCGGCCCCTTGCACTCCCCCTCCCCTCAATCTTCCTCCACTGAAAACATATGCTTGTAATGAGAGATAAATAAAAAGGTAATTAAAGACAGTGCAGTTATGAATTATTTTTAGATAATCCATAGCAGTTGGCAGCACCCCAGGCAGCTCCATTGGAAATAATGGAGGGTGGGGGTTAATAAAATAAAACAGAATGCACAAAAAGGATAGATTTCTTGCTTTTTCAACTGTTCCTATAGGTCAGGCAAGTAAGGTAGCTTATGCAGTATGGGTGTGTGTATATATATATTTATGGGAATGTCTCTGTTGTGGTGCAATGAAGAAATGAAGACATAAACCCAGCAGCTCTGGTTCATTAGAAACATTTCTGGTATTTCTCATACGGTAGCAAACAGCTCAGCATGGTCTAATTTACCCTGCCGAGAAGGGCCAACAGTGAATGGTGAGATCTCAGCCAGTGAAAAATATGTTGTTTTTTTTTTTTGTTTGTTTGTTTGTTTGTTTTTTTGCCCCACTGCTTCAGCTGAGCAGCTCGTGCAGCATTTGGCTTCGCATCGGGATGCCCAGGCACCATTCTGCTAGCGGTAGGGGTTTGCAAAAGATCCGGGGTAGTTAGGCAGTGAACTGGGGAGAAAGGAGGAGGAAACAGAAGTGTTTGGGTCAGCAGGATGCACAGCCTGGAGGGGGAGGACCACGCAGGGAGACACCTCCAGGTCCGTATGGAAAATAAAACAAGGATCAGGCACTAGGGGTTGGGGATTACACATCCATTCATCGCACAAACCTCTTTTAGCACTTCTGACAGTCCAGCTGAAAACACTGAATTCTTCTCCTAGCTGCTGGCTTACTCCTGCGTGTAGAAGTCTTGTGTTTCAAACGCCTTGTTGTTCTTACGAATGTTCAGTGCTTTTGAAGCAACAATAAAAGACTTCATCCAAATACTTGGCCAGAAATTAACTCACTCAAGCTAAAAAAAATAAATTCCTTTTACTGGGAGCGGCACTAGTGCCTGGGATTAAGAAAGCAGAGCTCCCTTTCAGGGAACAGCTGGTAAGCCAGGGACCTGTGCCCAGGCCGCGTGCCAGCAATGCAAGGGCAATGCCCCTTGGTGAGGCTCAGCAAGGCTTCCAGCTCTTTGGCTGCCTGGCTTAAATATCAGTGCACCAGCCTGGCATGCATTAGGTTGGAGAGAAGGTATGACTTCATCCACAACAAATAATTAATGCTTACGGGGTCCTCCTGGTTAGCGCAGGCAGTTCTGGGGGCTGCAGCCTTTGGGAGGAAACTCCACGGAGAGCAGTGTCTGGAAAGGTGCTTCAGGAAGATTTTATCCTTAAAACAGCATCCAAACAAGTGAACCTCAATGGGTAGGTAGTAACCCAAGGCATCATGAGCTATTAAATCTTACTTTTTTGTTCAAGCTGAGGCCTGAGCCTAGACTGCCCCTCACTCCTCCACCTACCCCTATGAGTTAAAATTATATAAATCCTCAATAGGCCTTGCTGCTCAAGCTTCCAGCTCTGGCAATACTTTTAGGTAGATATTTCTCACCCCTTGCAACTTTTATGCACTTTGCACAACACCACATCTACAGGCAGGGCGTAATCGTTCACAGCTTTGTGCTTCTTTCAAGC
Source organism: Heteronetta atricapilla (assembly GCA_011075105.1). Lineage (NCBI taxonomy): Eukaryota > Metazoa > Chordata > Aves > Anseriformes > Anatidae > Heteronetta > Heteronetta atricapilla. The sequence continues at coordinate 81,334,480 of CM021763.1, read as the reverse complement.
CTTCGCTATGCTCCCTAACGAAGCGCTTTACCATTTACTGTCCAGTGCTTCACGCACCGATGTTAAACAAACCCCTAATTAAGACAATATCTCAGAGCATTAGCTGTCTTCAGGCCTCTGTGTTATCACTCGTTTGGGCCACAGCCCAACAGGGCATGACTCACCCACAGAACTGAGCACGCAGAAAGCAGCTGCGTCGCTCGCCTTGTGTGAAGCTCGGGTCTGACTCCCTCTCCTGAAGATAACCAAGTGCCCTTGACCCACTCCTGCAGGAGGACAGCCCGGTGCTGGGGCTCATTTTTAGTGAAGCGTCTTTTCCAAGCAATGTTGGCTGTGGCTCCTAGATGTTAATACATACCCTGTGCCTCAGTCAAGATCTTGATTCAGAGAAACAGCAGCGTGAGTAACAGGAAGAGTTACTCTCTTAGTCACAGAAAAAAGTTCATAATTTCCAGTTCTCTGTAGCCTTGCGTTCCCCCGTCCCTGTATGTGGCTGCAGACACAGATTCGGTGACTATGCTGGAAAAAAATCTGCCTAGTCCTATTCTGCACAAAACATAGCAGAGTTTCTTTTTTTTTTTTTTCTAAAAAGGAATTTTGCTAGACAATCTTTTCCCATTATTTCTCATAGATAGCATGGCAGATGATACAATACAAAGAAGATACATTTGTGAGAACATGTAGCTTAGCCTTTTTCTGCAGCTAGACGCTATCACCGCTATCACTGAAACCAAATACAAGTTGCTTCTGTAATTTTAAAGGTTTTAAAGAGGAAAATGAATGAGTTAGGTGCAGCCTCCTAATGTGAAGGGGAGATCATTCTTGCCTTGAGGATATAGATCATGCTAAAAAGAAAAAAAAAAAGGAAAAAAAAGAAAAGAAAGATGGAAAAGAGCTCATAAGAGTGCAAGGAACAGGTACCCAAATGTCAGAAATTACAGAAAATAACAAATCTTGGGAACCAAATGAAAATATACTGTTTTTTTAATAGACTAAAGTTTGACGAAAAATGTGCTTGGAAACCAGCTCGACCAGTTTTTTTTCGCAAGGACATGGGCAAGGAGATATTTGTTTACAATATTTAAAATTTCTATTCTATCATGCCTAATCACTTCCAGTTTTCTCCATTTCAAGATTTACTTGTTTTAGTTTGTACTGTAATAAAAACAGGCCGTCGGGGAGTTTTAAGCAGAAGGTTTAGTCAGATTCAGACCTTAAAGCTGCAACACAGTTCTGCACAAGAGCACTTCTTACATTTATGACAACATACCTTCGTGTTATTGTAGGTAGGACCTTCAAACACCCAAGTGCACCAAAAGCTTGAACTCCACTATCCTGTGGCTCTTGCCAATTCAAAAGTGGTGCCTACTTTTCTAGCATGTTATACCTCTGGAAAATTTCTTGGGACCAAGTCCCATGAACGTGACATAATTAACATTTACACTGATCTGTGAACAAAAACTGATACAGGTAATTAAGCAATTCTGGCCTCTGTTCTCAAAAAACTGTGAAGACAGAGCCCTGTAAATGTGTGAGGTTCCACTGCCTTCAGAAGGGTTTGGAATTTCTATGCCTCTGCAGTGTAGACAATGAAAGTTTAAGGGTTACATCAGAGAACAGAAAGCCCCCACATTGGTAGTATGCCCATATCAGAAATCCTTTTCTTGTTTATTTATTTATTTATTTATTTATTTATTTTCTATTTTTTATAAGTGTAACAGAGTTACAAGGTGTCATGAACCCAAACCCAGCTTCCTACGTAAGAGATGACTGCGTTGTTGCTAGCCTCAAGTCATTTGTCAGTTTGAGGTTTTATAACTGTACCTGCATTGTTTCCAGAACTGTCTACAGCGGGTAAATCCCCCGTGAAGCAATCAAAGACACATACAAAGCAAATGCGACTGACATTTTTCTTCAGAGTAACCACCCGTGAGACTGGGATGAAACTGGGAGCTAGATTTTATGTAATTCTTCAGATTTATTTCTCCACCTCTCCACTGCGTGTTCTGCCTCTCTTTGCCTATGTCTGTAATTCCAATTTGCTTCCACACGTCGCCCACCATACCAGGTGAACCGTGTCTTTGTACTTTATGAGGGCTATTAGAAATAAACTACTCAGATTAAACGTGTTGTTAAAATTAAGCCCACGTTGAGAACCTTGGCTAAAAGCTGTTCTAGAAATAAGGCCATGACAGGCTAGCAGCCTGTACCAGGACAAGAGCAAATTTTGAGCTTTCTGACATTTCACGCTGAGCTTTGGAATTTGACTTAAAGCTGAACTTTTGACTTTTTGTGAAATCATCTGTATATGGAGAGGAGGGAACTCGCTTGTCAGGGGCATACATGTGGATCTAGCACATACCTAGGTACAGATCCTAGGGGAAAACAGGCATGAGAGGAACAGTTTGACTTCAGTCTTGCTTTGAATTTATTTATTTATTTATTTATTTATTTATTCATAAAGCCAAACTATAGACAGAGGAGGAATTTACACACACTTTGGCAGCCCAAGCGTAACATCTGTGTGCATACCCTTCAGAGGAGATAGCTGTCTGAAAGGACAATGGTATAACGCAACAAAATGCTTTATTTCATCTGCTCCTATTTCCTTACTTAACAGGGAATGACACATTTCTACTGGTTTGAGTTTTTCTTATTCCATAAGAAATATATATATATATTTGAAAGAAGAAGAATGTAAGGGCATTAAGTATCCCAGTGCAGAAACAGATTTTGGTTTTGGTTTACAACCTTTAAAATCAAGTGGCAAATGAGAAAATATATATTTTTAATGGAATAGGAAGGGTTATTTGGGACTTGAGTTCTGTCCTTGTGTCATAACACAAAGTCACAGTGAACTCCAGTGTAATAAGAAATGGCAAAAGGAAATACTTTTTAGAACAGTGTGTACCTAAGTGGTTATTTATGTCATTGGAAAATACTTTAGAAAGAGATTGCCTGAAATTCAAGCAGGGATTGAAAAATTACACGTACAACATAAAGACTCAAAGATATAGAAGTATGACATACTTTTTTTTAGAGAGGTACTAAACCACCTAGTTCAGACCTTAATTCCAATTTCAGTTACTAGCCAGCCGAAATGATCTGACATCTTTCTCAACAATCTGCCTCTTATCACTAAAAAACATCAATGTCTCAGCCATCGAAGGAATTCTTAAGCACTGATATATTTTTAGCATACAGTTACTAGGGACCAAAGTAGACAATATCCTTCAGATTTTACACTAGAGATTTCATTTCCAAACGTTGAGAAACCATGATGCAAGCTTTCAATGAGAGCTTAATAAGTGAAAAACAGGATAGATGGTAAATGCCTATGTGGGCCCCTTCTCCCACATTTCTCCTGTGTTCAAAGACAAGTCAACTGCACACAGAGAATTTGAAGTGCAATGATGTGATTGAGCAAATGGTTATTACACAAAGAAGTTATGCAGAGGGGCACTTAGAGACACCCGGATGTGAAATAACTTGTTATTCTTTCCAAAAGAAGACATGAGAACCAAGGCATATATTTTTTTTGAAGGGATCAAATCTTACTACTTTCCTTAGTAAAGGTATTGCATCAAAAATTCCTAGAACCTCCATATTTTTCGGCACAGATATGCAGATAGACTGCTTTCTCACCATTCAAACCCACCTGAGGCAAGCAGCCATCTCAGTCCGGAGCCACTTCATTTCATTTGACTTATGTCAATACCCGTCTCATCAGCAACCTCTTCAGTCCTACTCGAACTGGCTTTCACCTCTCCACAATTTCATAACCAGTTCTTAATTTTTGCCCACTATTTCCTGAGCAATTTTGCTGTAATTCTTCAGTCCCACGTACAAACACAAAATGTATTGTGCTCACTTACACCTGTGCCCGGGCACGGCTCAGCTCCAGTAGGTCTCAGAGCACAAACCTTCCTGTGCACTGGGACAGAGCACTGCTGGACAGACATCTTCGACTGACAGCACCTTTGCAGTGGGACAAGGAAGAGTTGGGGCAAAAGCATGGGCTCCAGGTACCAGCAGCTGAGCAGAGAAGGTCTTGGTGCCCACAGCATTGGTCTGCATTGCAAGGTAAGCCCTTGCAAAATGGCAATGAGATGGCAACAGCTGAGCAACAGGGTAATTAGCAAAGGGAGGGATACAAGAAACCTTTCTGCATGCATCGCTGAAGTACTGTCCAAAAACATCATGCTACTTCGTGCATCACGACATGGAAAAATTTACCAGTACCATAACACTTCTCCTAACGGCAAAGACTGCAGTGTCCATACCACGTTAAACTCAGGCAATTATGAAGATAATTACCGTCTCTATACTACTGTTGTCACGATGACAGTCTGTTGGTTTTACCCAGTAACCTGTTATGGGCGTTACAAGGTATTGCACAAAATATAAATTTTGTGTAAAGTTTGTCATATCTAAAGGGTAACACTTCTTTTGAAGTACAAAATCTAACACAGCTCAAATCTTTTTATTCAGTGCAAGCATATAAAAAGGTTCTTTCAGTGTCAGTTTCAGCTTTTAATTTCAGCTATTAATTGTGCCCATGGCATTCTGGTTAGGAACAAAACAGTCAGATGCCACTGTAATGCAAAAATGAGTTTCCTGAAGGAGTGATCACGTAGGGAGCGCTACGAAAACAGGCTCCAGCACTTTTATTACTTTAACCTGTCTTCCAACTCTTATGTGAAATGGGATTCTTAGTAGCAAACCATTATTCTCAAACTATTTCTCAGGCTCATTCTGAAGTTATTTTGCAATGACCTTGACTTTGGAAATCTCTTTGTTACTTTTTCCACTACTACATCCTGGTTCAGAGAAAACAAACTAAGTGGTGCAGTTCATCCTCTTTCCTACATTCTGGCTTTGAAAGTCCTCTTTGTATAATTATGAGAAACTTTTCAAGTGCTCTTCAAATTAGGATTTAGCACTGATGCTATTTATGAAAATCCCTGCAGTTACCTCGTTACAGTGTTCATAATGACAGAGCTAGAATGAACCGCACACACACTTTGCTTAGCATGATTTCTGGCATTTGCCCTCTGTAACAAGATGCAGGAAAAGTTTTATATTTAATTTGGGAGTGTGAGTTGGAATTAGTAATTTTCCACTAGTTAATATTTTTATCACAACTAGGGATTTTTCCATGTTTCTGAAAAAATGAGAAAAAAAAAACCAACAACCTGTAAAACTGTGTTTCCCTGCATAATGATACCATTAGCCCACTGTCTGATTGCAATCAGAAGACTTGATTAAACACATTTCATGTGTTTACTACGCACAGAGAAGCATTTTTACCATGGAGAAATGTATAATACTATATTGTTCTCCATGTTCTGCGGAGACACATCTGCACATATTGCATGGCACATAGCTGATGCAGCGCTCGCTCATGTAGCATGAACATTAGAAACGGTTTGCTATTGTGGACCTTGGATAATCTCCCAGATCGAGAGCTGGTGTCTCTTAATGTAGCAGTAAATCTTGGTTAGCATGGCTAGACAGCATCCATTACTAGTATAGCTCATTTATATAAAATGATATAAATGATATAAATCAGTGATATCTTGCAGGGATAAGCACTTGTACAGATAATATATACATCCATGCAAGTAGCATTTATAAATGCACACACGAACACAAATATACTGAATTCCAGTAACTACTCACAGTAAACACAGTAACTCCCTTTCTCCAGGGGAAAAAAAAAAAAAAAGGGAAAAAAAAAAGAAAAAAAAGTGCACTGAATTTTTCTGGGTTGTAATGGAATGATGCACGTGGTATCCTACTCCTTTATGGAAGATGTTCTCCTGTTTTGGGCCTACTCTGCAAGCACCCCCATAAGCAGTTTTCATAAAAAGAACTTGTATGTTCTTACATTAATTTAAATAGAAGCTGTGCATTTACTTTTCTGCTGTGCAAGGAGCATGTGATTAAGGCACAAAGTAAGCAAGTGTAATACCCTCGTATCCTAGAATAGCTGTTATCACAGATTAACTTTGCCAGAAAAGGCGCCACGGTAAAAGAGGTAGAGAGGATAAAAAATAACATAGATGATTATCTATGTATCTTTCTACATAAATGTCTCAAGTTCTATGAAAATGTATTTTGTTAATTAGCACAGTTTTCTGTGGTTATATATAGCTTTGAAAGGGTTGTGTTAATTTCTGGCATTACAGCAATGTTTAGGTTGAGAACAGTTTGGAACAGAACATGTTCAATATTCCAAGAGAAACACTTCAGGAAATATATCTGACATGTTAATATGGTAACATTGCTTAGCAGAGAATATTTTTTAATAATCTAAGTCAAGAGGGTTGAAGGTTTCTTTGGGTTTGTTTTTGCTTTTTAAATCACAGAAATGAAATGGAAGAAAAACACACTCTTCTGCTCACTTCTGCAGCAGTAGCTATTTCTATCCTTCACCCTGGAACTGCATCGTCTCAGAAAAGGATAAATAATTTACCCACAAGGCAGACGAGCCCGAGCTGGCCACCAATGCTCAGGATGAAACTATGGAGAAACTGGAATTGTATGTAAGGTGCAGCACTGTACAAGAGTGACATGTCTACATGCAAGCAAATTAAAAATAACCATAAAAGTTCAATAGGTAGGTCATGGATATTTGAAGGGAGACTTACAGATCACTGTAGACCAGGCCATAAATCTGGGCTGTGCTGTGATGATAGATTCCCCTCAGAATAATCAAAAGCAGGATCACAATAAAAGCTGGAAGCCCCCAGCTCAAAAGGAAGTAAAGCAGATAGCGCCTCTCTGTGTGTTCATCGTTCATCACCAGGACATACCAGAAATTAACAGCCTGAAAAATAACGCAGAATATTAATCGGTAGACTTAGTGGATGATCTGCTATCCCAAAGACTAAATCACTCTGAATGTCATACAGTACTTCTGTCCCAGAATACGTCCAATATATGTCCCAACATAAACATTTTCAACATATTTTGCTTTCATTTTCTTCTCTTAAGTAACTGAAAGAGACTGATTATAAAAAAAGTATGCTTAATTATGGAATTGTTAGAGTTGCAATTAGACTATTAGAGGGGGATGCTCTAGAATAAAACACTATTTTTGCTGTGCAAACATTAGCTTTCTTCTTGGATTTCCACACTGTGATATAATATTGCTAAATTTGATCTGTATTAGAAGTTTTTAATGCTATTTTTCAGTTGTATATGACTTTTTGTAGGAAAGGCACTAGCCTTCTTCAACATTTACATGTGGTATGAATGTAGGAATACCATTGAAACCAAGATTTTAATGTAACAGGCACAGCAGAGGAGGCATTCATATCACAGGCCCTGATCAGACAACAGAAAGAAAATTACTACCCAGGAGAAAGACACAAAGTCTTTGTGCATGCGATTATGCTGAGACCAAAAATAGTTAATCTGATAGCTAATAAAGTTTATTTCTGCCCATGTGATATGCTGACTTTGTTCCATTCTACTTTTCAGAAAAAAAAAATGATAGAAGTTTCATGAGAAGAAACTCACAAGTTTTTATCAACTTGGATCACTGTTTCTGTTCTTCTCTACCCAAAATGGAAGAGACAGCCCACTTGCCTTTCTTGTTGCTCTAAACATGAAATACTCGACTAGTCTGTACAGAGAATTGGACTGAGGATGACAGAGTTTCTCGAGCAATAATATATACAGATTTGGAGGTTGGATAGACAGGTTGTGTAAATGAACAGGAAGGGGAGAATAATGAGAAAAGGCCACATCTGGAGTGCCAGGTCCAGATCTGGGATCCCAGTACAAGATAGACCTGGAAGCACCGGAGAGAGTCCAACAGGCAGCCACCACGATGATCAAAGACCTGGAAAGGAGCACCTCTCCTGTGAGGAGAGGCTGAGAGAGCCAGGACTGCTCTGACCAGAGAAGAAGAGGCTCAGGGGAATCTCATCAATGTCCGTAAATATGTGAAGGGAGAAAGTGATGAAGAAGGAACCAGACTCTTCTCAGTGGTGGCAGGACAACAGGCAATGAGCACAAATTCACCTACGTGAAATTCCATCTGAATACAAGAAAATACTTCTTTACTGTGTGACGGTGGTCAAAGAGTTGCCCAAGTTGCCTAGAAATATTGTGGAATCTCCTTTTCTGTAGATACTCAAAAGCTTCCTGGTCACAGTCCTGGGCAACCTGCTTTAGCTGACAGCATGAGCAGGGGTTTGGACCAGAGAATTTCAAGATAGTCCTGCAACTTCAGTGGTTCTGTGATTCCGTGCACTATTAGTATAAAAGTTTGAGGGAAAATAATTAAATAAATAATGAATGAATGAATGAATGTAAACTCATATGCATCTTTACAATATTCTGCTACTTCTTATGATCAACTCCTCATCAAGCAGCATAACCAAGAACTTAAAAACATGTATGAATCAAAATGAAAAAGTGGAATAGCTAACATCTCTTGAAATAACTGGTCATGTAAGTATGGAAACCACTCAAGTAGAACGAAGTATTCGGAGTTTTACTTGGATTATTGCATTTGCCGTAAGAGGTTAATAGAAGAAACATCTTCCAATGTGGTATGCTTTTTGTTACGCACTTTTGCACATTACTGTTTTCTAATAAAGCCCCAAACCGTGATCAGAATGTTTTGCAAAACATTTCTTCACTCCCTCTACTTCAAACCTATTTAAGCTACAAGCTATACCAGCCACAGCTGTGCTTGTTACAAAATTATTCCTTAGCCTTCTATATGTGATAAATAAAGGATTACTTTTACCTTTTTCTAGCTAAAGCACATCTAATTCAAAGGTATGCCTCGAGGGTCTCTTAATATTCAGAGCAGAGAGGACAGACTTCTTCAGGCAGCCAGTGATCCTTACGCAACAATACTCATACCTCTCGACTGACTACACAGGAATTTCATATAATAACGTTGATTTATGTGCTTAACTTGCAGCTGTCTATTGCTAGGATAGGTGAATCCCATGTTCAGAGACAAGAAAATTGCAAAGAAAAACAAATATTTGTGTTTGTGAAATTTTGCAGATTCCCCTCAGCCAACAGGTTGTCTAACATGTTGTTCAGGCAGGCTGAATTTTTACAATCAAGTACTTAATTACTGCTTTGTGGATTTCTTATGCAAGTCTCAGCAGTTAATTTTTATTATAGGTGTTCTGTGATTTATATAGCATGAGCATACAATACTTTCTATCATGATTCATAAAGCACATTACATTTGCTAACAACTTGTTTTCAAAAAAAAATTACTAGTTTAGTGAGCATTTTTGAATGCTTCCCTAAAGACTGACATTTTGTATGCCTGGTGTATGTAGTTATATTAATAATATAGTAATTATTATGACATTTGTTATTGTCATTTGGTGACTGGTGCTATGTGAACAAAGGCAAATTTTGTTTTCCTTGAAAGAACACAGGATACTGAATAATTGTAACTTTCCTGTGTAACTTAGCACAGAAAGAAAAATATTAATCCCATTACTAGACATTCATAGGAATACAATATTGAACAGATGAAAATTTGGGCAAAAAATCCACACAGAGTTTGTGAAAATATTTTTCCTACTTACTGGCTGTTCTCTTACAATGCGCTTTTTTTTTTTTTTTTTTACTTTTACATGGAATTGAGAACTTGAATTCAAGATTTTATTTGTCACCCTACTCTAATAAACATTCCCTGTTCTCAAAAGAAACGGATGGATGTTAGCTGTGCAGTGAAACTTGAAACACGAGTGAAGAAATGTTCAAATTACGTGTCTCTGCAATTGTGACTAGGCTGTGCTTCACACTGAGTATTTCCAGACAGAGAATCCTTCCACCAATCCATGCCGTTACACTCAGGGATTGTTGGTTCTACTATTTTGACTACCCAGAGAACATTGTTCTCAGCCATGAAACGGAGATTGCTTTCTAAGAAACCGTACTTAATGTCCTTGCTCCATGTTTGTTTAGTCATATTTACCCGTCTCACCTCATTTGTCACAGAAAACGCATTAACACTAGTACTCCAGCAAAAATGTAAGGGAGTTTGGGTTAGTTTGCTGTTTCCTGTGCAGCGACATTTCCATCTTGGTAACTGCAAGTTCTTGTCTTCAGCCTTTTGAAGTTCCAAAATGAAATCAATGAAATACAAATACTGGCGCTAATTTTAGCAAATCCTTTCCTGTTGCCATGCTGCAACAATAACCAGTCCTACAGAAGATTAAAACGTACAGTCCACTTCTCGGCTGCTCAGGTGGAACAACAAATGTAGAAGTTGTTATTGTTCTGATGTAGGATACGACACAACTACAAATTCAAATACCACTCTAATGAAACAATGCTAAGGTCAGTGAACCTTTTTTTTTCTTTTTTCTTTTTGAATGAGGTAATCAATTGGAATCACCTTCCTGAAACTTGAATGCTTTTTATTTCTTTGTTCATTCATTTATCTGTGGTGATACCTGTGGATTTCAGGTAAACATTAGCTGCAAGACTTTAAATAAAATTTTCTCAGCTCAATGGGAAAGCTTCTATTTCCCTACATCCTTGTTTTTTATGAATAGCCACAGCTTTCATTTTAAGAGTGGCTGCATGTTTTTGTGTAATTCCTCTTTGTAAGCTGTTATACAGCCCATTAATCATGCTCAAAAAAAAAAAAAAAAAGAATTAAACATTGTAAAATAAGGAATTGTCTCACAAGTCTGCAACACATTTATAAAAACAAACAAAACAAAACAAAACAAAACAGATTACCATAGATTACCATTAAAAATCCACAAAGGACAAGGATTCAGATATGGGTGACATCAAGCTCATGACATTCACTCTGGTTTGCTTTGCTTATTGAACTGCCACTTTCTCTGCTTATTCTACTTTTACAATGGATCAAAACAGAACAAAGACTCTGCCTTTTACCATAATCTTCCTCTGTGTCAGAAATCACAGCTGAGGAGTATATAAATTTCATTCTCTCCTCAAAAGACAGTTTTTACCATTATTGCACTCTTTTTATTTTTTATTTTTAACAAGTTAGAAAATGCTAAAAGAAGAGAGTCATGTTTCCTGAAAAATTATTGTCACAAAAAGCACAGAACACTTAAAGGCAGCCTTGGTTTGTCCCCCTAAGGTAAAAGCACAGACTGCATTTGAACATACAGGCTTATGCTGCAGCAACATCCCTTTGTATGTGGGGACATTTGTGAGAAGGAAGTCTTCTGAATTTCAGCATTAGTATGAGGCAAATATTTCAGGCTAAATTCAAGCTGTGGGAACAAGGTGTAATTTACACCTTGCTTACTCCTTTCTGTCCGCAGTCAAGACTGCCTCATCCTTGAAAGACCAAGTAATGTCATTAACATTCTGCAACCTGCAGAAATTGTCTTTGATCATAAAATGGAACTGGCTGATGTGGTTTCCAAGCCTCTCTTCATCACATTTGAAAAGCCCCAGCAGTCAGGCAAAGTCCCTGGTGACTGGAAAAAAAAGGAAACATCACTCTCATTTTCAAAAAGGTTAGAAGGAAGGACCTGGGGAACTACAGACCAGTGAGCCCCACCTCTGTGCTTGGCAAGATCATGGAACAGATCCTCCTGGAAGCAACGTCAAGGCACATGCAAGACAAAGAGGTGATCTGAGACAGCCAGCATAGCTTCAAACAAGAGCAAATTGTGCCTGACCAATCTGGTGGCCTTCTAGGATGGAGTGACTGCATCAGTAAACAAAGGAAGACTGACTGATGTCATCTACCTGGGCTTCTACAAGGCCTTTTAGATGGTCCCACATGACATCCTGATCTCCAAATTGGAAAGAGATGGATTTGAAGAATGGACTATTCAATGGGTAAGGAGTTGGCTTGAAGGCCACATCCAGAGAGTGGTGGTCAATGGCTCCATATCCAGGTGGAAGCTGGTAATGAGTGGTGTCCCTCAGGGGTCTGTCTTGGGACTGGTACTCTTTAACAGCTTTACCAGTGACATACACTGTGGGATCAAGTGCACCCTTAGTAAGTTTGCAGGTGACACCAAGCTGGGTGTGCAGCTGATACAACAGAAGGAAGGGTTGACATCCAAAAGGACCTGGACAAGCTTAAGAAGTGGGCCCATGTTAACCTAAGGAGGTTCAACAAGTCCAAGAGCATGGTGGTGCACCTGGGTCAGGGCAATCCTAGACAGGAGTCCAGACTGGGAGAAGAAATCACTGAGAGCAGCCCTGCAGAGAAGGACTTGTCGGTTCTGCTGGACAAAAAGCTCGACATGAGCCAGCAGTGCGTGCTTGCAGCCCAGAAGGCCAACTGCATCCATCAACAGAGGGGTGACCAGCAGGGTGAGGGAGGGGATTGTGCCCCTCTGCTCTGCCCTTGTGAGGCCTCACCTGGAGCCCTGTGTCCAGGGCTGGGGCTGCCAGCACAAGAAAGGTGTGGGGCTGGTCCAGAGGAGGGCCACAAAGTTGTTCAGAGGGCTGGAGCACCTCTCCTGTGAATAAAGACTGAGTGAGCTGGGGCTCTTCAGGCTGAAGAAGAGAACCCCTCAGGGAGACATCACTGAGGCCTTCAAGTACCTGTAGAGGGCTTATAAAAAAGGTGGAGAGCAACCTTTTGCTTGAGCAGATAATAATAGGCCAAGGGGTTTAAAAGTTTAAAATGGTTTAAAAGGTTTAAAAATAAAAGAAGGAAGATTTAGATTAGAGGTTATGAGGAAATTTTTCACTCAGAGGGCGGTGAGGCCCAGGCCCAGGCTGCCAGAGGAGCTGTGGATGTCCCATTCCTGGAGGTGGTTAAGACCAGGTTGGATGGGATCCTGAGCAACTTGGTCTGGTGGGTGACATCCCTGCAATTGCATTAGATTACCTTTAAGGTCCCTTCCAACCAAACCCACTCTGATTCTACGATTCTATGAAATCCACACATAAAATCCAGGAAGCAAGAGAATACAATACAAAAAGGAATGCTCAGACAACCCTGTGAAAAGGATGATTTGATGTGCCCTTTGTTCTGCCTCTGCAGACAGCCTTTTCTTTCCTTCTGCCTCTGAGGTCCTTTCTGTTCCTGCATTTTGGCAGTCATGTGGGCAGTAACTGTGTGGGTAGCATGAATAGTGGTATCAAATGTAATCTTACAAGAAGCTAAAAATGGAAGAAGAATTAGAATACTGTGCTATCTGTTTTGTTATTGCAACCATTATTAAAATATAATAATGTTTAAGCATCTAGCTACATCTAGCAATATGTAGGAGATACATAGATTAGGACAAAAAAAGTAATGAAGTTGTCCTGGAATCTAGAAAATGAAGGATCTGGACTACAAAAATGAATATGAATAGGTACAACTTCCTATTAAATCTGGGTTTTCCAATGGACATTTGTTGCTTGGCAATGTTGCCCAGTCATATTTTCATCACTTAATATTGTCTGGATTTTCTGGATGTTTCAGCTCATAGCAAGTTGCACACATCTGCACGCAGCTCACACTCAACTGTCATGTTTATCTACTTCTGTGTGTGGTGATCAAGGCACTAGCAAATATGTATGGAGTGATCAGGCATATGCATTGTTCTGTGCAGCCTTGCAGGTGGCAGAGTGACTATGTGAGCATCACAGAATCTGTTCACTTATTTTCACCATTTCCCAGACAGAATCATGTAAGTCCCATGTAAGTATAAATATATTATTAATTTTTGCACACACGATCTGTGTGTTTGAAGTATACAATGCTGAGAAATAGAAACAGCAACACAGAAATATAACATAAATACAATTCCCATGAATTTAAACCTGCCATTCAGACAGCTGTAACATCTGGATTTTCCCTGTCAGTCCAGTTTTCCCCTAGATCCACAGCTTTTTCTTATACTGCTGTGCAATTCAAGCACGGAGATGTCCCTGTCACTCCTTTAGGGTGCTGTCGTTGCTTCCTCAAGGCTTTGGGTGGAAATGCAAACAGAGAATGGATGACAAGGGGGTCTTGACAGCAGAATAAGGCAATCTGTCTCCATCCCTACTGCACTATTAACAACTGAGATTCCTAATTATATGGACTGCACTGTAACCAAGATAGCTGCTACAATTCAGAGGACAGTCGCTTCCTCTCCCAAATTGTGTCAAAGAAGGCTGACCCATCTGCCTACTCCAAACTATCCCTGTGGCCAAGGCACTGTTTCTCTACCGCAGAACAGGATAAAGATGAGATACACTGTCAGTATAAGGAAATTCAAGGTTTGAGCCTGTATCCAAAGAATGGTATTGAAACCCAAATCTTCTCGTAGGTCATCTGAGGGCTCCAGCCCACAGAAAACTCAAGGTCTTCTGTTGATCTGAGTCATCAGACTTGAATCACAGTACGGGAAGAGATGCAAGAAGTAGCAGCTAGAGAAGTTCCTGCTCCAGTAAATATATAACTATTTTTATAAGCTGGGACAGTTCCAACAAAATTATTACTGCAAAATAAACAATTGCTAGGAAGTTAATTCACTTAGTTCTGCTATGAGAGATATAAATTCAGGACCTACTCCCTATCAAGAGGATTAGATTGCAGCTGAGGGCTGGATTCATCTACATTTCAGATTATTTCTTTCTTTTTGGGTCTTTCAAACTACAGAAATTATTCAAAGATGAAGACCTGCACTTAGAAAAAGGGCCATTCCCCTTACTTCTGAGTTTTACTCCTGGCTACTTGTCAGCTCATCACTCAGCACCTTATGAAGGATTCCCTCGTAAGCACCTTTGTCACCTCAAATTTGCATGAAGAGTCCTCATGACTAATACAAGCCTGAGGCCCCACAAAATCAAATGGCACACACAAGTTCATAGGATCTGGCAGAATTTTATTCCAACAACAACAACAACAAAAAAATAACAACAGATTTTGACTATAGCCATAAAAATGACCAGCTGTTAACAATCATGCTTTGTTGTTGTTGTTGTCATTATAAGCAATTAATCCTTGGAAGAGCAAGCATTCCAAAAGGGAATTATCTGCTACTTAATGTAACACCTGTAGAGTGGGAACATGAAGTCCTATCAAACCACTTTGCAGTCAAAACATGAGATATCCAAGTAAAGTGGTAATTTAAAAGCATTAATTTGCCTGTCCAAAATAGGAAACATTCAAGTGCTCTGAAGTGACTTAGGAATGCAGTAAATGAGGAGCTGCAAAGAAGATGAAAAGATATCCACAGGTCACAAAATAATTTAGGTTAGTCAACCTAAGAGAATGCCATAAACTAAGCAAGATGAAGGAGAAGATGAAGAAGAAAAAAAATCAGTATTGACAGAGTGAGTAGAAAGGAACATCCAGTAGGGAGAATACTGTTTCTGGCTAACTGTATACATTCGGGGGAAAATTACAAAATGATAATAAAAGAGCATTGCTAGAGCAGCGTTACTGCCTCACTAGAGACAGAGCAGTTCAGACCTCTGCTCAGTATGGACCAGACAAACCAAGGATAGTGCTGCATTTTTAGCAATAATTGCAAAAGCAATGTAAATGACAGACCATCTACATCCACATCTACCTATACCACAACACACACACACCACATTAAACAGTGCCTAAAACACCCATTCGCCCCTTTCTCCATTAAGTCTGTAATGTGCTTTGAGACAATTTATTTGCTTCTCTCCTTAAAACCGCTATTAGTTAGTCACAGTAGAGCTGTGAAACAGCCTGCTAGGGTTCTCAGTGAATGTCAGCCTGACACAATCCCAAGAAATTGCCTGATACGACATGAATATCACTATAAGAAAAAGTTGCATTTGGATATATACCATAATTTGCAGTTCCTTGTTCGGTCTGACAACCTGCATATTAGAGAATTGGTCTAGTAATGTACGTTGCTACATCTATAATGTGAAATGCTACAGTAAATGTGCTATAGAGAAATCCTATTAAAATAACAGACAAAAAAATATTGTAATTCATGCATTAGTGCTACATGTACATTTTTTAGAAGAGGGTCTGATAATGTGCTTTTCAAACAACCTCACAGGTTGCTACTTTGACTAAGTTGCAACCGATGCCTTTCCATGACAAATTTGATTGTTCATGGCCTTCCACATAAATTCAATTATTTTTTGTATCATGTACTGTTGTATAATACATCAAAATTCTGGGAGTATCTACGAATGTATATATTCCTTATTTTAATGCAATCTTATGAAGCCGTGTTTGTCATACTTTATGACTGTCTAATGACTAAAACACTACTGGCTCCAAAAGTGACTGTAGTTTATACTTGCATTTCAACTTTAAGAGACTGTTTCAACAGACCAAAGAAGAGACATTTAAAAAAAACCAATAAAATACAATAAAAAGAGTTTTTCAGTGTTTTGAGACACTGTAAGACTATAGGACATGATTATTATGCAGTTGTAATGGATATTAGGGGAAAAGTCTTGAATATTTACTCGGACACTGTAGGTTGAATAAAGAATATATAATGCTTTGCCTCCCCAGTAGTACTGAATTGCAGATACATATGTATAGTAAGAAATAACAGAATCATAATTTAGGTATCAGTTACTTTTAAAGAGGTTTTGGGGAGGGGGGTGAAAGAAGATTATGAGACTAACCTGAATGAGCATCCAGCTGAACTGGCAGAGGTAAAGGTAATGCGTAACAGATGCGAGGGCAGAGCAACTTTCCTCTGAGAGATGTTGGCTGAGGTAAGCAGAGGCCAGGAATGAAATCTATAAGGGAAAAATAAACACATATTGAAGCCAAACAGGATTATTTTAATAATAATGATGAAGGATGAGATGATGTTATCTTCAGTTTGAATGTAAAATATACACTAAATTACAGTTCCAGAGGCTGAGCAGAACCTTAGAAAAATACATTTAATATTCATCCAAAAGAAATGACCCTTTAGCAGCGCCAGCCACAAGACCAGCTTTACACTTCTTGCAGAAAACTCATATCCATTAATCCATATCTGAAAAGACTATGGAGAGATTTAATTTTTATTGTTTCATGTTGTTACCCAGACTATTTACTACGCAGCATTGGACACCAGATTTTGAACTGAGGTTGGAGATTTTCCTCCATAAAAATAAGGAGAGACGTTATCTTCTGATTTCAGTAAGGGCAGAAATTTTATTGAATGGTATGAAAAATAATTTACTGATACCATAACTTTGTTGTGTTTTGCAAGTATATAATTCTTTTTTTTTTTTTTTTTTCCCTGCAATTTCTAGTTGTGCAAATGTATTGTTTAAAAACCTTCATTGTTGTTTTGACTTCATATGGACGTACTACCTTCCACCTTTTCCTGCTCATTGTCTTTCTCACCCAGATGACTTTTCTTGATTCGTCTCCTATTCGTATGGATGGCAGGACACGAGGGACCCAAATCTCCCCTGATTCACACACATACGAATCTGGTTGTTCTTACTTTGCACCAACATGCGAGAACTGGCAGGCCCACAGTTTTCCAGAGTCCCCACACTCCCCCCCCCCCAAAAAAAAAGAAAAAAAAGAAAAAAAAAAGGCAAATAAACTCATGAGGCATTAACTGCCTTCCGCACCGTCAGACAAGTAGCTGCCACGTTATGCCCCATCACATAACATGGCAACAGTGGGCAAAAGTGAGCATCACCCTTTCTGCCCTTGCCTCAGAGCAGGCCAGGATTTCACACTCACCAGAAAGCTGTAAATTATTTTCCACAAACATGCCAGGTATCAAGGTATCAATATGTCAGTGGAGTAAGCAGCCAGTCCCTTTCTCTAAGGTATAAAGGTATTCCACCACTGACTCTGGCGGCACCGAACGCCACCGAACAATGCCAATATAAAATTTAACATTAAAACACATCTCAGAAACTTTCAGCTTTGTCTTCTGTGAATTTACTGAAGGAGGAAACAATTCTAGAAGCAGGCCTCATTAAAGAATTGCCGTGTTCACATGAAGAAGAGTTTGCCTACGGACTGCCTGCAGTAAGTGATGATTTTTCCTTTCCACTGCCTAGAATACTATTTCGAGCAACAGCCCGTTAACTTGTTGGTAATACAGTTTGTAGACTGTGCCAGCTGCTTTAAAACAAAGTTAGTGAAAATGTTTCAGGAGATGGGTGGAGAAGGAGGTTCAGTTATACCAGATGAGTTGGTAAACACCTGGGCATCGTATTTATAAGGGAAATGCACTCAGACACAGTGTCTTTTCTAGGAAAATATCTTTATAAAGGCTGGCCCTGTTTGTTGACAAACACTGCAGCAAATAGGTATCTGCCATGCAATGTCATCTAAGAATTAAATGAAAGAATATGAATGAGCAACTAGGCAGCAACTGGGCTAAAAGCTATTACAAGATGGATTTCATTATCTGAAGAAAACGAACGTACTTTTAGTATTTAGTATTCAGTGTGGAGTTAATGAGGGCTCTGCTGGGAACTGAAGCCCGGCCATAGCAACACAACCACTTGGCTATTAAGAGGTTAACACACAGCCTAATACAGGCTGTAGTTTGCCAAGTGCTGATGCTGCTGAAACAAATGTCATTGTCTGGAGTGGGTTAAACACAATTGAAACTTGTGTGCAATAGCTGCCTTCCACCGGGGATAAACAGAAGGAATGTTTGTGTAAACAACTGTGCGGCACCAGCTCGCTCAAACCACACCAACAGTGCTTTTCCCAAACGCCTGTACTCACAACAAGCTAAATACAGCACGCAGGTGGAGGGGCTCTGCCACCCTTTGTTCCCAGAAGGTTTGTGTATATGTCAAGGGCAGATTGTCACGCTGGAGACAGAGACAAAGGAGGGATGAAAGGACAAGTCCTGGGAACATGTTTTTGGCAGCTTCTGGGCTGAATGTTGGCTTGCAAGAGTTTTGCATCTGCAAAGAAAGTGTCACTGCTAGCTTTTTCCTGTGTTTCAATAAAAATTATTTTTGTATATTTTTGTATATTAATAATAAAAAAGAGGTGCCTTGCCCTGCCAAGAGTTTTCTAACAAAACAAGGCTGCGAGGCCAAAGTTTTGCTAAGCTTGTGTTCCTCTCATGGATACTGACCAACGTTGGTGAGATAAAACAGCATTGAAGCTGAAGTAATCACTCATCTAAGAAATCACTGTAATTAATATCATTAGAGTGTCTAGACAAAAAAAAAAAAAAAGGTAGAAGAGGGAAAGAAATATCTATTATTCACATACGACTCTTATCTTGCATCTTGGGCAGAACATACAAGTGCTCTACTAAGACTTGGATTACAGCACAAGTGGCGAGCCCTATTTTGAGATGTTGGTACGAGAGGCTGTACTTGATCCGTGCTGCTCTGACAAACACCGCCTGCACCGTGGCTCACAGCTTGAAAGGCAAGGCACTGCGACTCACCAGGAACACCAGGCCACTAATCAGGCCCCTCTCCTGTAATCCCTGGGGAGACATAAACAAAAAAATGGCACCTTCCGAATAAATTGCCCCCCGCTCCTTGCTGTGTCACGCCTTCTGTGCTTCACTAAGTTTTAGCTGCAGTGGGCAATCTTTTGTACTGATGAACCTCTTACTTAGTAAGGGAAAGATGTACCTCTTACTGGAATAAGTTGGTCCCTCTTGTAACATTAAAAATATATATATATATTGGGAGTGTTCATCTTGGTACCAATGGTTCAGAGCTCTGTTTATAGAGATCGTATGATTGCAAACGTCCCTTTGCAAGTAATCTGTACAACCTGCCATTTGGTTCTGTGCAGAGATTATACACATAATGTTTCTGCCTGCTACTCGTCCGTCTTGCCCACAAAATGATTAAACTAAGGATAATAACTGATTTAAGTCACTCATTTGGGAGGCTGCTCATTTTGTTAATTTGTACGTGGCATTTCTGTGCCACACTCAGAATCAAGGTGACAGCGTACCACTCAGAAGATTCTTCATCACAAAATGAAAAGAAAAATAAAATAAAATAATAAAAAAAAACAATAAGACACCATCTTTGAAAAAGCAAAGAGATCTTTGACCAGGTTCCTCTCTGACAGCCATTTACTCAGTAAATTAACCAAAGGATGCTGTAATTCCTTTGTAACACTAAGATAATGACCTACCAATTATATGCAAGGAAATTAAAACCTGAGCATTCAGCCTGAGTCGCCGGCATCAAATTAAAAATGAATAAAAATCAGATTGTTTACAAAACTGAACATTTGTGTATGAAAAACTCTCTCCTTTTCTAGTTATGAGACTTCCAGTTTCCAGCTCGCACTTGTTTGTGGCCAGCTTCAATCTGTTTGTTCTGCTGGAAGCCTCTCCTGCGGTAGACAGCATTTCCTTTTCCCTGGGGTTTGTGCTGTCACGAATGCAGGGAAAAGCAGTCCTTGTGTGGAAGTCTTGGCCGTGTGCAGACCGGTTTTGTCCTCCATTTCCATACCGATCTTGCTTTGGTTCTGTGTGTCGTCAGAACACCCACCCAGACTCGGACGAGGAAGAGTTGCGGAGGTCTCACAAGATTCTCATCCAGCAATTTTCCTAACTTCCAGTCTGCCCTGAAAATGCCTCTGCAACACAGCGTTACCGTTACCTCATGATCATCTGCTACACCCAGCTTTTCTTCTCGTTTCAACGGCTACCTCGTGCCAGGGAGAAATGTTTTGCTATTAGCCTGCAAGTCACGACTTTTCCCTTCGGTCTAGCAAACAGCACCGTGTCTCATGATTCAGCCTTCGAGGCTGTTTGCATCTTTCTCCGCGCTACCCAACACCACTTTGTAGTGTCAGTGCATCTCTACTTTATGCCGTCAGTGCATTCTGCCAAGGCACGTTGTTTTCTGTCCCACGGACTGGTCCCTTCGGATCTGAAATTCATTCACTGCTCTCTCACAGCTGTCTTCTTCCCCATTACTCTGTCCCTTCCCGCACTGGACTAGTCCTCTTCTATTATTATTGTACTAATTATGTGATATGTATTTATCTCATCAAAGAAAAGCATCAGAATAGTCTGGCCTGGTCTAAGTTGAAGCACAGGGGAGGTCTTATTATACCCTTCATTTGTCTCTGTGCCTTTTGATACATTTTTTGGTTGTTGTTTATTTTTTCTGAAGCTGAAGCTGGTCCTGCAGTCGTCAAGACTGCTTCTCCCTTTTTATCTGTTATTTTTTTGGTCACAGAGTAGCACTCTGAATTGAAGGACTTGTGAGAAATACATGCTACTAGACCTGCAGGGTCTCCTACCAGCATTTTCGACGTCAGGAACATGAATGCACCTATCCTTCGGGTTCCCCTCGTGCCTCGGCAGCTGCAGCCTTCACGCCAAACTATTCACTCTATCCTCTGTCTTGCCTTTACTCCAGTGGCAATCTTCAGAGTCACCCACTATCTTCTCTGAAATTATGAGCATTTTCACTTTGCTAGTTTGGAGTCATAATTAATATATTTCCTTTTCCTGCCTCATTGCACTTTTTTTTTTTTTTTAACCAGAAATTTTGCATTATTTGATCTTAATTCATATAACTAGAAAAAAATACCAAAAATTCCACACAAGGCTACGCTGCTGTCATATAAGGTGACCAACCACATGGATATGGCACATTCATTCATGCCAACTACAGGTGATGGGGGGAAATCAATCAACTTTCTGTTGCTAGAAGAACTTATTAAAATATGAATTCAGAATCAGCAGAGCGAGATTTTGTTTGTTACAGAAAGTTACAGAGAAAGCCTAAGTGAGAGCTGCCTTTCAAATATTGTATAAAAGAAAAAAAAAGGAAAGACATGAAGGTTGAACTGGCATTGACCATGCCTTTCAGCCAAACAATAGTGGACTGAGCAGTAGGTTGGCTCAAACTTAAATAAGGTGAAAGAATACATAAGTGGAATACAAAATGGCAGTAATTATGGCTTGCTATGGTAAGTGTGGATATGATACCATATGATGGGCTTTAAAATGAGAATAAAGCACTTGATGGATGGAAACAAGCCGTATCTTTACTTTGAACCATAAAAGTAATCACCTTGAACTGCGTACGTCAGACCAGAATGGATTGTGCCTGTTTTGGGACAATTATAATACGTACAAAGCTCACATAATTTACAGCACAATATAATATTTGGTCACTGTGTGATCAAATCAAAGCTTATGCACATGGGAAAATTTACCTGTGCACAGAGTTGTGAGTGCCTTTGAAGCAACTTAAATATTAATGAATTGCTGATTACTGCTTCCAGCATTTCTCGTTCTGAGTGCAGGCAACAGCACAGATGTGGTTTTTCAAGCAGCACTGAACCACACAAATTTGCAATGGTACCCTTGCTAACTGGTCAATGCAGATTTTCATCCACTCCACCACACAAGTGTCTCTGCATTTAGGATGTTGAGAGTGATAACTCCACGTGGACATCCAAAGAGTCGGTATTTCCTCTTCTGCACTTCAGCCTGCGCGGCATCTTCCACCAATTGCTCTGAACTTGTTTCTGCACCACAGTGGCTAACAGTGCGCCGTCCCTCCAGAACCCTTTTTACTGCATTTGGAATACGTTGATGAAAGAAGATTCCCTTCTTTTATATTTAAATGGTTATTTCTCCTTGCTTTTTATGGCAAATTATATGACCTGTTCCTGGCCAGAGAGTATGCAGCGCCCAACAAGGAGGACAGGAACAATTTCTGTTGAAATCCAGAATAAATTAACCATGTTCCCCCTCAGCTTGAACCAGTCCATCTTAAGATCCTGTGCAGATATTTCAGCCTACAATGCAAGAAGCACTGACAAAGAAATATCTTACAGTGATCAGGGCGTATCTGATGTGATATTAGCTACGCAGCTCCTTCACAAATACTAGAAAACTGATGCTTTCAGCACTGATGCTGCAAATGTTCAGATAAATCCACTAAGCAGTGAGTAAAGGGTAGAAGTGAAATAATAGAGAGTTGTAATCAAAACCTGCTGTAATTTTAAGAATTGCAACAAATATTTTCATGCAAGGAGAACAGGTCTGAGAGTAACAATCTTCCCCTTGCATTGGAAGAAGACCTGAGGAAGCAGTATGTTGTTTTGGGGAAAAAAAGGGAGAATTAATTACTCTGCTCTGGAGCAAAAGCCGTGGAGAAGGGTAACCCAAGCAGGTGAACAGGGCATCGAGCAGCAGAACAACACAGGGTGGGTTCTGAAGGAGCACGCAGGGGTAGGTGCATCTGCTGGTTTCACTTTCTCATCCACGCAGGAAGCACTCCTGCCTTCTACATTTCTTCTCAGGCTTCCTGAGAAAAATACCCTCTCCCACCGTGAGAACCAAGCTGACACATGAGGAGCACGTCAGCACACTCACGCCGCATTTTTTTTTTTGGTAATTTCTGCATATTCCTGCCTCACGGTAAGAATCCACGAAGCTTTACACATAGCCTTCTTCTAGACATAAATGTCTTCCTGTAGGTCGTACAGAAATGGATCCTGACAGTGGCTGTTTCACCTCTCACACTACGTAAAAACATCTGCTTTATTAATTTTATTCTTTTCTAATCCAAAACTTATTTCTCTGCTCCAGAAAGCAACAGATTACCTCCTTCCTTGTACAACTTGCTTACATGCATTTCTGCTAAAGAAGAAAAGACAACAAAGAGCCCAGCCACGTGCTATCTGTCCTTATACCAACAGAATCTCATAAGAGGAAGACTGTCACGGGCCAAATTCACTGTGGTTTGTTGGACTTTATTGCGATGAACAATAACGTAGGAAAATAAGCACATAAAAACTCCCATGTGCTCACCGAACTGCTCTCTTCTGCTCTGAATTGACTTTATATGGGTAAAAATCCTGGGGTACCCTCCAGGACACAGGGACACTGCTTAATAATAGTGCATATGAATCATACTTTTTGTTACTGCTTGGTAGGTCAGGACAGCACTGATGTGAGCCAAGTGTTCTCTCTGTGTTTTGTGTTCTGATATTAAATGCTGGGACAAAAATACCAACAAAGGATGTACCAAAAATTCTGGAGATTTATGGACACAAGCAACAATTCTAAGTCAGACTTCCTGGAAAAAGTAACAATACAACACGCAGCATGTTTTAGAGCACAGAGAAAAAAAAAAAGGTTATATAATTCTGAAGATTCAAAACACAGCATTTAACTAGGTCAAAATAAAAGTTCAAAAACTAACTTTTCATCTCATCTTTGTTCTGTATTGGAGCACAAATAAAGGCTTAAGTTCCTATGTGAATTTGTGCTCCATGACTGCAGTGGTCATGAAGTGGTTTCAGAAACCACCACAATTCAGGTGGTGGTGCTTTGCAGCTGCCACCAGAAAAATAATACATATACATTTAGCTTTATGTCTTTTGGCTTTAGGTTTGATAATGAATATCTATTTTAATATGTAGGTGCCTTATGAGCAGCGACTCTGAAGTCTTATCGGGTATTTTGCATTGCATGTTTTAGAGACATTTTTGTTGTTATGAATTATTTGCCTATAGCAAGCTCACTGCAAACTGGCACCTTGAAGTAAGAGGAGCTACAGAGCTAACTAAGATAAAATTGCTAGAAATACTGGTGGCGTATGTACTCCACAGTGACCCACGGTGCTTTTGTATAAAGATGTTTACGCTTTATTCAGCAGCAGCAGAACTGGCAACCATTTTAAGCAGTGATTAGCCATCAGCAACCATATGTTACTCGTTCCCTTCCCCCAGCCGAGCAGGATGCCAGTTGGTTTCACGCTGGGTTCACTCTCTGCCATTCCCACTTCCCATTTTCAGGCTCAGGACTTTTTTGCTTCCCCAGGCAAGGCAGCCAGCAGTCTGAGGGTGCAGGGTGGAGAAGAGGAGCGGGTGAAGCACCACGATAGAGAGCACATCAGCTCGTAGCTGGCTGTGCAGTGGCAGCTGGAAGCCTCAGGAAAGGGCTGGGGTAGCTCACATCCTCTGCAAATAACAGGCTGTGTGGTCAGATGTAGCACGGTCTCTCCTCTGTTCCAGCTGTGTCCCTTACAGCAGATGCATTGAGCAATACGTAAGAAGTTGCACTTGATTTTATTTTTAATAAAGAAAAATAAGGAAGAGCGGGCTCTTAGCAAGTTGCCACCAGTTTAGTTTTTATATGCAGATTCAGAACAATGTATCTGGCATAACCGCCTATAGTTTACATTGGACCTGGTCCAAAGATGCAAATTGCTTTGTCACTTGTTACAGAACACAAGCCAGACCCCCTGAATCCCACTGCAAGGTCCTCAGCAACACAACACTTCTGCCTAAATGATGCAAACAGAAGCTGGGAAAGCTTCTCTTTGCAACCACAGGAAACGTATCTGCAGTCTTTTCCAGCCTGCGTTGCAGGGCACTTTTCTGATCACTGAGCATTTACTATGGTGGGATCTGCCTCCTACTGTTTTCCATCTAGAAACTCAGATTAGACCCCAAGAAGACCTGCCATGACAGATTAATTTGTTCTAGAAGCTTCTCAAGTGAGATATATATACACTTAGAAAATACGTAGGCTAAAACTTGCTAATGTGACTTTTCACTTCCTCCGTTTCTGGATATAGCTTTTCCTGAAGTTCAGATATCAGTCTCCTGAAATAAGGGAAAGACAGCAAGGAGCATTCATTAGCTCTCAGCTGCATTTAGGAATCTATCTGGGGTCAGCAATTTGTGATGTTAGGCAAACAACTGCAAGGGAAAAGCAATTATTAACTCTTGATGCTCTGTGCAGATAATTACCTTTCTCATTTTCATTTTTTTTTATTCTCTGAAGTCACTCCCTACAGTCTTGACCATGGCTGGAGTAAACTGCAACTCTGTTTTGGCCTGCATGCCTACAGGAGATTTCCCTGTGAAGTAATGACAACACAATGTAGGGCATCTTCACCATAAATTGGGGTCAGGGTGCAGTCTGGGTAGGCCCCTGGTTAATATTTTATGTGTGGTAGCAAAGATCTCCCATGCCTCTCTATATGATTAGCCAACAGTAACGGATAAATGTTTACCCGTCTTCTTTAAAAAGAAATAATCAAGACGTGAGTACAGACACAGCGTATTCGGGCTTCACTATGCTTCAGCAGCCAACCTCCACCTACAGATTCATCTCCTTGTACGGGCCGGAGATCACCGTGAGGGATTTCTCCTTTCTTCTTCAGTTAACATGACCTGGGTTAAGCACAGGCCTTCTAGTTAAACTGCTAAAGGTAATCTGAGATATGTTTACAGAATTAGTAGCCACGTAAGCAGCTCAAAAGCAGGTATGCTAAAAATGTAACCTCCAGAAGAAGGCTGATGGTGGTAAATGGTTATGCTTTTCATCAGGACCTCTGTTGGTAGAACACATACTCTCTAGCGTATTAAGAAAAAAAAAAAAAAAGAAAAAAAAAAGTTTTAGATATAGAAATCAAGATCTTCACAAGACTATGGGATCTGTCTTCATTTATTCATCGGAAAGAGTATTCCAAGAAGTCTGGTATGATATGAGAGAATATTTAACTGGAAGAGCAACATTTGTCAGACATTTTTCACACATAGGGAAGTTTACTTAGAACAAACCAAGCATTCCTCAACAAAGGCTAAGAAGTAAACTTCCTTGATCTACTATTATTTGTAATCCATGATATTAAAGAAACGCTGCCATTATTTACACATTTATGGCAACATTTGATCCACATTTCTTCCAAATGTCCAAAAATGGCCTGGAGTATGATTACCTCAGTGACTGGTATTATCTCTTGTGATACACATATCTCTAGCTGTCTGCTTTTCTCTGTGCAAAGACTTCACAATTAACAAGCAGAAAGCAGCTTCCTCCCCAGCAACAACAAAATTACTTTGGATTTTAGAATAGAATCCTTTGGGTTTTATTGTGTTAAAGGACAGATTGGATTTTGAGCCTGCAAAGATCAATGTGAATTCACAAATAGCATAGGCTATAAGAAGCAGTAAAGATTTAACATAATTTCATTTGAAGATAGGATTTTTCAGTTGCCTGTAGTAATACCATCACAAGCATGCCAGCTGATGCAGAGTATTAAATTGTATTAAATGATCTCTTAGTACTCATAGTTTATCTGTTTTGTACAGACTCACCTCAACTGTAAACAAGGAACTGGGTCACTAGTGCTCTGAGCAATGGCTTAGATTAAAAACAGTCAAACAAGAAAAATGCATTAAGTATGCCAAAAAGATAAGGATCCTAGAATTGTGCCTGACCTTAAAGCAATAACATAGATTAGGTATCAAGTACAATTTATTGTACTGAGAGAATACTGTAGAAATACGTTCCAGAGTGTGGTGCAAGTATTTATAGAATTTGGAAGTCGTGTTGCCTGGTGCCTGGTGCTGGACTTTGTTCAGGGGTACAGACTTCACTGTTTTTTCAAACTCAGACACAGAAACTTCCTCATCTAGCTAGGATCTGTGTTCTGTGTTTCTTTGTGAAAACCTACTTTGGAGAAAGTTACTTATTAATAAAATAAAATA
>CM021763.1:81294127-81306713 GCA_011075105.1 Heteronetta atricapilla | reverse complement strand
TCTAAAATAAACTGTTGTTTATTTTGGAGTAAAGCATCTGCATAGGAAACTAGTCAGAACAATTAATGCTTACTTTGCTTGATATTCACTTGATATTTAGGGACTAGAATTTCTGGTGAGTGCTGGAGAATAGAACAGTTTCTTTAACAGTTTCTCACTGGGTTAGCTTTGTAGGATGTATGTTAATCCTAACCCACCTTCATCCGTGCTGGAAACAAAATGGGGCCGTATGTCAAGGTATGCAATCCATGGAGGTATCAAAACAGTGAGTCTGCAGGCAACACGGTAACTTCCTTGCCTAACCCAAGTGGACTTGCAGACAGCAGTTAAAAGCCAGACGTATAAAATTTCTCAAAACAGAAAGTGTATCAAGTTTAATTCTTTTAAACAACCTCTCACATGTTTTTAAAGAGATTTCTATTAAGGCAGTAATATTCACATAGATTTTTGTGTGAAAAATAAATAAATAAATAAATGCTACCTAGGAAATTAGAGAGCTGTGCACCAGGCTGGGCTATATAGGTTCGTCTGGTCTCGTTCCTGTTTCATGGTCACGATCTCCTGTCAAATACTAAACAAATTTGAACAGACACTTCTATGCTGTCATCAAGTCATCTGCTTTTTCAATATTTCTGTCTTCACTCCTTTCAATGTGAAACATTAGTTTGGTAAACTAGTACTGGGGGGATGTTGAGAATGAAGTACTTAAACATATTCCATGCTTTGGGCAACATTTTGATCATGTTTTCATTCACTACACTTACTGGCTTCACGTTTCTAATGGACATTCATGGAACATCAGGATCCATTTGTTAATTTTGTGTAGTTTATGTAAAAGGTGGGACAAAGCCTGCGATGTGAATATTTGTGTTTCACAAGACTTGAGATATTGCATAAACTTTCTTGTTCTAACAAATCCCCAAACTGTGTGTAGGAATTAGCGTTAAAAAGGTATTTTCTCTGTCACGCCCGAAGCAGCCAATATCCAGTGATTTGTACTCATCACGGCTAGGTGAATCTGAATTTTAAGCACTGTAAATGTTTTAGGCTACAGGAAGCAAAACAAGTTATAATAACTTCTAAATGCTGCAAGTATGAAGACATACCAGTGTCCTTGGATTATCTGATTTATGAATACTTTTCCAGCTGATTCTTTCCAACACTTGTAATATTCAATAGCTTTGGGCAAGAATAACAGTCACAGGATTGCCTGATGACTTGAGAGAAGCTGTAGGGCCACGGGCTTGCCTTTCTGTATCTTGCTTTATATGGAATCCCTTGGTCCAAAAGCACGTAACGGCATCCCTTGGGATGGAGAAGCAGTGATTCAGGACATGTCTCACACTGGAGTTAAGGGCACACCAGTAGGTTTATTCCCAGACTGAGTTAGCTGTGTGGATGTGGAACAAGGGGTATGACAGCCCTGCTAGGAACACTAAAATAGTTGATGACTTTCTGGGTCGAAGTGACCAGTTAAAGAAGAGAGCTTTCATTAGCTATAGGACATGAACAGGAAAGCCTGGGAGAACTCTAAGAGCCCAATGTAAGGTTCAGCCTAAATCGAGCAGGGAACATGCTGCACTAAAGGAAACCTTCAGTCTTCAGCCCAAAAAGCTGGGATTAAAGTATATTTGACAAAAGCAAAAAAGTCTTCCAAGGGTCGCAAGGAGGTGTGGGACAAACTAACAAGTCCGGATCAACTCTGTATTAGGAAATTTCTCAGGGAAAAAGTCATTTGAAAAAGGAGTCGGAACTTACTGCTTCAGAATGAACTCAAAGCCTTACACTGCCATGAACAAGGCAGTTGATAACTACCAGGGAACACTCAAGATCTCACCAGAATGAGGAGAAAAAACCTCTTCTCTCAGAGTAAAGCTGACAGTGTGATTTGGGTGTATTTCTACATCCTTAACTTGCAGGCATGTGTTTTAAAATGAAAATTCAGACTCTATGCTTCTGTAATAAGCCATTTCTAAATTATACAACCCATGTATTGCAAAGAACCCCACTCAGACACAGGTAAAAATGGACCCATGCAGGCTTCCTTGCAGCCCCAGTCCAACTGGCTGGGTAAATAAGACCTCCTGGAGAGAGATCATTGTTTGCATCAGATATTAGCAGCTTCAGGAGTCTTTTATGACCACTATGGCCAGTAACGAGCCTGCAATTATGGGACACTGCACATCAGAGAGCCTGCATGGGGCAGTCGGGACAGCTTTAGGGAAAACAAATCTGTGATAACATCCAGCAGGATTTGAGCCCAAACTGTTTTAAACAGCTCCCTGAAACATACCAGCTATGTCGTGACGTGAATACATGTATGTATATATGACCGTACCATCTGACAATTCGGCATGCTTTTTGTTTGCTTGTTTGTTTTTTGTTCTGTGGTCTTAAAACCGGTATCCAGAAAATTCTGCATACCAAGAGCTGACTGACAGAAAGCAAGCAGCAAGAATAGACAGCGTGCTAGGACTTTACAGGATAGATACTGTGTCATGTAGTGCAATGAAGGATTCTCCTCTGAAAACATTCAGACTCAGAGGAATAAGTATCTTTGGCTTGTTTCGTTTTTGTTGTTTTTCTTTTCTTTTCTTTTTTTTTTTTTTTCTGGGAATGTTTTGAACACTGAATATGTTCCTGTCACTCACAGCACAGAGACCAATTTCCTCTTGATTGGACCGGAGTCAAACAACTCAAGATCTAAGCTCTTTAAAAAGAGCTGTTTGTGAGCAGATAGATGCTCAGCCCCGTTTGCATTCCTTCCCTGAGGTGACTGCAGTTCCTCTGCAGCTCTGTCACTGTAAAACGGAGAGCTGTTTACGTTCTGCAGGTCCAAAACAATGAATATTTCTCACAGATGCGTGGTAATTTTGCAGGCAAAAAAAAAAAAAAAAAGGCAGAAAACAGTTCTGGAAAAACAGCTTTGAGGAACGTACACTTAAATAAAATATGCATGCATGCATGCAAAAAAAGGCCAAACAAAATGGTATTGTGTCTGGGTGCATATACAAGAAGGCAAACACCCTCTTGACTTAACTGATACTTCAAAAGCAATTAATCACCACATTTACTTCAAAGAAGTGAACAAAAGCACTTTTTCTGTAGCCTCTTTTTTTTTCCCCCTTTTTTTTTAGGAGCATGTCCTTATCTTTCATTGCAACACAAACCAAACACAAAGAATGTTTGTATCGAACAGTCACGCACCTAAAACCAATCACCTTTTAGAGATGGTTTCTGTATTCAGTCTCAACATTTTGCCTGTTCCTACAGAAACATGGATGTTTTGCTGCGAGCAAGTGCTTCGAACACTTCCTATACTCGGTCATACTAATAATAGCAAATACACCCCTCAGACCCCTCCCTCGTGTAAAATTAATCAACACTAGAAGGTCAAAAGTGCACAAAGTGGCTTACGAACCTTAATTTATTCACTGAAATGACCTCACTGCCACATATTTGGCCTGTTTTTCTGTTTCTTCTTAATAATGCTCACGCAGTCAATTACTGTCACTGAAACAACTTCTGAACTCCAAACTGACAACGACTCTGTGCCACTTCCATACTGCGTTTGTCGATGAGTTTGCTCCTGCTCCCTTCTAAATAGCAAAACAAAACTGATTTTGTCGTGTCAAAGAAATAAATAAATAAATAAATAATTTGCTGAGTTAACCACGTCTGTGCAGGTCCTTTCCTGCACTCTCCCCCCCTCTGCACGTCCTCATTCACCTACCCACCTGGAAAAGTTTCGCTAGCAAATACCTCAGCTGTCCACAGGCACAGGGAGGGCAGACCTGCTGTGCCTGGCAATTGCCCTCGTTACGTAAAACCAACTTTTATTTGTTTTACAGCTAGCACCCAGCTGTGATTTCCTCCGCCTTATGCTTCAGGTCCAGCTGACAGTGGGCTAGCACCAGACCGAAAACCATGCGGCTGGGCTAACTCCCCGCAGCACTTGAGAAAGTAATTCTTGCTGAGAGGCCGGGTCCCACACTAATTTGGGAACAAAGCGACTCTAACTGCAGCTAAGCACTGTTTGCTCAGCTCTGGCCTGGATCCAGCTTGAACCATGAGGAGTCTCTGCTTATTCCTGCCGTGAAAGGACTGCACAGGCATATCTTTGCTCTCTCATTTTATTCTGATGAATAAAGTGTCCCTGGGAAAGAGCAGGTTCATATGCTTCATCTTTTGCATTACACACCCACTAGGGTGGGAGTTTAGGGAGAAGTATTATGCCAACAGGCAGGGTTCTTCTATATTTTTTCAGCAATATCAGGCTGCTGTGATGTCCCCTTTGGGTCACAAGCTTACCGTGAAGCAAGGCCATTCAGTGAGGCAGCAACTTTTTGCAAACCAGCCAATTAGAAAAAAAAAAAATGCAGAAGTTGAGAGACAGAAGCGCTTTCTTCAGTTCTTCTTCACAAAAAATGTTTGCATATTACAAGACTTGTCTAGTTTCTCCAGCTGTGCTAGCTGGTGTAATAAAAGACATTATCTCGTCCCGCATTTTTTTTTCTGTGAGCAAACTGAAGCTACAGCGGTGTTATTCCATGAATCACACTGCAATTTATCGCATCCTCTTGAATGTGAATATCTGTACTTTTTACCTGACTGGATGCAAGTAAACAGCACGAAAATACAGGAGGAAATGGATACAAAAAGAGGCGTACACCCTGTGCCAGGCTTGACCTCTCATACGGGTGCGGAACCCTCACTGCAGGTTCTTCTCTGCTACCCTGACTTGAACACGGTCACCAGCCAAGCTGAGAAACTTATTCAGAAGTAATTTTGAGTTTAACTGAAAAGCTTAAGCCCCATTTTGTGCTCCAAGTGATGTCATTTCAACCTGTTCTTATTACAAAGCATAAATTGATAATGGGGTTAGTTTCCTCCGTCTTACTGCATTTAAGTGCATGTGTAAAACACTAAGGTTACAAAAATTGGAGTTTACACAAAAAATGAACCCAAAATTCCATTAATATTTTCTGTTCACAGTCTCGTACTTGTTTACTTAATACTTTTTTTTTTTTTTCTTCTGATATCTGTAAAATCTTGCAGCTATTGGTATGACTGCTCAAGACAGAGCATTAATTCAAAACGTTAGGGAAGGTGATACAGGAATCCCCTTCACTCCCTACTCAGGTAAATTAATTGCTAAGAAAGTCCACACAGAACAGCAACAAAAACAACAACAACAAAAGGAATGAATCTGAAGAAACATCAGTCCTCTGAGCACTCAGACTGGAGAGTGTGTAAAGACTGCCTCTCAGTGGGCATATCTGTTTCCATTGTGAAAGTGAAAGTCGTCTAATTAAGTGGAAATCCCCCGTCATCGTGTGTGTTCTGGTGGTTTTGTCACTGCCTAAATTAAACAGATCTGCAGGGAGATAGCCATCAAGCATTTTGCCGAAAACGCAAAAATTCATGTAATTTACTGTATTTTTGTGTGCTGCTGTACCTGTCGTAGTTATAATTCCTGTAGTGAGGCCCTTCCAGGAGTAAGAAGGACTCTTTATGGACTGCACATGTGTAAAGTGATGTGTTCTTCAAATCAAAGGTTACTTCGGCTATTTTTCTAGCTCTGGTTCTCTTTCTGTTTTTCAGAAAAGATGGGTGACAACAGAGATTTTGGCAAAGGTCCTAAATTTATCTTTTTACCCGACATATCAACTCGTTCCCTTCAACCAAGTCCATGGGTAAGCAGCATTGTTCTGCTCTCAAAATCCCTACCAAATCTCTTCAAAGCAGAATTAAAGAACGTTTGCTTTCACCACGAAGTAGAATACTAAAATTCAAAAGGGACATTCCTTGGAATTAATGTTTAAATAAAAAAACTGAAGGCAATCTCGTCCATAATATTCTGATAATATATGTAAAAACAAAAGATAATGCTGAAAAGATTATTAGCAGCTGAGCAAGGAGTACACAACGGTTTACTACCTGTGGTACCATACCCTGTTAACTTGACAGAGCAATACACCTTATTTTCTGCAAAAGTGAGCAGTTCAACAGTTATATGATAAATTAGATATGATATGATAAAATTGGAAATTAGCATCTTTTTAATAACTATTTAGGAACCTGCCCAGTGTTCCTTTTTTTTTTTTCACTACTGATTTTTGTTTATAATGTTTTCACCACGCTAATCTCTCTGTTCCAGTGACTTGCAAACTTTCGTTACGTTACCTTCAGTCTCATACAACTTCTTCATCTTGGGAACCAATTCTGCAAGTATCTACCTTCCCTCAAAGTGGCTTCTTTCCTAACATTTAAACAGTCACAGAATAAAGCCAGTCCTGCTGTTTGCTTTCAGCCCTGAATGAATGAATGAATGATGCAGGAAGAGAGGGCTGGCACTGGAGGTGGGAAAGAGAAAGAGGCGCTGAGAAACAGGTTAAGGTGGAATAAAGGTGCAGAGGATCAGAAAAAATATTGAGAGTCTACAAAGCAGCCTTTTTAGAAAGCCTGAGGCAGAGCAGAGGTGGAGAGGAAAAGTCATTGGTTATATCCTTCAGGATGAGAAAATCTCTGAGACCTACCTATTCACTCGAAGGCCAGATCTTCCTAGGCCTGCAAAGAAAGGCCTTGGAAGTGGAGGAGGCTTTTGTTCCTTGCACAGGGCTGATATAACCCGTTATGGATTGGTATCTCCAGAAAACTTGACAGAAAGCGAGGCAGAAAACTTGGAGAACCTATTTTCAGGGTGCAGTAGCATCAGGTCATTGCTGCGTAGTGAAATCTCACATTTTCTGACTTTTAAGACCAATTAAACAGGTTTCCATTTATTTTATTCTTCTAAACCCCCTTTCCTCCAGGCCTGAACTGACCCTAAACAAAGGAATTCAGTCATCTTGGTGGGGCATGAGTCACTGCGGAAGCTGACAAGAAAAATAATAATAATATTCTTTGGCTTCCCCTTTTCTCTCTCCTATTTCCCAGTCTTCCCTGACTGTGAGTTTTTCTACTCTTTGTATCCAGCCTAATGATCAGGATATTTTATTAAAAATTATTTTAAAGGAGTAGAAGCAAATGGAATGAAGCAAGATACAGAGCAGAATGAAACCACCACCTGGAAAAACAGGAAGGGACTAAAAAGCCAGAAGCAACTTCAAATGACGCAGAGCAGATATAATTCACATTATTCAAGTTTTGGGAAAGCACACAGAAAAGGTTGCCTAGGCCTTAAAGGGTCTCGAAGCAATGCCACTCAGAAGCAATGCCACTGTAAGGGGTTAATATTTCGGAGTTGTGACAGTAACTCTTAGAGTCCAAATTAACCCAGAACAGATTTTTGCAATGTGACAGGGGGTCGGAACCATACTGAAGCTTAGTTAAAAGAACTAGCAGACCTTCCCCCCCTAAAAATAAATAAATAAATAAATAAAATATAAAAAAATAGTATCAATTATTAGTTGACTGATAAGGTTTAATTCCCCGTACATCTTTGCACTTTGGTAGAACAGCGCGGCACCGCGACTTAGAAAAACTCTGCCACTCAATACAGGGAATTGATTCAGAGCTGCAGGCCAGTTTGCCGGTTTTCAGACGCCGTAATAAAGCTGTCACAAACACCGCTGCACAAATAACCGGCCTGCTCTTAACAGGGAATTTTCTTTTCTTCCGTTTCAAATGTGAGTTTCCATTGCCTTGGTGAATGTAAGCAAGAAACAGCTACCAAGAGCAATCTGCAAAGACTTCGGTGCCACGTGCAAGCGGAAGGTCCAAGTGACAAGGTCACTGCCCGATGGGGGACAGCGTTTTGTGAAAGGCCAGGCACCGGGTCTCAGCAGGTGGTGCTGTGGGTAGAAAGCTACTCTAGCTGTCAGCAACAGGTGGAAATTTATTCATATACCAAGAAGTACAGGAGTACAGCGTACAGGTATAAACTCAAACGTATTAAGTAAATGAGCAGCAGCAGCAGTGTGTGTTCCACTGCACTTGTCTTCCATTTTTTCCCGTATTTGAAGCTGAAATGAACTTTGCTTAAAATATATATATATATCTTCACAGTAGAATATGTAAGAAATGGGTATGAGACCACAGACATATTAGTGCAGGCAATTAATCTTACATGGGTAGCATAATGCCCTCCTCTGGTGTAACACAGCCACGAAAAGCCAAGTAAGCCTGCCTTTCAGAGTAATCCCTCCTACAGATGCAATGCAGAGATGGCACACAACCCTGGCTTTTTCTGCCAGAAAACATAAAGGTGACGGTCCAAGGAAACCTCTCTCCCCTGGAGCACAGAGCATGCTTTCCAAATGTGCTCTGAATGTAGGTATCAAAATAGGAGTGAAAGGATAGCAGCGATGGTGTCACTATGGCCAGACAGGAGGGCACCCCTCTTACAGATTTAGCGATGCATGACACCCCTGACACTCAACAAAGGTTTGCTGGAAAATATGATAAATTTGTAAACACACTATGACTTAGAATATGGCT
The DNA here is from genome assembly GCA_011075105.1 of Heteronetta atricapilla. Lineage (NCBI taxonomy): Eukaryota > Metazoa > Chordata > Aves > Anseriformes > Anatidae > Heteronetta > Heteronetta atricapilla. The sequence goes on along the minus strand of CM021763.1, from coordinate 81,298,271 downwards.
TTTTTTTCTTATAGATCTACAAAATGTAACCCACAGTATCCCTTTCTTTCACAAAAGCTAAGGTGAGCGCTGAGCATTGTTCCCCCCAGCACACACCAGTGCTTTCTACTTCAGGTGTGCAGTCACCAGTCTCTCAAGAATAGATGGCTCTGTGATGTGACAGCAACCAGCCCTACTCAGTTCTGGCCCCTGTGGTACTGTCTGGCCTGCAAATGAGTCCTAAATATAGTAAATGTCAACAAAACCTCATTTTGTCCCTTCACTCATCCTGCTGAATTTATTGTTATTATTATTATTTAGAAGGGAAAAGTGGAAAAGCTCCTCCCAAATCCAGGCTTACCGAAACATTTGGAGTTTCTTATGATTATGTGTGGAGCTCATACGAAGAAATGCTTCTCAGAGTAATCTGAAAAGTGGATTTTCATACACTTCTATACATCTCCATATTGGCATTTAATTTGCTTGGAGGCACGAGCTATCTCAATTCTTCATAGCCGAACTTGAAAATATGGTTAGGTTTTACAGACGTGTAAATTCACTGAAATATGTTGTGTTTCTAAGGATTCTTTTTTTCCATTGTAACACACATAAAATAAAATAAAGCAAACTACTTTCAGAATTATGTGTGTGAAGACAAAATAATGCTCTTTAAAAATCATTTCCTCCTTCTCCATTTGCCCCCTTTCCTTCTGGGTATAATGGGAAACCTTCCAATGGAACCACTGGAACTGTCCTTGTGTGTTTCTGTTCCAGCTGCTACCAAAAACTGAAAAGTCCTCTTTCCTGCGGAAAAAGGATTGAAGCCTCTGGCTTCAGTTTAATAGTTTATAGCTCCCTGAGGTGTTCAGTTACTCACTTCACTCCTTTGTAAATGCAGACCTTGAAATAAAAGGAGATATTTATATATGGGTGGTATGTTTTTAGCATTGCGAGGGCTACTATAGGAAGAACATTTATGACTCTGTGGTTTCAACCCCTTCCTCAAGGGAGAGATTTTTCAGGAAAAATAATTCATTGTTTGAGTGCAGGTTAATGGCATTGTTAATTTATAGAAAGGCATCATCGATAGTTTAAGAACTTTATACTTACTCTGGTCAATCAGTAACAGGTAAACCACATTATGAGGGGGAACTGCATAAGTGATTAATTCCAAATCTCACCTAAACTTGTAAGTAGCACATGGAAAATTACAAAGTATCTGCAGTGTAGTAAGAATGTAGCATCCTATCCACCGTGGAAAGATTTAGGAAAATACACAAGGGAATCAGAGCAGGTTCTGCAGGAAGACAGAATTTTAAACACTACAAAATAAACTACTTTGAAAAAAAAGAATATGTATATATACATTTAACTATATTATATTTTCAAGTAGCTACTGTTATTTAAGGAGCTCTGTTTAAACATGAGCATCTCGACCTAAGAACAATGAATTTATACCCTCATTTTGAAAACACACAAGAGGAAGACTGCTTGCTCAAATACCTTCCAAATAACCCTTTGAATTCCAGCTTTACCCTCCGGCAGAGGAATTGCTTTTTATCAGAAAACTTAAAAGAAAAGTTATCAAAGAATGTGAGCTGCAGTCAATAGGAAGCTCTTAAAGCTCAAGGTTGAAAAAAAAAAAAAAAGAAAAATCAACTCTGAATATAGCATAGGATCTTAACTTTGGTTAGTATCTGAAAGACAAAATTGGATTTTAGAGTTTGTAGAAAAAAAAATAGCTTTTTATAGAGAACATGCTTGTAGGGTGGTATGTTTCACAGTAGAGTGCACAGAGCACTAGATGGGGACTGAACCCTGCTTCTGCCCTTCCCCAGTTTAAGGACTCATGGAACAATTTTTCTCTGCCTCTCACGACCCTCACTTCCTCCCTCTATAGCATATAGATTTCAAATATGTAAATATATGTATATATATAAAGTACTTTGTGAGGGACTGTGAGAAAACGACACTGAAGTACTACATGTTGCTGCTGTGATTATTTTTAAAACCATCTGTCACTTGAAAGAATAGGAGACAACTTGTCATGCTCGAGCCGCACAGCTGCTTTTCAAAGCTCTACTGACCTCAGGCTACAGAGATTAATAAGTAATACCACAATTATGAATGGTGGTTAAACAGCAATCCAGACTCCAAAGCCAAAATAGACAGTTCCATTTCATGTACATAAGCCTGCCCCAATTTAAACAAACTAGCTTCAAAGGTCTACAAGACCAGACCTGAACTCTGCCACCTTCGCAGGTCACTTTATTTGAGAACACTGTCCTTGATGTGTTGAAGTTCACTGAGCTACATCCACACTGTTTGTGTTTAAACATTAAATCTGATTCTGTGGAAAAAAAAAATAATTAAAAAAAATATTCTTTTTCTGGAATCTTACACCCTGTGCCAGAAGCTTACAACTGACAGCCCTACTGACAGCATCTGAAACATCAGTCTATAAAAAGACATAGCATAGCATTTCCTAGTGGTGTTTTCCCTTCTGTTTATCTTACCATAGCAATCAGAAGACAATCAAGGCCCTTACATGCTGCGAGGTTTTCACCTGCCAAGCTTGGTTTTATCATATTATTTCACTGAAGAGAGTCCCAACTGGCTGAAATGTTTTATGCCAACACACATCATCATTTTTTTAAAAAAAACAACTAGAAGAGTTTTGTCTCTTTGCTACAGTCTGCTAGACATCACTGCAAAAAGTCTATGCTGAAGCAGCAATATCTACAAAACAAAACAAAACAAAACAAACAAAAAAAACCACACATTAAAGTCATGAGTCATGACCACCACAAAACTGTGAAGTTAAATTGCAGCAGGCGCTACTCTTGGAAGCTTTACTTGTGGAAGATGTGGTGAGTGAACTTAGGTTCCTTCCCAAGCCTTCCTGGTACGCTTCTGAATCTACTCATTTCAGCAGTCTCAGGTCACTTTGAAGTTGCAAGATATATATTAGAGTAGGGACTGACAGTGGCAGTGGAAGGAATGGTCACACGTTACAAGAAAAGGATCTCAGAGAAGACAGCAAAAGAACACATTTTGGTGGCCAAAGCACTGCTGTCATCGGTGCCCCCACCTTTTAGACTCCACCTTGCTGAGCAATAGCAGCCGTCTGGAAGGCACAAGCACTGATGTCTTGCTTCATTACTGTTTAGCCCTCCACAACCCTGTAGAGAAAGGTTGCTGAATGTTTTTTAGATCTTTGTTTTGCTATCAGGAGACAAGGCAGTACCTTAACAAAGCACGGTGTACGTGACCTTTTCGTACATGGTCTAAGCACAGCAGGTGAAGGGCTGTGATCTTTCCATACGGGTATTTTCTATGAAGTTTTCCAACTCTAGATTTTCAGCGGGTGGTCTGGATCAATAAAACAAAATGTTTCAGTTCCACCCATTGGAAACTTTGACTGAAAATTAAGTTCTGATCATATATATATATATATGTAATACTAATTATTATTATTATTGTAAAACATCACCTGCAGAGCCCTGCAGTGAGCTGCTGTGAAACATCTTCTGGAGAAAATTGAGCTAAGCTGATGTTTTCCTGCAACGTGGTGGTTCAAGGGGACACACAGAGCTTGTGTCACATTTCCGATTGTGCCCTAGTGGCTGTTCACCCACACCAGTCCTGTGGAGCTGCCAGATTCTGATCAAGCCACAGCTGAAGGAGAGGTACAAAGAAGTGAGCAGGTGCTTCTCTTTGGTATTGTATTTCTGATTGAGGGTTCAGGAGCAAAATTCAGGGTGTCAAAGCAGAACTGTTTTATTGTCCAGCTATGCCCTCTATTATGAAGCCAAAGATGCTAACTGCTGCCTCCGAGTGCTCTGCACCTGTCAGTAGTTCCTCTCTTTCTCCAGCAGGTTGACTCAGGAGCACATTTTCTTCTAAGAAAACATATGCTGTATCCTTATCTGACTTTAAATCTCTATTATTTCACTGCTGTAAATCTCAGTTTCACTGTTTCTAGTCCTTTTGATTCTCTATAGGCTTACCAACCCTGAATAAATGTACAATACAAGCAAGCTCTTCTCTACTACAGTTTACTCATAGTAAAAACTTTAGGCTAAGGAAGTACTGTTGTTTCCCATTTTCAACCCTGCGGAAAGGGAAGGGAAGGGAAGGGAAGGGAAGGGAAGGGAAGGGAAGG
>CM021763.1:81191485-81294027 GCA_011075105.1 Heteronetta atricapilla | reverse complement strand
GAAAAGAAAAATTATGAATAGTTATATAGAGCCAAGGAAAAATATCATCATGGGCATACAATGTACTTTGCCATCAAATATGATATTCACAGCTGTTTAGTAAACCACTATTATTCTATTCTGTTTCTGTTTCCCTGGAAACACAATAGGAATGAACACAGAGTAGACCTCAACGTGAACTCTGGAAAGATACAAAGGTGACTTGTCCATGCATTCAGCACGTGATTAGTGAATGTTTGGGTCTGCAGATGCTGGCACATACCTGAAAAAGGTTAATAAAACCAATACACAACTTCCAACCCCTCTGTGAACGATTACCTAAGATGCTCTTTTTAATAATTTTCATTTGTCCTTTTGAGAACTGGACTATTCCTGGCTACAAAAGTCACCCCACGCACAGTTCTTATCTCTCTTTGGAGTGCTTGCAACGAAATATGGCAAAACAGTCAGCCTGTACAGTGGCTGTTTGTTTGACCTGCTCTGAGATTAGATAACTTATTTCCTAAGGAGCTAAAGCCTTACTGTTGTGCAAAAGGACAGTGTCCTGATGGCACTTTGTGAACAGGCCTGGTGAACGGCGTACATTAGCAAGTATTTATAACTTTTTCAAAAGCATTTAACTAGAATGTGAGAGAACATATTTAGCACAGATGGCAGCCTCCAGACATTTGGGTTTTGTGTGCAGTTCCTTTCCTCTGTCTGCTCAAACACAGGCAAAATCTCTCTCATTCTTTCTACTTAATCATTACATATGAGATTCTGGACTCAGTGCCATTAAGGTTCACCAAAAACACCAGTGTTAGCACTGAAAGAATAACAAGATCAGAGGTATTAGATAAGAAAATAACACTATGTTATAAAGGCTGGATAGACTAAGCTCTTGCATTTGCATGCTGTCAGTACACCCCAAAACATAACAGCACTTGGAGGCACTCAGATCAGATAGAAAAAAAAAAAACAAAAACAAACAAACAAACAAAAAAAAAACAGCTAGCCAAGCAAATAATTTACATGTTGGATAGCTGAAATCAGGTTCAAAAATACAAATCATAAACATCACAGAAATGTATCACCTGCTTTGCAGTAAAGAAGTACACCTTCCCAGAAAGATCAGGCTTTTCTCATTAGTGAAAAACAAGGTGAGGTACACTGCTGTTAACAGCGGAGTGCTTCTGTCCGCCACAGCTGGCAACATTATGACACCTAATCCTTAGCAATGGACTTCGTTTACGATTCCTGATTGGAGAAACAGAGTATTAAAGATAATCACCCCGCCTGCTGTAAAATTCCACATGTAAGGATTTTCCATCAGTAAGGTATTTAATCAAAACCTCTTACTGGCTGAAACCAGCACTTAAGCTACAGCTGCCAAGAAAAATAATAATAATAATAATAATAAAAATCTATTCAAAGACTAATGAATCCCTGCTGTGGAATATTTAATAACCTAGTAGTTAGGATGCTCATCTAGGACACGGTGGACAAAGGTAAAAATTCCTTGCTCTGTCATCTGGGACTGTGTCATCTGAGGTGAATATAGCACTAAGGAACTACGAAACTCTTTATGTGGGTTGGAATAACTTAACCTCAAAGACAAAGAGAGGCTCAGGCTGTAAAATTTTATGATGGCCATTGAAAAAACATTTTTTCTCCAAAATTCTTAACCCAAGTATATAATCTATGTTATTATATGGCAGAAAGGCAGGACAATGGGAACATTTAAATGACTGAGTAACAATTTTTTGTGTGATTCTAATGAGTAACTCTTTACTTTAAATAACTCTAAACTCGTTGCTTTAGATAACTAAATAACTCTTTGCTTTAAACCTAAGCTTGCCATATGATTCAGCTCTTTTGCAGTGTTTTATATGACATTTTAAAAACAAAACCGCCACTGTGAAATTACAGTTGTTTCAGTCCATGAGTATAATTCTGCAGCCACCTAGGGCCACATTTTCTGTTATTCCCAGTTCCCATTGAGCTCAGTAGCAAAATTGGCATGACTCATGCCTTACCAGCATGAGCCTAAAGAGCTCAGACTGACCTTCACTGCTTTATTTATTTGAAATATGTAAGCATGTATATGTATTTTCCCATTCCTACATTTACTAATATAATATGGAGGGATTAGCTCAAATGAAATGCATGGGACTGTACACGAGCTGTATAATACAAAGAGGAGAGAAGTTGCAAGAAGCTAGCCGGTCATTTCTTATATAAAATCCAGCCTTGAAACTGTGAGACATCTACTGCAGGGTAACATGTCCATTGCAGAAACTCCCCATTTCAAACAGATTCCAGCAATTCAGCTGGGACTATAAAAATGTAGAAATTAATTGTGCTGCTTTTTAAAGAGCATCAAGTGTAGCAGCCTTGAAAGCTACTTTCTGTCAACCACACGCATCGCACCTCCAGGGCTGCTTGCTTCTTTGCACTGTTTTGCCCACAGAGCACTTCAGAAAGGTGATTTCATCAGACAGAGTATGCAAAGGAACACCTTGGAACACTCATCAGGGAACACCGAGGTTCATCTTGACTTCACAGCTGGTAAATTGCATTTCACCCTCTGGAAAGGCTTTATGTGAGCTTTCTGGTTGCTGTGGGAGACTGTAGAGAAACTACTTTGTGTTAACAAATGCTCTAAGCCTGAACATCATCATCACCTATTTCTGCTACCTGAATGACAGTAAGTAGACAAACCATGCTAGGTCACCTTTTGAAGCATTCCTACAATAGATTAATGGATTCATCTTCGTGTTGGTCCTTCAATATATTTACGGCTGGAGCGGAATTACTTGGAACACCAAACTCGATTATGCCAACAGCTATTGATTTGCATAAATAAGCAACATATTTTCTGATATTTCCTTTATTTAAAAAAATGTATTAATTTCTATAAAGTCTGTTCTGAGAAAATCTGAACTTTGCAGGAAAATTATGGGCAACATTCAGTTTCAATATTTAAATTACTTAAAATACTTTAAAGTAGCATTCATATACGAGGACAAGTTTTCTTAAGGATTTCAGTCATCCAACTAATCTGTGTAAATGGATCTCTGTCTCCTCTTTTTAACATAACTGGGAGTAGTGTGCAAATAAATGAGTTCACCTATTTGCTCAATTAAGTACAGTTTTTGGGAAGCAAACATAGGTACCATTTTTGACAAGTTCTTGCTTTTCTTGTATCAGCAAAAAGATGCTGCGCTTTTTGTGGATTTTTACTGTTTTCAGAAACAAAACCCAAACAGAAGCATACTCTTGCTTCAGTCTTGAGCAAGGGTAATTAGCACACCAAGAGACGATGAAAACACCATGTTTATTTCACTTTCAAGTACGATTAGTTCTTAAGTTTATCTCGAGAACACTCGATCAATCTAATCAGCTTGTTGCTGTGTAATGTCAGGGAAAAGGAATGTGTGCCCTCTGTTGAGCAAGCAGTGTATAATAGCCCTACGCAGATTCTTCTTCACTCTGGAAGGGAAAAGCTACTGTAAAGCTTGCCTGTTACCTAGACAGACATCCAAAAGACAGGCTGCTTGTAAACACAGTGCAGGGCAAGGAAAATTTCAGATTGGCAGTAGAGAGAAATGCGCCCCGTATCCAGATAACCATGCTGAAGCACAGAGCCAGGAGCAGGCACTCAGGACACCACACCCCAGTGCCTGTGGCAGAAATGATTTGATATAGAAGGTTATTCAGGGATGGAAATGGACTCTTCCGAAGCAGCTGTATCAAAATAATAATAATAATAATAATAATTGGAGAATCTCTACACGATTGCCAGGCTCAGAGCAGAAGAAAACTAAATGAATTCTGTCAAATCAGAGGCTTGAAGTGCAATAGATTTAGGAACTAATCTGGTTATCAGAAGCAGAAACTTCAGGAGGGAATCTTTAAAGAACTTTTTGAACACTTTAGGATGACATTTCAAAGGTTTTTTTTTTTTTTGGTTTTTATTTCTTTAATAACACTGGTCTCTTCAGGAATATTTGCAAGTTCTCTCTTTCTGCCAAAAGCAAAACAATCAACAATAAAACCATCTGTCCTACATTTCAGATGTATGAAAGTCTGCTTGGTCTTCCTAATAGGCTAGATTCCACTGGTGTCAAACCAGGATCACCATAAAATGCTTGCATCTGATACACAGTATATCCATCCCCTGCTAAGCACGCTGGGGACGTTTACATTGGAAATTGGGAAAAAAAATATTCACTGAAAGGATTGTGAAGTGTTGGGAGAGGCTGCCCATGGAAGTGGCTGAGTGACCATCCCTAGAGGTCTTCAGAAAACGTGTAGATGTGGAGCTTAGGGACACGGGTTAATGATGGACTTGGCAGTGCCGCGTTAAAGCTTGGACCAGATGATTTTGGAGGTCTGTGATCCCGCGATTCTCAGTAGATCAGTGGTACAGCAAAAGGGCTGATAGAGAAAGCAAGGTACGAGAAAGTGGTGGGGAGATTGGAAAAGATCCCCTCAGTGGAGTCAGAGCATGAAATCTGTGCCAAAGGACTGCCATTTGGGACAGGCAGCTACGGAGCTGAAGTTAAGGAAAAACTGAACCCAACCGTGGGTGAGGTCAGAAGGCAGAGGGCATGCGATCTCTGATCTGCGCTTAGACAACGGTAAGCCATTTTGGAAAACAGTGTTTTATAACTTCAAAAGTTCAGCCAGAGCAGCCTAAAATCGGCATCCCTGCCAATGGGAGCTGGACACACAGAAACGTTTGGCTATCCACAGCTTGCCTCTACATGCAGGTTTTATGCTGTTTGCTTACAACTACTCATTCCAACAAAAAGCTATTGCTTTTAAGGTTATTCTTTATTTCAGAAGCATATTATTGCTAGTTTAATACTTCTTTAGCACCTTACATAGACTTTCTTTGAAATACTTTGGGAGAGGAGGGGGTGGGGAGGGGTGGAAAGGGAAGGGAAGGGACAACAAGAAATGGTTGCAGGGGACAGAGGCACCTATCTGCAGACCTGACCTCCTGTCTGCAGGGGTTTGTTGCCTGCCAAGAGCTCAAATATGAAATGTCATTGAAAGACAACCAAAGCTTGTCCACACGTTGTCTATTACCCTCTGCTGCTCTTCTGTGTGGGCAGTAATGATACCAAGGGCAAACTGTTTGGAAGGAGAGGTGTGCTGCTGGACCTTACACTAACAAAGAAGGGCTGGTTGGAGACAGACAGAATTAGGATGTATACAGACTGTGGAAAAAGCAATAGGCCACTTGGGAGGAATACAGGGACACTGTCAGAGTATGCAGGGATGCGACAAGCAAGGCCAAGGCCCATTTGAAATTAGGTCTGTAAGGAGATGTCAAGGACAACAAGAAAGGCTTCTCGTTACATCAGTCACAAAAGGAAGATTGGGGAAAATGTGGGCCCACAGCTGAATGGGTTGGGTGCCCAGGTGATGAAGGATATAGAGAAGGCAGAGTTACTGAATGCCTTCTTTGCTCTGTCGTCACTGCTAACACCAGCCCTCGGGAATCACAGACCCTGGAAACAAGACAGAAAGTCTCAGGACAGGAGGACTTGCGCTTGGTTGAGGAGGATCAAGTTAGTGACCGTTTAGGCTAACTTTACACTCAGAAATCCACATGCTCCAGTGGGATGCACCCATGAGTGCTGGGAGAGCTGTTGGATGTTACTGCTCGGCCTCTCTCCATCATCTCTGAACGGTCACAGAGAACAGGAGAGGTACCTAAGGACTGGAATGAAGCCGTCGTCGCTCCAGTCTTCAAAAAGGGCAGGAAGGAGGACCCAGGAAACTTCAGGCCAGTCAACCTCACCTCCATCCCTGGAAAGGTGATGGAATCCCTCATCCTGGAGGTCATCTCCAAGCATGCAGAGGATAAGAAGGTGATCAGGAGTAGTCAGCATGGAGTCACCAAGGGGAAATCATGCTCGACGAATCTGATAGCATTCTGTGATGGGATGCCTGGCTGGGTGGATGAGGGGAGAGCAGTGGATGTTGTCTACCTTGACTGCAGCAAGGCTTCCCCCACTGTCTCCCATAACATCCTCATAGACAAGCTCAGGAAGTGTGGGGTGGATGAGTGGACAGTGAGGTGGACTGAGAACTGGATGGATGGCAGAGCTTGGAGGGTTGTGCTCAGCAATGCAGAGTTGAAGGCCTGTAGCAAGCAGTAACCCCCAGGGGTCAGTACTGGGTCCAGTTTTGTTCACCTTACTGGTCAGTGACCTGGATGAAGGAACAGAGAGAACCCTCAGCAAGTTTGCAGATGACACAAAGCTGGGAGGAGTGGCCGATACACCAGGGGGCTGTGCTGCCATTCAGAGGGGCCTGGACAGGCCGGAGTGTTGGGCTGAAAGGAACCTCACAAAGTTCAACAAGGGCGAGTGCAGGTTCCTGCAGCTAGGGAGAAGTAACCCCAAACACCAGTACAGGCTGGGGGCTGCCCCGCTGGAGGGCAGCTCTGCAGAGAGGGTCCTGGGAGTCCTGGGGGACAGCAGGCTGACCATGAGCCAGCAAGGTGCCCTTGTGGCCAAGAAGGCCAAGGGGATGCTGGGCTGCATTCAGAAGCGTTGCCAGCAGGTCAAGGGAGGTGATCCTCCCCTTCTGCTCAGCCCTGGTGAGGCCACACCTGGACTGTTGTGTCCAGTTCTGGGCTCCCCAGCACAAGAGGGACATGGAGCTACTGGAGAATCTGTCACACGAGGAGAGGTTGAGAGAGCTGGGCCTATTTGGCCTGGAAAAGAGAAAGCCGAGAGGGGATCTTACCAAGAGGATAGGGCCAAACTCTTTTCAGTGGTGACCAGAGGCAGGATAAGAGGCAACAGGCACAAACTGAAGCACAGGTAGCTCCATCTAAACATGAGGAAAAAACTTTACTGTGAGGGTGACAGAGTACTGGCACGGGCTGTGGAGTCTCCTTCTCTGGAGATAATCACAACCCACCTGGATGTGAACACACACAACGTGCTGTAGGTGACCCAGATGATCTCCAGAGGCCCCTGCCAGCCCTAGCCGCCCTGTGACCGTGTAACTTTTCTCTCCTACATTCCTCTGTTCACATAAGCCACTCCGACTTCTGCCTCATCTCAAATAGGAAAATGGGAAAATGAGCTGCCAATACTGCAGTGAGTCAACAGGACCCAATTAGCATGTCTGTAAGCTTTCTGCCAGCTACCAGCTGGGAAAGTCAGGAAAAGAAGGTCGCTGCAATCATGCTTACTCACGTATTCTTTTTCTTATTATTTAACTGTTTTTAACTGGTAGGAAAAGAAAGCAAATTGACTGCAAATTTCCATAACTCTACTAGGGATAATGAGTGAGAGAGACTGTATTGATTTGCCTGTAACTACACACTCTTTCTCACTCTGATACTAAATAACCAGCTTAAAGGGTTTTGGTCTTTTCTTCTTCTTCTTCTTCTTATTACTATTATTATGTTTTTGTTTTGCTCATGTGTTTGTTTTAAAGTGTAAGCAACACTCAATTTTTAATAACAAAAAATTGAAACGCTAGCAAAAGTGTTCAAGATATGTTTTGGACTTCAATCTCCTTTTTTTTTTTTTCTCTGTCATTTTAAAAAGTAATATTTATTATATGTCAAACTGCTTAATAATCCCTGCTCTGAGTAAGAATTGTTTCTTAGATGACCTTGAGACATCCCTTCCAAGGTAAACTTCTTTCTGGGTCTATAACCAAATCCCAATACCATGTCTTATTTGTGATACTTTCACAACAGTGAAGAAAAGACAAAAAAGTCTGTTTACTCATCCGCCTTTCATGTAGGAACCTATAACTAAAGGGGAGGAAATGAAAGAAGACATCACTCATAGAGCAGAAAATGAGAGATGTTTAACAAAAGGAGAAAAAGGATGTACGGAGGACTGCATAATGTTGCATAATGTTGCTCTTGAAAACTAAGGCATGAAGTTTAGTCTCTGTGAGACCCAGAGGATGAACTGGAAGTCCATTTATGTGACCTAACTGGCACGATATACAAGCAACATTAATTTTGCTGGACTAATTCGAGTAAAAAGGGTTCAAGATCATGTGAATGATCTGCCGGTAAAAGGTAAAATATCAGTGCAGAAAGGTTTTGGGATACAATCTAATGTACTTAACTTTAGAATGCTTTGAAGAGGACAACACTTGAACATGGCCTGGATATGCACGGTACATAGATGGAAGACTTCACAGCAAATCCCAGGTTACACATCTAATATACAAAAGCTGACAAATATGTTGAAAAAAAATAAGAAAAGAAACTTGAAAAATAAGATACATTATTTTTGAGCTGATACAATGCCAAGTAATTCAAGAAATGATTTGGTACTAAATCATGAATACAAATTGGTTTGTGTAAGCTTGTAGTTTTCCACACTCAAAACCCCTCACGACACCTACACTGCAGTGATATTGTGAATCTTAATGCAATCCTGTGAATTTTTGGCTTAAATTAAAGTTTCACTCAACACCACTAATTAGGCAATGCCACATCTCTACCAGCTGCAGTACATACAGTTTTAAGGAGCCTCCTGTTTGTTCATGGTTTATCTAAAGAGACTGGCAACCGACTGCTGACTGTGCACTCCTCCTTGGTTTTATAACCAAGTTACAAAACACAGTAATTTGGCAAGTGGTGTAGTAAATCACAGCAAAGTAATATTTATTAGACAGTCTTTGTGAAGAGTTCGTTTTGACAATGTACAGTTTGAGATACTTCAAACTTCTGCTAATATGGTAGTGGGTTTTTTTTTTAATATTGTCCCATGTAAATTAAAGGGTGTTTCAGAACACAAATTAAATCATCCCCCACACATCTGCTGAAGGAAGACACATCCTACAGAAAATGCTGAGAGAGAATAGCTGGCACAGAGAGGCGATAAATTTGCAAAACCCACATGTAAAGAGTCTTCCAGTGTCTCAGATATTAATGATAAAGACGATCTCATTCAAAGAGAAAAACAAACTGAAGGGCTGATCATTGATACCCAGGCAGTATTAAGAATTTAAGTAATTCAAGGCATGTACAGAACAGACAGGGGAATCTTCAAATGGTGTTTCAGATGCATGAGGAATGCTCTTGACAATGCACACGAACCTACCAGTGAGACAGTTCGCAAGGAGTCATACTGCCATTAAGGAAGGGGTCATTTCTGAATCACCAAATGCAATAGAAAAGATACTTATCTATCAAGAAAAGATCTCTTATGCTACCTCATTCTTTCTTTTACAGAGAAAATTCCTGACACATTAATTTCCCTCTTCAGACTGATCAACTATTTGTTCCTATATTCTTCAAGTGGTGTTATTTTCAGGGTCATCATCATAAAGACCAGTAAAATTACTCCTCTTCATATTAATTCAGATGAGAAGAAAACACTGTCCCTGAGACAATGTTTTGGGGTGGTTTTTTTGTTTGTTTGTTTGTTTGTTTGTTTTTTCTTATTTTCTCCATAGGATTTCATTTTCCAATAACTTAATTTTCTTTGAAACAAAGCACATCTGTAGCAGAGAAAATTAAATAACTATTCTCTTTCATATTTTTTTCTTTTATTGCACAAGATAACAATCTTATCTTACTCTTATCTTTCTGTATTTGTATCTGCTTACCATCATTTTTTTAATTAAAATGCAAGTCAAGAATAAATCAAATAAACAACATAGCATGATCATTAACAGCATTTAAAAAACCTATTTGATTTCCTAAAAAGATTGTATTAAACAGCCACATTTCATACAGAATTGAATGATCTGTATATTTAGGACTTTTTGTTCTATCAAATTGTTGCTGTTTTAGGTTCCAATCTGGGGTAGTGTAAAGATGATCCAGGACTTTCTCTGTAGCTGAGAACATGAAACCTTGACATTAGCTTCTCAGAACATTCTTTTTATACTGCTTAATGTTCCCTAGAGCCGCTTATTTAATCACTGATGTGAAATGCATGAATGTAGGTTTTTCTGTGTATGAAACATTTTTTTTTTTTTCAGGTTTGCTGTTATTTGGGGAAGGCAGTGGAGGAGGTTTGGCTGTATCTGATTTATGGCTAAAGGGTAGACTTCATTAATTTGCACAGGAAACTAGAAGCCCCACTGCAAATTAACTGAGATTGTCAATTTAATAGTGAAAGAAAAAGCCAGTATACATGGAAATCAAAAAGCTGCAGAATAGCAAGGTATCTCAACAGGTTCTATGTATAAGGGACTTACAGTGTAAATTGTATCATTAATAATATTCTCTAAATAATATAAGTTATAGCATATCATTCAGACTGTTACCAGACATTCCAAAAACTATGCTTGATTACCCTCTTCAAATATCCATCAGAACGTGAAAAGGCAGCCTTAAATGCAAATAATGTTTCGTTCTGTGGAGGAAGGATAGAAGGGAGCTGCCGGTCTGAGGTGCAGGACTTAAACAAATTCCCAGCAGCACCATAAATGCGTGATTTATGCTCCTGTGTGAGCAGACAATGCTACTTCAAAAACCTAAAAATCAGATTGTAACCCTAAAATGTAGCTGCCTGGCTCTTGCACTGTGTCTCTGCTTTGAAGTGAGAGTCTGATGTCACATTTCAAAGGGCATTCATGACGCAGACAGGTCTCCAAAGTGGACAAGGAAGAGACGAGATACTAAGGGCATTCTGTACGTACACGGGCATGCTCAGGTGCACCTCAGCACTGCCACAGGCTCCCAGGAATGTATTTCACAGCAGCCAGCATGGCCTGCACAGGGCATGAGTTCCCAGCAACAGAGAGCACAGAAGAGGGAAAGCTTCAAACACCGCTTGTCTCTTCTCAGAAGTTAGCCTTGCAATTCCGAGTTGCGGGGAGGTGTCTGTATCTGATTAGGGTTCGCAGACAGAAGACTTTTTTCCAAACTTTGCCAGAAGACTTATCTTTTTCTTTTTAAAAACACACGTGGTTGAGATGGTAGTGATGCCCTTCTTTTACACAACAGGGCAGTGGTTGTAAGATCCAGCTAAGAAGTGGGGAGACTTGGATTCCCTCGCCCACCTCAACCTGAACACTGGTGTGGGGAGGCAGACTGTGTCTCTAAACTCGAATAACTCTTCAGCACAAGGTTCTTGTGCTGACTTTTGAGCAGAAATCAGAACCAGGATCTCCCCTCTTCTAAGTAGGTGCCCCAATCATCTAGCCACAGAGTCAAGCTCCCTCTTGCTCCCTCTCTTTGACATCAGGAATTCTGTAACCTTTTTTTTCTGAGCTGGCACAGCATCAAAAGGTGAAGCGGAGGGAGCCTCCCACCCAGACTAGCCTATAGCCTGGTAGTCAGGTCCCAAGATGAAATGAACCATCTTTATTCAGGCTGGGAACAGGGCATGCTGAAACATTTCACATCAGGGTGTGTAGTTTATGTGGGACTGTATCTCCATATTAAAGCTTCACTCTTAGGAAACTGACTGTATCTGCCTGTCAACAACACACAAATTCTGATCTGAACAAAGGCTCCAAAGAAGAGAATTCTTAAAAGCAGCACTGTAAAGGTATTGTGCACATCTTTTCGGTTGTGACAAGGTAATACGAGGTTAATTCACCTGGGAGCAGAAATGATTTTATACGCAGGGGTCAGTACACACTGCTTCCTCACCTCTCAACAGGTAAAATATCTAGGGCTAAAGGGAGAAATGAAAATCCTCCTCAGACAGTCTTCCGTGGTCACTAGATACTGTTTCACGTGGCTGTAACCCCAACAGATTAAAAAAATAAAATTAAATTAAAAAAAAGCGTTCATTGATAGGCAAATGAGGAAGAGGAAAGAGAAATCTAACTGGCCTTAGCTGCAATAGCAGCACTGTGTTACTCGTATCTTCGGTGCTGTCCTTTCCTCATAGCTATTGCTTGTTTAATAAAAGTCAAGGAATGCAGCAATGTTGACAGAGCTCTAAAATGCCCGTACTCCGTATGGAAGGAGAGATAAGCCGAGAATTGGCACATTTTGTCTAAGGCAAACATGGCTGAAACATTATCTCACGAGGCAACAGTTTGAATAAATAGGAGCTGGTATGCTAAATCCTAGTGATGCTGGCTGATGAATACTGCTTGAGGTTTAAGGTGTGGCAGCTGTTCTTTACAGACTCATTGGCACACACACACTGAGCCTTATTACCTCTCATTTACTTAGGCTGGCACACCTTGTTTTTTTCTTTTTTTATCTTATTTTTTTTGTTGTTGTATTATTTTTAAAGAAAGAAGAACTGAATCATAAGAAGACAAGATGGGAGATGTCAAGCCTGAGACACAGATGTTTGAAGTTTATGAGAACAGAAACCAAGCAGTCATAATATGATCACCGTATCTCTGCAGCACGTGCTGAATGAAAAACTCCATGGAAGAAATAAAAAGTTTGAATCTGAGAAGGGAATGAATGATCAGACCATAAAAATATAAATATGTTTGTACATCTCTCTTTAAACCAGATCCCCAGCACAAGTGATACATGGCGAGCTAAACACGTTTTATGTCCCTCATCCCTTTACAAGCACTTTGGTATGTTAACACAGTGTGTTACGTTGCGGCACTCTTTCTTTCTAGGTTTACCTGCTCCTGATTTTTCTCTAAGATATTTGCTATCTTATCCATCCTGGACATCTCAGCTGAAGAACCCCTCCCAGTCTCTTCATATATGAGTAACAATCCACACACAAAGAATGAGTCAGAAAAATGCACTTAAAATTCTTGGGCAGAATTAACAGCTGATAATGCACTAAGTGTCAAGTAAGCACCCAGGGAATTGCTGAGATTCTTTGACATCTGTAGGTAATGAACAATTATTAACAAGTCAGGCTTTTATGTAGAAGTCATTAAAAAAAAAATCACTTTTGAGCTGAAAAGGAGAAAGAAAAAAAAAAAAGAAAAAAAAAATCACATTCCAAATTAGTGTGAAACTGAAGACCATTTGATGTGTTTTCAGGGTGTAAATGAAAGAAAAAGCATTAGAAACCCTCAACAGAAGAGCCAGCAGCCCAGGAGGTCCAACTACCTGCTGTGCCATTCCCCATAATCACAGAAGGACACCTCGACCAACAGGTCTCTGCTGTACTGCGTAGGGTTCATATTAGTCTTTCTAGATGCAGCTTTCCATTTCCAAGCAATGTTCAACAGAGCCAGTTCCATCCACTGTCTCTTCTCTTTTTCTATAATTTTGGTCAGAAATATATGCAAGCTTTTCATTCCAAAATAAAAACTGATATATATCTACAGAAAATTTCTCACCAGCTCTAATTTTAGTAAAGATGTGTATGAAGAGATTAAGAAAAAAATAGATCTTTTTTTCCTTCAAATATACTCGAATACACGTTGTTAATGTAATTGCTAAAGCAACATTTTAAGGCTGTATCTGTAAAGTGGTTGTGGAATTATTTGCAAGGTTCAGACGTAGTGTGAGACATCTGCATATGACACACCATGATCGGTGTTTTTTCTGTTCCAGGTTTTGACAATTTTCCAAAACAGAATGAAGATTTATCACTACCATCTACTACTAAATAATCAAAGAATGACTTATATGACTTTATATATATACATATCTTTTTTTTTACATATACTAGTCAATATGTTTTCCCAGAGCAAACATGAGGTTGAAAAATTTCACTGTAAAATCCACAAAAACAAGACAACAGAAAGATTAAAGTATTAGTGAAAGTGAAAGAAAAAACACTGGACAGTCTGGTATATCCTACTTTTCAAGCAGCTAAGACAGCAGTAAAATGGCTGAAGTAGACTGTGGACACAAAAAAAGAAACCCTTTCATTTCTGTTCCTTAAGACAGAGTTGAGCAAGATTCAGAGAAGAGATTTCCTAAGCCTTAAGCAGAGGAAGACCAAAGAAAATCAAGGCAAAAGTTATGATGTAAGAAAAAATTACTGCAGAATTGAAAATTCCAGAGATAGAAATAGTAAAAGGAGCAGCTGGCCTTTACTGATGAATTACAGAATTCTTTTTTTAACAATGTATTTGCAGCATATCCAGAAATGTATTTTTAAAGCTCATCCAAACCAACCCCCTTCCACTGACAGGGATGTCATTCACCAGATCAGGCTGCCGAAAGGTCCATCCAACCTGACCCTGAATGCTCCCAATGATGGGGCATCCAAAATTTCTCTGGGCAGCCCGTTGCTGTGTCTTACCACCGTGATAGCGTATAATTTCCTCCTTATAATCTCTACCTTCTTTCAGTTTGAATGTGACCAGCTAGTCATGCTTCTTTTCGTGCAGCCCAGGATACAATTGACTCTCTGGGCTGAAAGTGCACATTGCCCACTCAGAGCTAATTTTTCATCTACTATATACCTGTTGAAGCCATTATTATTCTTCATATTCTTTGACAAATTCAGCCCCAGCTGTGCTTTAAGCTTTCCTGATCCTATCCCTACACACACAGGATGATACCTCTCAGTTATATGAAAATAATGAAAAATATATTCATATAAATGAAAAAGCAATTAAACTTTGTATTTGCTGCAGTGCATAAAGTTCACATTTGTTAAAGGTCATGCAACATTACCTTTCCCTTCCTTAGTTGCTCCTTTTCATTTTTGAAATTGCATTTTGGGGGGAGGGGAGGCTGAAGTGTCCCTAGGCTGTCGCAGATTTAAGGTGTATGTGGTCAGTTGACGGCACGGCCACTTGCCCACTCCACCTGCCCCAGCAGGACAGGGGAGAGAACCGGGAGAGCAAAGGTGAGAAAATTCATGCATCAAGATTCAGAAAGAACAGAAAGAAAAAACAGGAAAGTTAAAAACAAACAAACAAAACAAAACAAAACAACAACAACAACAAAACTGTGCACACTGCATTCATCTGCACGATTCCAGCAGACTAATGGGATAATTCAAAGGAGTGTTCCTGTTTACTATGAAATGAAGTTGGTTTGGTGTCCTGCTGTGATGTTTCTTGGGAAAGGAGGAGACTAGCTCACGTTTACCACCATAGAGAATCCATTTTTAATGAAGTTCATAAAAAGGACTTCCACACTGAGAAAGAGCAAGAAGAGTACAGTGCCCATGGTAGCCATGACCTGAAGAGTTAACAAGGATCATTGGTTGGACATAGAGGACATAACAAAGGTAATGAGCTTAGCTAAATCAAATAAATTTATGTTGAGATTAGTGTGGAGAGTAACACAAGTTGCAGGAAGGTGGCAGGAGAAAGGCTTTTATGAAAGGGCAGCAGAATATCAAATTAAAGCACCCAGTACTCAAACACAGCTAAGGGCTAGATGAGAAGTAGTCATAGATGGTAATGATCGATAGAAGGGTGGAGTGGGCTTAGGCAGAGAGACTGCTGAAGACACAAGGAAGAAAAAAATGAAGCAAATATAGAACTTCATTATAGCAAGGGTGAGATGAAGAAAAGGGTGGAATGGAGAGATGGAAATTATGAGCTTGAGCATGATATGAGCCACAGTTAAGCAACAACTGATCAAGATTTAAGAAAGAAGAAAAACATGGAAAATTTCAGTACATACTGTGAAAGGAAACCTACTGACCTCTCTGCTTGTGAATCAATTTTATTTTAAGCTGTCACAGAAAAGGCAATATTCTGGCCTTTGCACTTCAAATTACTCTAGCAATCCAGAGGAAAATGGTGTAAGCCACAAAAACCTGGAAGGCCTACAAGAGTCTAAGTAACAAGATTAAGCATACCACATATAATTAGCACCTTAAGAGAAACAGCACATTTCTTCAATGCAATTCCGTCTTGGAACACATTTGAAACACTTTGAAAACAGTGAGCATTATGTAATTATAAAGGAAATAGTCTCCTAAACAGGTGAGATTTCACAGAAAAATTGAAGAAAAAACAAGAAGTTATTAGAATGGCATAAGCAGAAGGCTCCCACGTGTGCTAATGTTGTTACAAACAATATAATAAAAAATATGTATTTAAATATTTATGCTTTCTATAGTCTGTCATTTTTTGTAGCTTCTTTTAACTGTAACGTGCACCAAAGTCTATGTTTTCAGCTTAGTCTTCTACTCTGTTTCTGCTAGTTTAGTCTGGCTTATCCAACTGAGCTATTTATTTTCTGTATTTTGCTCGTTTCTCTATATCTATATCCATCATATATATAAATATTTGTATGTTATATCTATGGTTGCATACATAGAGAGGTCAGGTTTTGGTCCAGTCAGTTTTAAACGTATTTTTAATATATGGAGATTCTTACGCATTTTTTTTTCACTTACACGATGATCCCTGAGGAATGATATTAGTTCAATGGAGATCCTCAAGTTTTCCTTAATATAAGATCCAATGTCAATGACTGTACTCTGATTTTTCCAGTTCTGAAAGACTCCGGGATTATGCTCTTCTATCTTGAGATGCTTACTCCTAAGCAGCCCTGATGAAATAAATGAACCTACTCAAAGAGTAACTTATTCCACTTTCTGTAGGTGACAAAAATAGGCTAATACCCCCTCTTTGGAAATACTCTTTGGAAACAGAGAACTTCAATCAGATGAAAGCTACTCTATACTAATCATAATTCAGAAAATACATTGAAGAAGTTTTTTTTTTTTTTTAATGTTTTGGTAAAAAAAAAAAAATCAATAGTATCATCCTTACCAACCTAGCTGTCGGTATAAGCTACCAACATTAAATGTATATTCACGATATTCATGTATATTCATGTCGGTATAAGCTACCGACATGAAAGACTTTCTCAAGTATGAGGATATTAAAGTTCCAGCTGTCCAACACAAAGGGATAAAAAGCAGTTACACCAGAACCGAACTCTTTATTTTCTATTAACTACCAAGTGTCAGAAATGCACTTCCAACTATGCAACACAGCAGCACCTGGTTGCCTGGTTTCTCATACTGATATTCTGTCTTCTTCTGCCACTGGTCAGTTGTGAAACTCAGTACTGTTTAATCATCAAGATTAAAGAAGAATCCATCTTCATCAAGACAGGAAATTGTCCCTAGCTATTGAGACCCTTAGGAAAAATAACTACCTTAACATTATATAACGATTTCAAAGAGGACAATAGAAACTGATGATGCTTAAAAATTGTTTCCAATTTCTTATATCACCTGAAAACTATATAGCCTTCACTAAGAGCCTGAAAGCCCATATTCACTGTCCAAATAAGTTTCCCAGTTCATCGGGACAGTGGGAAATATAACCCTGAATGGATGGAAAAATACAAGATTACAAAACCCCCCACGGTAATCCTTTAATGAAGGTTTTAAACTAACACAGACCCATTAAATAATGTCACATTTAATGAGTACTTAAATAATATCATTAATAATGCAGTAATTGGACCTCTTTACAAAAAGAAAATCTCTTTAACACTGTCATCATTTCCGGCAATACAAGTTACTGAATAGTGTCTTATTCTTAGTTGTTATTATTTTTTAAACATAAATAAGCTAGAAATAATGAGTGAGAGAACTTTTCCGGTAACTGCAACCCAAGCATTTAATTTTTGTTCTTAAAGAAGAAATCAAAAACAAAAAACGCCACTACTGCCCATGTGTGGTTTTATCAGGTAGGGATATAAAATTACTATTGTGCTTGTGTTGTCTTGGCACCCATCTGCAACTTGGCCAACTTACTCAAGCAGGACTGTATTGTACAGAATTTCACAGCAACTCTCACTCCAAAGGCACAATCTAAAATGACTTTTTGCCACATATTTGTTTACTTTCTGATACATCCTAGACTGTATACTGTTCCACATAGTTTGTTATGAATTAATAAAATTTATTTTAGTGTTTGCCATCTGAATTGTTAAACGAAGTCATAGTTTAGATACAAAACTATTATGACCCTTACAAATAGGATCATAAATATTTTTAAATCACTTTCAATTACTTGAAACCAAGTAACCATCTAAGCAAAAACTCACAGAAAGGCAAAGTGATCCAATGACAAGACATAATATGGAATCAAGCTGGCACTCAAAACCAACAATAACTGAAAACACAAGGCTGAAATTACTGACAATCCTATTATTCTCAGGGGGAAAAGCTACTCATTCCCAAAGAATCATAAAGTGCTACAATGATGGCTTCTATCAACATAAGAAAGTCTGCTAAAGCAAAAGCAAAACAAACCTCAGCACTTTGAGGAAGGTGCAGTCAACTGTGAAAACAGAGGACATTAAAATAATTCAAATGATAAAGTAGATGAGAGATTTTTTCTTATTTTTAACTGACTTCCAGACTCGCTAAAAGTGAAACGAAAACAGAATGGTATGTTAAAAGTGCACTTGCTCCTTACCCTGTTCCATGCCTTTGACTCCATGCCTCTTAAAGTTAGGAGGGATATTTTAGCAGCTGAAATAAAAATAGGGACAACTGCACGTAATATATTCTCCCAGCATTACCCTGATAACAAGGGTGTTAAACAATGAAAGAACAACAAAAAAAATGTTCATGGAATTTAGCATAAATTCTACACAGTTCAACGAAGCTGTCTAATATGATCTGGAACATGCTGTATTATCAGCACTAATGGATAGGCTTTTTCGTGTAACTTGGAATTTTTTAGAATATTTATAGCCCGTGGTTTTTATGGTTATAAAGGGCCAATATGCTAATTATCATCTAGAACAGAAAACATTTACATGGGCCCAATCCAAGTTTATCATCCCCTGCAGAATGAAATAGACTTTGGACAAAATCCATTTGCTTTTTACTGATCTGTTCAGTGAGACTGTAAATTTATTGCTCCCCTTAGCAAGCACATGTTCTGTTTGATCATTCTCGAAATATTTTATTGACCAAACATTTCAGGACAGGGAATATCCTTTAGGCTACTACTGTAACGATGCAGTCAGTCCAAGGCAAATATTATTCAACATTATCGGACTTAGCAAACCAGAGTTTAGTAGTCAGATTAAGCTTAGAACTGATTTTTTTTAGAATATGAAAATAATAAGCACATTTGTAATTGCACTACATAAAGCATGTTATTATTGGATTTCAATTTTACATTGTTTTTAGCAATGTGATAATTCCAAAAGGAAATTTAAGGAAATTTACAATCTAAGGAAATTTAAAAATTAACAAACAAAAATAAATCCAAACATAACTTAAATACAGAATTAGTTTGAGAAATCTTAATATCTTGATATGATGATATTATACGGTATGATGATATATGATATTATGATGATGTTAGGATGATATCTTAGAAATATCATCTGGTATTGTAGAAACTGCTATTATTCTGCTGTGTCCAAGTAGAGGACAATTTTATTATTGCACTGACCAACGAAACATCAGTTGGACTGAGGTGAAAAGCAAACTATAATGAAAATATTTGTCTTCAGACTTCCCCTGATGTGCATGGATATCTTAGTAGGACAGGGGAAAAAAATGGGGGTTGAGAGGGGGGAATGAAAAAAATCTCAGACTTAGAGCCTGAGATGACTAATATGTGTTCCTGATTTTATCAGTGGTACTTGACTTTTCTGAACAGTACTGTCTGTCACAGGAAGGTGCAGCGCAAAGCTTTGCAAATCCTAGTTGAAAAACATTGGCCATATTAAAAATTATGTTCAACAGTGGGACTTAGCAAAGCATTTATTCTTGGGTGTGTACCACAATCAACCCACCTATCTCAAACACTCCACTTGTGACTTAAATGACAGCTCATAATGCACTAGATTATTTAACGCCAATTATTTTGTAATTACCAAGAGACCATTTTTAACCTCATGAGTTTGTTTATTTTAGTGAAAATACAACAGTGCTCAGAGGAAAGTCTTGACAAGCTGCAAGGAACATCAGAAAGCAGAATGTGGAGTCTGAGTTGAGAATATCCCAGCTCCTTTTCCTTCATACTAAAAGTACCGAATACAAAATTACAGGGACTCTACCCATTTCTTTTACTCTCCAGAATTGCAATCATATGTAAAATCATGCTTTTATTTCCTGTAGTTTGGTGTTTCCTCAGCTGTAAGGTGTGCCAAAATGTCAAAGTAACAGACCTACCTAGGATTATTGAGTATCTCAGATCATTCAGTGCATGTTAGGACAGCATCACTGACACATCTTATGGTTGTTTTAGGACTACACTGTGAAGGTGTAAGAAATAAGCTAAGTGAAGCTACCACCCCTACATTTTCATCACTGATGGCCAGTGATGACCTTCAAAGTAGGAGTCGTCTGATGGATGGATGGATGGAAAGGAAATTGCCCTTCTACTGCTTCTACTTGGCTGCTACAATTAACTGGTGCTATATCCTCAGTATCTGTTTAACTGTAGACACACACACACCTTTTTCCTTGTAATATCTGTAATAGCGTTTTGTCCATATATATTATATCGTTGCTTTATTAATCACAATATTATTGCTAGTGGACTTGAGCTCATTTGTAATAAATAGAAATCTTCAGTAACAAGCACTGTGTCCTTGTGTATCACGGAATAAAATCCTTTGAACCCACTGTGGTGACTTACGTGTACCCACTGCCACGTATGGATCGTGACAATACTGTTCAGCACACTGTAACTATCACAGTGTAGCACTTCATAGACTAATGAAGCTACAGGTAAGCAGCCATATACAACTAGGGATTAATTAAGATGGCAATGCACTGTTTAAAAAAAAAAAAAAAAAAAAAAAAAGCTCACAGTAATTTGTATTTGCTTGTAAACAAGTGTTTCCAGTTCTGTAATGTGACATTACTTAGTTCGTTTCAAACAAGGGACAGCTACTTCATGCTTAGCTAAATGTTAGCAGGATCCTGCAGAAAATCTAACCATTTTGGAGGTAATGACGCGTCAATAATTTCAGAAGTCACAAGAAGGAAACATTTCTTTATTCCTTTGATAAGCAGACTATGTACTGCTATCTGACATTTATCAGGCTCACTACTAACACATGTACCTCAGTATTTCCAAAGAAATAGTTGCTGAAAGTGCTCTGCCCTGCAGCAGAACTTTGTAAGGACGCATCCTGTTGTGAAAGCTGGAGGAAAGAATACAATCCCTTAAGAAAGGCTTGAAAAAAATGGAGCATTAGCAAATGCTGTGAAATTTACTACAGCTCTCTGCAAGTGGGTGAGTTACACATACTCAGCAGAATGTTGGAAACTCTGGCACCTGTGAACAGTTACCTTCAGAAAGGTCTGTTATTTATTATTTTACAATGCATTCTTTCTAGGCCTCTAAACTAGGGTGAACTTGCTAATAGATTATTATAAACCTGAAGGAAATTTTTCTAGGCAACAATAAGGCAGAGCTTCTGGGGTTTTGTGGGAAATCCCAATTATCTTCTGCTCCCAAGCTCACCAGCTGCAGGCTCAGTCCACAGCTGTCATTGGATTTAATGGAGTTTTCATTTGTGTTTGTGATAAGAAGACACATTTTCCCTTCATGCTTCTAAACAAAAAAAAATAACATAGCCTTGCATTTGCTTCCTATGTCAGGAACAAACTGTTAGTACAGTTAAGATCAATTCCACCTCTGACTGTATTATTTTAGTAGTGCTGAGCATACTGAGCACAGAACAAAGAAATCTTACAATCTTAGTGCTAGAAGCATCAAAACTAAATTGATTTAAAACTCTAATATATGAACAGAACCAAGAACACATTACAGAGGAAAATTTTCACACAACTATGAACTTTATCACTGAAGAATTTTATAACAGAGAAAGGTGGCTGAAGAGCCAGTGCTAAGCACACAGTGAGCACCATTCCACCCAACTTGCTCATTTGCTTCTACTCCACCCCTTTTCCAGTGAAACGCCATTTACAGAAGGCTTTAATAAACCAGTCGGAAGTTAACAAAGTACATTTTAACTACAGGTAGTATGTAATGCAGAAAGATTGTGTTGTTCTAAGACAAACCTGGGAAGCTCAGACACCCACACTAAGAATTAACCTCAGGTTCCTATCGTGTTTGATCTCAGCTAAAAGTTAGTAACGAGATTCCAAGTATTAATGCCATGTATTATTACTCTGCATAAAACAGAAGGCATGTTACATGTTTATGAAGAATGTAAAGGTTAATAAAGATTAATACACGAATATCACTTTTACCTTTCCCAGGTCAAGAGTAGGGCCGTGTGTATCACAATGTACTAATGACTTGGCAGCTGCTAAGATGAGGGTTTAGAAACACATTAACAACCACCCATCTACCCAAAACTCTGCTCCAAGGCAAGACTGCATGGATCGGCACCAATTACAGAGCATGATTAAATGTGAGGCTGGATTTTGTTACAGAGCTCAGACCTTTATCCCCTGTGGAGACCTTTTGAAAATGTTGATATAATTGCCTCTAATTGTAACACACTAGAGTATCTGGAGAGCAGATTATACTTGAGCACAACTTGGGACATTTAAAAAATACTTCAGAAGTAGCAAGCAGCAGCGGTGGGCCACTTTTAAGGATGCATTTACCTAGAAGCAGCAGTACCTACACTTTTCAGCTGAAGATTTCTCTGTCTGCCCAGAAGTTATTTTGTGCTGAGTCAGGCACTCCTATGAAAGCGGTGGTGGGAAGGTAAATTATTTGTGTACGTGAGAGACTTAAGAGGACTGATGCATCTTGCATTTGTAAGCATAAACACATTTACATTGTGTGACTTCTTGGTCTCTCCCCAGTTTTGTTCTGATTGTGGGAACACATTTTTTAAAAAGGACAGTTATCATCGGCCAGTGTTTCAGTTATTGTCTTAGAAACATTCTAAGCCTCAAAAAGATTTCCTAAGTTATATTCAAAGTTGAGTTTTCTGGATTTTAACCTCAGGAACATGGAATACAACCGCTCTGAAGAGTGGCACACGTGAAGCGGATCCCATTGACCTCATATGACATCGTGAACACACACCATTTGCCTCCTGCCTTGATATAGTAGTGAAAGAGCATACCAGCAACCACCACGTTTTTAAAGCCCTTTTTCATGACTGAACATGGCCAGCCTCTTCTTTTCTGCATTCAGACATACACTTCATATGCTCCTGGCTTCTCCACCCATCTAATACACAACCCAAACCCCTTATTACTTTTTTCACTAATCATTCACCATGATTCCAAGCATTTATGCATTTCTCGGTCACTCTTCAGAAACTACTCAGATCTACAGTTGTATTAGTGGCTTTATGTCAATTAATATTTAGATTAATCCAAACCCCAACTTAGGCTACATGGCAGTAATAAAATCATAGGTAGAGTGAACAGTCTCTCTTGTCTTTGCATTATGACCTGCTTGTACAATTCTTATAAATCCACATAATGACATTTTCAACTGGTGATCTTTCTTATTGCATTTTCTACACAACAGGAAAAAACATTCCATGTGAATAAAATCCCACTATTGCCTGCCGATAAAACAATCAAAAATTCTACTATTGTATTTAATCGCAGTTAAGTGTAATCCTTGGTAAGCTGGTATTTATGAAAATCTTACTGAATCAGTTTTTATATGCAACCTAGACCCTGGTACACTTTCAACTGTGTTTGCTATATGAATCTGGCACAGCCAGTTGCTGGTTTCATTTACAACAATAATTAATCCAATTTAGTCTTTAAAAGGACTTGTTAATCTACCATGTATGGAACATTAGCTGCATGGAAGACGCAAAGAAGCAGGTCGTAATAAAATTACCTAAAATAGAAACAAAAAGACTCTTTAAAAATATATGCATACACGTTGAAATAAGCAGACAAATGAAGTGATAGTGGTGGAGAAAAAGTAGAAGCTGGTTAGCTTCTAGTCACTGGTTAGTGTAATTGTAATTTCTGTAAAGCAAAAGCATTGAGGAACTATGGCTCAAGAAAGCCAATGGCTTTCTCTCTCAAAAGATGAGTTGTCTAGGTTAACAAAATTTTGCAGACTTCAAATTAACACTGCACAGGAGTAGGTAGGGTCAGAATTTTATGGGTAACATTAACTGCTGAGGGAGGATATTCTCTTCAACAGGACAGGTCGGTAGAAAGCTTTTAGCAGGGAAATGAGCAATGGGAGATTTGCTAATTAGGAAGAGTAATAGTTATCCACAGTTTCATTACAGCAGAATAGCACATGAGTTTACAGAACAAAGGGAGAGGAAGAAAGGACACGGAAAATGGCAATAAGAATTGAAAATGACACTGAAAAGCATGAAACAGAGAGAGGTAGAAGTATAATCTTCTTCAAGGCAAGATACAGAGAAAAGGGATAAATAGGCAACTCGGGAATGTTGCTGTCTGTTCCGCTCTGTGTGTGGTCCCCAACTGTTTGTGATGTTGGGAAAAAGCAGGGTATAATGAAAAAAGAGCTGGAAGGCATTAGCTGATAGAAATCTCATACTCCTATACTTTAAAGTGATAAACAGAACATTTGACTGTTTGCAATGAGGATAGGAGGTGTGAGATAATATAGCAGAATTCTAACATATGTTATAGTATTGCTCATATATCTGAGTTTTGGCAAACAGTGGGAGATAACTTATAGGAAGATACTAACAGCCTGTGTATTAACACTGTATTGTGACTCAACACCAGAACAGTGAACAAGGGTGGTAAAGTAACGTTATCTCTATGAGCAGCAAAAGTACAAATACGCAGGTACTACCATAAAGATAAGTTATCAGTGACAGACCAAAATCATGTGCTGATTGATGAAAAAATATGACACAAAATTTAAACTATATGAGTATCTATGATTTATTTCTTATAGGCTCCATCACTTGGCCATGACTCCAGAAGCACTTTTTGCCTTCTTTCCTTCCAAAGATGACATGAAGCTATTTCAGCTACTTTTACATTTCAACACTCTCTAAACTAAGACCTTTAAGACCCCTCTTATAGCACCTGCATTGCCGCTTACTTTTGCCTGTCCCTTGGCTTTAAATATCTGCAGATGGTTTCATGTTTAAGATGGTTTCATGTTTATAACAAGCACCTCAGCACCACAGCAATTTCACATCTGGTGTGATTTGCAGACTCCCTAACAAGGAACTCCAGAGGTGAAGTTGCTTAAAGAAAGGGAAAGATGCAGCCACAAGGTTTCTGAGGGAACCAGTTCCCACACATTTAGGTGATCAGGATAAAGAACAACTCACTGTTTTACATCAACAGCTCTTCCTCAGGATTATATAGGTATAATACCTATGCTGATAATCATGTGCGTGAGATAAGTATTTCTTGGCCGTCAGTTTCTAAAGGACCCCACATACACCTTATCTATCACCTGGAGACACCGTATATCTAGATTTAAAATGTGTGCACATATATATACATATACATTCAAAACAGCTTAGAAAGTCATTGACATCGTGAGATAAATGATCCTTTCTTCTACTACAGCTCCCTGATTAGCTCCAGCTTTGACTATCTGATTCTAACTGGATATTAAGGACTCATACCTAGCAACAGAGATGGGCCTTCAAAGCCTACCTGATCATAAAATCATATTGCTCTGCAATAAAAGTATTCAGTTCAGGTTAATCTACTATGAAATTGTCTTTTACACAAACGAGGGTACTGAGAGAACTGGCAGAGGAGCTGGCCAAGCTGCTTACCATCATTTATCAACAGTCCTGGCTATCGGGGGAGGTCCCAGTTGACTGGCGGCTAGCAAATGTGATGCCCATCTACAAGAAGGGCCGGAGGACTGACCTGGAGAACTACAGGCCTGTCAGTTTGACCTCAGTGCCAGGGAAGCTCATGGAGCAGATTATCTTGAGAGTCATCACACGGCACTTACAGGGCAAGCAGGCGATCAGGCCCAGTCAGCATGGGTTTATGAAGGGCAGGTCCTGCTTGATGAACCTGATCTCCTTCTATGACAAAGTGACGTGCTGGGTGGATGAGGGATAGGCTGCGGACGTGGTCTACCTTGACTTCAGCAAGGCTTTTGACACTGTTTCCCACATTCTCCTCAAGAAACTGGCTGCTCTTGGCTTGGACTGGCGCACGCTTCGTTGGGTTAGAAACTGGCTGGATAGCCGGGCCCAAAGAGTCGTGGTAAATGGAGTCAAATCCAGTTGGAGGCCAGTCACTAGTGGCGTTCCCCAGGGCTGGGGCCGGTCCTCTTCAATATCTTCATTGATGATCTGGATGAGGGCATTGAGTGCACCCTCAGTAAGTTTGCAGATGACACTAAGTTAGGTGCGTGTGTCGATCTGCTCGAGGGTAGGAAGGCTCTGCAGGAGGATCTGGATAGGCTGCACCGATGGGCTGAGGTCAACTACATGAAGTTCAACAAGGCCAAGTGCCGGGTCCTGCACCTGGGGTGCAATAACCCCAAGCAGAGCTACAGGCTGGGAGATGAGGGGTTGGAGAGCTGCCAGGCAGAGAAGGACCTGGGAATGATGGTGGACAGTTGGCTGAATATGAGCCAGCAGTGTGCTCAGTTGGCCAAGAAGGCCAACAGCATCCTGGCCTGTATCAGAAACTGTGTGACCAGCAGGGCTAGGGAGGTGATCGTCCCCCTGTACTGGGCTCTGGTGAGGCTGCACCTCGAGTACTGTGTTCAGTTTTGGGCCCCTCACTACAAGAAGGACATGGAGGTGCTTGAGCGGGTCCAGAGAAGGGCGACGAAGCTGGTGAGGGGCCTGGAGAACAAGTCCTATGAGGAGCGGCTGAGGGAGCTGGGATTGTTCAGCCTGGAGAAAAGGAGGCTCAGGGGTGACCTTATCGATCTCTACAGGTACCTCAAAGGAGGCTGTAGCGAGGTGGGGGTTGGTCTGTTCTCCCACGTGCCTGGTGACAGGACGAGGGGGAATGGGCTTAAGTTGCACCAGGGGAGTTTTAGGTTGGATGTTAGGAAGAACTTCTTTACCGAAAGGGTTGTTAGACATTGGAACGGGCTGCCCAGGGAAGTGGTGGAGTCACCATCCCTGGAAGTCTTTAAAAGACGTTTAGATGTAGAGCTTAGGGATATGGTTTAGTAGGGACTGTTAGTGTTAGGTCAGAGGTTGGACTCGATGATCTTGAGGTCTCTTCCAACCTAGAAATTCTGTGATTATGTAATCCCCAAATAGTTCTAGGCTGAAACTGCTTTTGAAAGGAGCTCTATGAACTTAAAATTGTGCTCTGATTTGGTGGGAATGACTGAAATCACTTAATAAATAATTAACAAATTCAGTGAAAAAACTACTAATTTAACCACTGGCAAGAAAGGTTTAGGTGCTAATTCCAAGATGAAACAAAGAATTTCAAAGAATTCATTCAGCTTTAGCCCAGCCTCTGTGGAAGTAACATAAGAAGGATGCAGAAAATATTTACTTATTTATTTCTGGGAGGTCAAATGACTACCAGAAAGGCTGTCTCCTTTTGTTAGTAAATTTGACATCAAAAGGTTTAGCAGTAAAATCTGCCCAACCTATGGAAATTTCACTTATCCCAGGATGAATGGAATATTCCTCATTGTCTTAACAGAAGTTGTGCAGGGACAGAGAGACTGCATAAAGTCCTCAAGAAATCTAGCCATCGTGAAATAACTGTCATCTCACATATGGAGTTAATGGCTTAAAACTCATTTGAGTAAGGTTCTGATCAATGGCATCGAATAATAAAAATAAATAAAGAAAGAACGTCCAGTTTTATTCAGTAAATTAACATATTCCCCTAACCAAAGTGGAAACCTTTTCAATTTTTTATTATAAGTTACACTTGTGGAGTCTCTTAGTAAGAATGTTCTAGACAATAATGTCATTGGTTTTATGCTAGGGATAATAAGAAATGAAGAATATTTTCTACTACTAATAAACCTCCTTACTGTAATGTTGAAGATTAATGGGATAAAACATATTACCATGAAGCTGAGTTTCTAGAGTGGGCTGCAATTCTGGGCCGCGGCGTCTTGTCCTGTTTACTCTGTGCTCTCACTAACCTTGTGGACCAGCAGTCCCACACTTAGCATTGGTTACTGCTGTCACAATACATCAAGGACATCAGAGCAGGAATCTCAGACCTCAAGGACAGCTAGGTTTTAGAAAGCAGATTTCCTCGCTCTGGGCAACAGGGCTTTTTAACTGCATAGTAACTGGTACAAGTATTTGCTGTTTCCTATTCCACAAGAATTTCATATGGAAATGAACTCTGGACCAGGCTTGTTTAGAAACAGCCCTTTAGATAGTAGTTCCCATTGGCTGACTCTAAAAAGCACAGACTTACTGTAAAGGAGGATTGAACTGCTGTAAAAGCTTCTCTTTACTGTCAAGACAGAGACAGGTGCTTGACCATTTACTGGCATGAGCTGGTCCTGTGGTGGATGGTGAGCAGGATCCCTCTATTTCTGGACAATTCTATTTAAACTACCCCTATCTGGATACATATGAGAATTTCTTTGGGGTTTTTGTGTGTAAAAGGGAAACTGAGAATTCCCCTACTTTGGGAGATAAGGGTAAAGGTTAACAACAATTCAGCAGTAACAACATTTCACAGTTAATGAAGTTCCACTTTCATACAGTGGCAGAACATACCGCCTCTACATCACAGAATTTGCTACTTGAAGATCAAACTCCGAGTTCTTGGGGATAAACCCTTCTTTTATCTCATTTATCTCATTTCTAGCAGAACTGTGTTTCCTATCTTCATCTGAATCTGAATAGGTCCAAATGATAAAACAACAATTCTACCCAGTGTTAGTTCTGAAGGCTACAATTTACCATTTTCAAATAATGTTTAACATTTTTTTAAACTGGGATTGTTTTCACAATATGTTCTTAAAAACATACAACTGACATGTATGGCTGAACCACTTCTGCTCAGGCTGAATAAAACGCTGCTTTCTGACAGCTATACACAGTAAGTCTCCTGTATCTAGCATTGCTGTTGAAGACAATGGTAGGATGATTTTGGCTTGAGAGCTTGATAATTATACGAAATGATACTGCAGCACGAGGACTGGTTAGATTAGCAATATATGCCTATTGTTTAACAAAAATAGAGTGACAAGTTTCCCCATATACCCTTTTATTTTTTTTTCTATTTGACTATTAGACTTGAACTTTGCATTACTGGCCAGAACAGCAAGCCATTTGTTTGCCAATTATCGCTACAAGCAGATTGTCAGTGCTCAAATCTTCCAAACAAATGGCTACAGCCCATATACAGAGCAGCCCAGCAGTGCACACTCAGAAGACAAAACTTATCACACGTTCATGTCACTCGCAATGCTCAGTGCATTCCAGACATGGAGCATGTACCGTACAAATATACACACGTTAAAATTTGCTGATGAGATGCATCGAGATGAGTAAGCATGCAGAAATCACTCAAAGTGCTTATTCATATAAATGAATAAAAAGCATGATAAAAGCATGGGAGCCACAAAGTGTAGTTCCTGTTATGATTCTAATCTAGGTTTTTAGTTTTTTTTTTAGTTTTATGAAAATGAGAATTTTATTTATTAGTTTGAGGTTTTGTGAGTTACGTTCATACTATACTTTTACAAATGCGTATATCTTCACATAGGTTTACTCCAGGACTGAAAATCTCAGCCCAGTAATTCCTTTCCTTGGGGCTTTTATGGAATTGCTGCATGAAATTTGGTAAGAAAATACACTGGCTAAACAAACTAACAAAATACTCTGTCTAACTAATGATTCAGGAAGTAACGTTTGTTGTAGCAGTTGTGATTCTTTGAGTCAATATCATAAAGGAAAGAAAAAGAAGTTTCAGAAAAATCTAGCCTTTTACGTGTTTCCAATGAGATTCATCAAAACTGGGTATACTAAACCCACAAATGTCCTTCTTTGATTGCCTTTCAAATGCTCAATTAGCACTGGAACCTCTAGACCCATGGAGAAGAATGAAATGAAGGTCAGATTTTGTAAACCAACATTTCCCTCCTCTGATGAATTACAGTGAGCAACCACGAAGCAGGCACAGCCCTGGCAGAGCAAGTTTCTGAGCAACGTGCTGAAAAGGTTTGACTGCCATCTACAGATAATAGTAATTAGTGCAATGTAGCAATCAGAAAAAATATACAAGCTTCATAGACATCCGGGTAAATATTGGAGGAAAGCTAATTATTCACTTATGTATAGAACGTAACTATCTTGAAAATCTTCTATTTGTCTGGTAAAAATGTAACTGCAAAGAAACTTCTTTCTGTAGAGTTGGTTGAGGCCTCCTGGCTGCACACTCAGCATCTACTACTGCCTAAACCAGATACGCTGGATAGAAATGCAAAGTAGCAGTATTTTCCATGCATTTAAGCTAGTATTTTTTGAGTGCTGATTTTCACATAAGAAATTCTCAATTAAAACGTCTTAACACTTAATTTGAAGATTTGTTAGTTAATAAAAACACATGAAAAATAGTGGCATGGTAAATATCTAATTACACATATACTTTCCAAATACTTGTAGATGGATATAGTTGTACAGACATCCTTCTGTTTAGAACGTTCCATTAAAAATGGGCTTCCTAATCAGCCTAGTTCTCTCTAGACAGAACATACACCACATACCACAACAGAAATAACAGTAGAAAGATTTTCTTTCAGCTGTTCAGAACAGCTAGGGGGGTAGTTCAGTTCACTCCTGTCAAATACATCCCTTCTCTATTCCTTCTTTCTTGAAGTCACTTCCTCTTCTTGAAAAGCTACTGTCAAACTGTCTTTCCTTCCTCTCCAACCTAGCAAAGTGACTAGGCACTTACCCAGCTAAAAACCTCTTTCAAATTTTTTGTTCCAAACCTGCAGAATAACTGCACAGCATCCATCACAGCAAAAGGAAAAGAGGTGCCAACAGAGCAATGGGTTTGGGGTCTGGGCAAGAATGACAAAAGGACGTCAAAACTTTCTAAATAATATCGCCAAAATTAAATTAAGTAATGATGTTTAAATACAGCATGATGTTTGAACACATTCATATAAAAGGTGTGCTGTGCATTTACACAGAAAAGGGTCAAACAGGAAAACCGGTGGGTCCATGCTGAAGTCAACTTCAAATTCAAAGTCCTTCAGCAGCTAGAACTGAGCACAGCATCCCAGGTGCCAGAGACCTTTGACTCTTCAACAACTTCTTCATAAGGAAAGAAGAAAATGCAGTACTGGCATTTTTACACTCTTAGATCTTACTACAAAAAATTCTGTTTTCATCTGCTACTTTTCTAAACCTTTCCTGCATTATTTTTTCTCAGTCTTCCCCACCTGCATGAAGTACATTTCACTTTTTCTTTACATATGGTTTTTCTAATTCTCAAAAGCTATTCTGCTTATTAAAATAACTTTGAAAAACAAAGACATTCATACCCTCCCATCATGCTTAAAATGCTTACTAGAGAGAAAAATAAAAATGAAGCTGCCTTTACATTGGGGTATTGAGTAAACCAATGAGCTTTAATGGCCCTGAACAGCCTCATCTGCAGCCTCCAGCTACATCCTCTTCTCCTAGGCCCAGAAGCTCAGTTTAAACTCATCCCTTCGGTCTACAGCAGATGGAGGAGTGCTGATCTTCAGCCAAGCTCATGCCCATCCTTTAAGAGACACCTCCAAGATAAAATAGAGTTTGTGTCGAGAAGGCTGAATTGTCAGCAGATAAAAAATGCTAGGCCATGCTACCAAAGATATGTTTGCACATCAGCAGATGAAACAAAGTTTAAAAGTGATATGTTTATAATATTTAAATTAAACCACATTCGCAGAAAGAAATGTACCAGCTTTTTATTTTAGTTTCCATATAGGTCAAGCATTAAATATGCCTTCCTGTTTAGTTTCTTCTGTACATGTTTTGCAGATAATTTAACACGTGATTTTCATGAAAACTACATTTTGATTAACTACACTGTGTAAGTGAAATATTTCCTATAGCTCAATCTGTTTTTTACTGCACATTCTTTGGCACATCTGTGCGTCATGGAGTGACGTTCATGTTAGAGAGACACAGCTGTAACACTATCCTGAGAACTGAGAAACAGGAGTTTAGCAGCTTGATAAGATACAGAATGAAAAATGTATTAGTAAGTCAGGGAAATCATGTGTCTGATTTTACTGATTGTATCTACAAGAGAAGAGAGTTCTAAACAAACAAACAAAAAATATTCCTATTTTTTATTTAGAGAATGGATATTCAGTGTATCTTTAGAAATAAGTTATCAGTTCCCAGACTTGGCAGCATTTATGGACCAAAGTTACAATAAAGTCCTGTGCAAATACAGCTGCCAGATTCAGACTATTTAGTGAATGCAGCTAGGTCACTCTAAGGATGATATCTAAAGATATCTAATGAAATACATAGGCCAAAACTGAAAACCAAAGCAGGTTAATCAATTAATGCCTTCAAGTGCAACAAAACCAGCTTTGGAATGCTATTTAACATATGACTTTTTTTTTCTTTTTTTGAGAACATTCAACATGCATTTGGTGTATACCAAATTATGAAAATTATGAAAATGACCTTTTGGTAACATGTTTAAAGGTACTTGTACAGGTAAGGCATTAATTTATTTTTATTTCTCCTTCCTTCTGATTGACACAGGCATAGAGATGGATCATAAAATTTGTGGAAAAGAGAACTCTGAACTACATGACAATCAGCTCAAGTGTAGTCCCCAACAAAGTCATGGACTAAATACTCTTGGAAGCTGTATTTGAGGCAAGGACAAGAAGCTGGCTGGGAACAGCCATCATAGATTTACAAAGGGAGATTTTAAAAAAAATCACACCTAACTAACCCAAATCTCCTTCTGAAAGGAGACGAATGGTTCAGTCAAGTTCAAGAAATGTTGTTTACCTTCACTCCAGAAAGGCCTTTAACATGCTTTTGTTAGATGGATTATAAAGACAGTGGAAAACTGCCTGTACGGTGAGGTTCAAAGGGTTGTGATCAACAGTATGAAGTCCAGCTGGAGTCTAGTCACCAGTGGCAATTCCCAGTCAAGTATGGCTAATACTATTTATAGTATCCAGACACAGATGATGGGACAGAGGGCTACACTGGATGTTTGAGGAAGACCCAAATATCAGGGTTGCAAATTATTTGTAAGGCTGCTATTTAAAACAACAGGCTGGAAAAATGGGATGACAGAAACTTTACAATGATCAACAAAGGCAAATATAAAGTCATATACCTGGTGACAGAATAACCCTAAGTAACAGCATAGGCTAGAGGCAAAATGCGGGGCAGCAGACCTGCAAAACAAGACCTGGTGTCCCCATGCACAGCAAGGTGAGTGTGAACCAGCAGTCTGTCTTGTGGCAAAGCAGTGAAGTATTGCTGATTGACTTTTATTAGCAGAAGGTAAAGGGAAATCATTCTTCCCTTCTATTCATCACTTGTATGACCACATCTGGATATATTTGGGCTATCCACTACAGCAGAAAAGACTGACACATGGAACAAGTTCAGTTGAGGTCCACAAAACTACTGGGAGTCTATACCACATGATATACAAAAAAAGCCTGAGGTTCTACAGTCTTAAGAGTGTAGGAGGGGAAAATCTTATTGCTGTTGTCAAATACTTCATAGAAATGTCTAGAAATGAGAGAGGCAAGCTCTTCTTGCAGATGCACACTGGCAGCATGAAAGACAACTTGCAACAGCATGGACACTAGTTCCAACAAATGGAGTTTTCACAAAGTAGTCAAACACTTAACCAGGCTGCCCACAGAGCTGCTGGGGTCTACTCACTGAAGATTCTCAGAATTCTGCTGGACAGCGTCCAGAGCCACCTGTCCTGAAAATTAAAAACTGAGATCTCAAAATATTTTTATATCCTAAGATGCAAGACATTGGCTTGTATCCAATGATCTCTACAAGTGCTGTCAGGACCTTTCCATCTCCTTTTAAGTCCACTTATCTGATGATCATTATCAATGTACTCCATTGTACAGCAAAGAACTATCTCATGGGGTAACATAAATAAAATGATGAACTAACCACAGCAGTGTACAAAAGCTTGTCTGAGCAAGATGCCAGTCGATAAGCTTTTAAAGGTAACACAGAGCTGTTATGTTTATCTACAGAGTATTTCCCGGACATTGCACTACCCTCTGCTAATCTGCCTACATTCTCTCAGCATCCATGCCTTAAGCAGATTTTTAAATTTTTATTTACATCACCTTTGCAATATTAAAAACGTACATAAATTCTCTATCCTAAGGAATCTTTCCATAAAGTAATTTTAAAATACTCAATACATAGCTTTCCATTTCACTAGATATGCCAAAGCTGACAAAGCTTTCCATTTTACAGGACACATTCTCCTTTTGCATGCTCCTTCAGTTTTCTGACAGTTGTAGTTAACTACTATTTGAACCAGTATGAGACAACTAGGAAGTTCTTTGACAATTTATGTTCTTTTATTATTTAATTTTTTCATAACTATACCTTAGTAGACAAGCACTAGAGTGGCAAAGAGCTTCCATCATCTACTACTTAAAGTAAATCTTTCCAACAGAATTTATGAGTACTGATATTAACCTTTCTAATACAATATTCTGTTAACAATGCAAGTTCTTAGTCTCAATTATATTTCCCAACACCAAAAGCTTTGTTCTTCTACATACAGGACTGTCTTCTCACATAACCACATCAACCATAAGTATTTTCTAAACATATTCAAAAAACGAACAATTTCAGTTGAATTAACAACACAGGATATTAATATTGGATGAAATATAAGTACCTTGTATTCAAATTCTACACTTTGTGAAAATATATACACTATGGAAAAGAAGTTCTGTTTGCATATGGCCATGGAAACAAGGAAAGAAAATAAAGATGTACTTAATTTATATAGACAGACTTCAGCCTTTTTTCTTACCTGAGTACCCAGACAAGCAACCATCATATGAGTGAGAAGTTTAGCTGCAAACATTGCACACCTGGTGCAGAAAAGGTGGGAGATTATAGCCAAAGCAAAACCTACACAGGAACAAGAAAAATAAAAATTTAAGGTTTAGACTAATAAGCTATGCCAGATAAGGACAACAATGTTGGATCTCTTGAAAGTACAGATAATTAAAATACATGTATATAAATTTAACAAATCTTAAGAGGACACATTAACTTTCTTTCACACTGGCATCACTCATGAAAATCTAACATCTTCTAACATCTCTTTAAGCTTTTCGTAGGACTGGGAGACAAAATAATTGCATAATGTAAAAAAGTCACTTTTGCAAAGTTTTTTTTTTTTTTTCTTAAGTATCTGCATCATATGGATGATTGTGATAATAATCAAAAAACAATTAATATAAGCATTCAGTGTTCATATTAATGTAATCAGAAAAAGCTTTCAGTAACAAATAAAGAAAATAAATAAATGCATCCAGCTAGGTAGCACTGCTTTAGGAGAGTTAGCTCTATACCTTTCTAAATACCAGTCTCCTGTTTGTGTACACCATAGAAATCTGAGAAGTACTCAGATAAAATGACTTTTCTGTTCACTAATTCATTGTGAACATGAATAAAACTGAAGTGGGAAGGCTCCTGTAAGGATGTTTTGCAAGAAGGACCCTGGGTAACCTGAACAAATAATAAAAACACTACTGAAGCTCATGTAGAGTTAATTGTATACTTCCACATCCCGGGAAGGGGGAGGTTTTGGATACTTAAGACAGTTTTTTTAATCTCTTTTGAGACAGGTTGATAGCTCAATTATAAGCATTTTTAAGACATGAATGAAGTAAGTAATTTCAGAAAGAATCAGTTCTAGACTTTTCATTTATTAGCTAGTGATAATTGTTTAACTATCTAAATAAGAAAATTGGAAAAAATAATATTGTTTGATTTTGCTGTGATTTTTTAAAATTCTTCACACCAATGTAGAGATGTTAGAGAAATAGCTAATACCCTTACAGCTCTAAAAACTAAAGCAACTGGTAAATTACTAAATTTAATTATATATGTTCACATACAGAAATACCTTCAGCCTCCTAAAAACGTTGAAAGACACTGCAGTTAGGCAACCTTGAACTAGGATAAACTGCTTAAAAAATTTTAATATATGCTCATGGCACAAGACTGAAATAAATGGCAAGTGCCAAACAAGAATCTGTAGGTCTTTATTGCTTTCAGTTCAGCCAAGTATTTCTCTCAGCTTTAATTTCCATGGCATATTGACTTCCTTTTTATTGTCTTTTCTTCAATTTCTATACCATTTTGCATTCTATGGCATATTTGTCTCAAGAATTTACTATTTTTCTCCATGCAAAGCGGTAACTGTACCTGTTCATTATAGTTTGTCATTTTATTTATTCATTTATTTTTAGGTAACGCAATCTAGGCTAGAAGATAACTTTATTTTAAAATTTGATTTTTTTTATCTCCTCAGATTTTCTCTTATTGCTGTTAAATGAAACCATCTGTTTGTATTAAGAAGGTGAAAATATCTGCGGTTGTGGGGTGAATCTCTTTTATTGTCTTTTTTCCTTCTCTCCCCCCAGTCCCCCAGCTGACGTTTTAGAGTAAATAAGTAGTCTGCCTTCAGTCTGTTAGAGCAGTTTGCTGACAGGATAAATAGGTGATATAGCTGCTTACACTGTTTTTACTTTTTGATGATGGAGATGTGACCTAGTGTAGGTCACAAGGAGCAGACCTAGAAACCCATTTAAGTGCCTGAGGGCTAACTAAAGAATCTCTTTCATATGTTTTCTTGGTGATCTCATTTCTCTTAGGTTCTGCTTGCACAGTGTCCATCAAGAAACAAAGAAGAAAGTATTTTCATCCAGGATTGCCTGCAACAAAAGTGAACTGACTGCCCTATGAAAGCTTTAACTTCAATAACTTTTGGAAACCATGCAGGGTTTAAAATTTAGATCTTCTTCTTGTCTGAGGCTTTGTGCCTTCTGCAAATACCATATCTATCAGTGAAGACGGTCTGGTCTAAACTCTCATACTTCTCTCTAGATGTGAGAATGCAGTTAGGCAGCAGAGTGCAAGGGAGCTCTGCACATGATTTGGCATCTACCTCCCTCAAACATTTTCTTTGGAGTGTAAATTGTAAACTGAATTTGTCAAAAAGCTTTCAGACTAAGGAACATAATGCCCTAAAGACTTGAAAATGACTGTGTACTGCTGCTAGAGACACAGGTGGATTTAAGATTTTGATGTTTCTCCCCCTAAATAAATGTATCTCACATTTGTGTGGATTGATACAACATCATAAGGAAACATACTTCTTTGCTGGCCTGTATTTCTTTTTCCAGTGGAAAAAATTGTGAGTGTGCAAATACCAGCCCATCTGGAAACTTCAATAGCGTGAAGTTAGTTAATATTGCTCCGGTTAAACAGACATGTCACTGCTAAATATCAATCATTTTTACTGGTCATTAGTTGTTAATAAAGAAAAAATAATCTTCTATCAACTGACCTGAAATGCAGATGAATCCAGAAGAGAAGAAAGCCTCGTTGTATGAAGACAAGTTGTCTGTCTGGGCATACACTGCGTAAATGGACATATGAGAACAAGAGCATTCTACGTAGTCTGAGGTGTCATCAACCACCTTGCAGAACTCACTGTCAGATAACCAGCTGCAGAACAAAAGATTTACAAAGTTGTACATAGATTTGTGTAATTTACATGGTAAGCAGGCTTGAAAAATTGTTGTATATTTGAAATACCAAGTTTTCTGAACTGTTACATGTATGTAACGTGCACTGTGATATCTTTCAGAATAGCATATTTACATAACATTAAAATATTGTTAATAGTGTAGTAGTATAGTATAATAGTATAATAATATAATAAAATATTAAATCATAGACTTATGATTTAAAATAAGTTATGAATAAATGATAATGAACATTTTTTTTTCTGCTAAAAAGTTTTTGTGGCCGTATTTTTAAAACTTCTGAAACAAATATGGGGCTGTCTGACTTCACAAATTGTTTGCCATTTAGCTTTTGCTATGCCTTAACCCATTGTGAAGAGTACTTCATTTTATATGGTTTTTTTTTGTTGTTTTGACACTACCGTTCACGTTCTGTTTGTCTTTCAGTATTGCCAAACTGAGTTGAGAAGATAGTAACAGGGATGACATACTAAGTCATTTCTAGTGGAAAACACATCTTCTCTATGATAACTTCCAGATAAATGGAGTCACTGGAGCAGAAAGCAGTTAGAAAGACAGAGTATGGAATGAGAGGAACCATCATTCATGCTTGTCCTGACCTTACTCTTCCATAGCTATCCTCTTTGAGAAGATACTGGTCTAGATAAATCCCTGATCTTTACAAGTTTTCTTTTGTTCACTTGTACAGTGTCTTTCTTTCATAAACCCAAAGAAAAAAAGTTGATAATTATAAATTAAGAATATTCTGAGTCACTGACTTGAAACAACACCAGAGATGCAGATTTAATTCTCTGCTTCTGTAAGAACACATTTGAAGTGTTGTCTAATAACAACTGCAAAGAGCAAAAAAACTTTAAGTATTGCAGTTCTGGAATTTCTGGTCTGTCAGCTTTGCCTAGCAGATATTTTGGTGCCTAAATGATATCTTGGTGAAAGAAGACAGAAGTTTCAGAAAATTCTGAGCTAGAATAATTACCTATTTTGTAGTGTGAGCTCTTTATGTGCTAGTACAAAGGCCAGAAAAATTAAGAAAAAAAGACAGGAAATTGAAACTATTTTATGCTTGCAGTTGATCTAATCAGAGTTATTATATTTATATTGTCTTAATCAAATACACATTCATTGTGGAAACTGGAACACTAAACAGACAAATGAAATAACCTTTCTGCAGCTTGATTCCAAAGGAGACATAGAGACTTTTGTGGAACAATACGACTTCCTGTAGCATAAATCCGATAAATGACTTCATTGTTATCTTTCAAAGGGTGTGAACTCTGACCCTT
This sequence comes from Heteronetta atricapilla, assembly GCA_011075105.1. NCBI lineage: Eukaryota > Metazoa > Chordata > Aves > Anseriformes > Anatidae > Heteronetta > Heteronetta atricapilla. Next base: position 81,255,319 of record CM021763.1, on the reverse strand, counting down.
CAAACTCATAGAAAAAACCTGTAATATGCACAAAATAAATGCAAACGTAACATTAAAAATCAATGGTTAGTGCTCATTTTAATCAGAAACACACACACATGTTCAGACTATTTTAAGTGTATTTAGCACGTTTTGAGTGATATCTAAATTGAACTGATTTCTTGTAAAAAAATAAATTGCATTATTTTCAAACCTTGTTCTTTAAGGCAAGTTCTTTATCTCCAGTGAGAAACCACTGCTGACTGCTGTATTCTGTGAACTGCACAGATTCACAATTCTGTTCTTGAGGAGGAGATAATACAACAGAGACCTCTAATAGATGCTCAGGTACTTGAATTGAATCCCCATCTCTTCCATCAAATCTGTGTCCATTGATTTGCTGAGGATACCAGTTGTGAGCCATTATTGCAATGTACGGGCAGCTGTCGAGGATATTTTTACCTCTGTTGAAATGGAAAAGCAACAATGAAGGTAAGTGAAACTAAGATTTTGCTAATTTTCATGCAGTGACTCTAAAATTTACTTGTAATTAATACTTTATTTCTCTGTAATTTTAGGTTTTATGACATTTAATAGGAAGCTTTAGTTGCTGTGAAAAAAAAAAGAGAGAGAGAGAGAGAGAGAGGCTGAATTATTATGTAAATAATATATACATGTGTATAACAATTATGTATTTTGTATCCTTCATTTTCCCTCCAAATTTTTCCTGCTATGATCTGCAAACAAAATTCATCCATGGTAAACTAGGTTATCATTTTTATGACTTGACATGGGGCTGAGTCTACAAGATGGGGAGGCATCAGAACTGATGATTTTGTTTCACCTTCCAGCAGATGATGCAAAAATACTTGGACTAAAGAATTGGAACTTGCAAGTTCTGGACACACTGTTCTGGATAATGTTCATATCTATGCCATTTGCTGTCCTTTGTGCTGAGATGGACCTCAGACACTCTAGAACTTAGCAAATGGGGAAAAAAGTTATACCTCCAAAAGAAGTTGAGGTGGAAATCTAAAATATGCTGGTATGGGGAGAGGTCGGGGAGGGGATGTCTTTTATTTATTAATTCAATAAGCTATTTACAGATTCTCAGTGGGAGAGAGCCACTATTTAAAAGCATGCATTCCATCCATGATAGACATCTATTTGCATAGTCAGCTATTGCCCTTGCCCATGAGCCTGACCAGAAGGTACTACACAGGTGAAACTAGCAATTTGAAATAAATTAAAATAATGTGCAAGTGAACAAAACCAAACACACAGAAATTACAGAATCCAAGAATTAAGGAAGACAGTAGAACTTTTGGTTTATGTAATCTCATCTAAGCCTTAGAAAACAGCTTGTCAACATGCAACTATGTATTATTTTCTCAATGAGATTAACTAATCTTTTTGCAGAAAATCTTTGAGCTAAGCATGAAAGAACAGCTCAGAGATCTCCTAACTTTACTCCCACAGCTACCCTGTACCCTGAAACTTGTGACACCATTTCACAGTGCCTATATAGTACTTTGTACAGTTGTTATGGAGTGCAACATATTTTCATACAGGCCACATATCAGATAATAGGCAATATCCTTATCTCAAAATTTTGCTTATTTTTTTTATCAGAATGTCAGTATAATGTCATATATTTTCAAGCAGACTATGAATTCAAGTTTACTGACCTCTCCCCTGGCAATCCACACATCATCCCAGTCAAGAGGGAAAAGGCAAACTTTTCAGTCATCTCAGCAAGCAGGCTATATCCTCGTGTGTCCTTGCGTTTTGGGCTAGCCAAAGCACAGAGCACCTCATAGAAAAGACTTCTACTTTTATCAGTGAGTAACTGTTTCTCACCTACATCTGTAACCTATTGTGAAGAGAGTCAAACAAACAAAAAAAAAAATACAGCATTTTATACATAGAAGTCTGCTTCTAACATTTCCTCATGTTAATCGCTTCACAGCTGTTGGCTGTAGCAGCAAGTGTAGCGTATTATGATTAAATCCCTTCTGCAACATCTTTTTTGTCACAGTGTTCTTTCTAAAAGTTTAGGACATTTTTTCCATCTTCTAATCACTGCTGCCAAGATGTGAGGGGCAGTCAACTGAAAAAAACTACATAAAGATATTTTCTAATAGGGATTTGATTATTAAAGAAAGCAAGTGGTATTCTTCATTCTTTCACAAGTCAAAGACTGTTATACTTCTGAGAATTTTTGACATTATTTTGTCTGATTACTGTGTAAAAATGGCAACATTTAGAAATGATCTTCTACTTTTCATGAATATTGCTATATTTTATGTTTTGCTAGATACTTTAATGTTTTCCAGCTCACGTGCATTATTCCACAAGTGCAGAAGAGCCACAAATCCATAAAACTAGTCCCAGAGTTTTCACATAACTTAGTGCAATGCCTAAGTGCTCAGCTACCCTGCCAACCTGATTCCCAAAGTTCCTGCAGGAATACAGACAAGCTACATGCCTGGTTAAGAGCACATGGGACTCTAGCTGGCCCTGGTAGGATTTGCATGTGTGTTGATTTAGCCAGCTGTGAAGATGTGAGCAAACTTTAGGCCTTGCTGTCCTGAGCCAGGGCTAGAACCAACAAAGATGTGGCCTGAGAATCAGGAAACTATAGAAAGCTCTCTGAAAGTTTAGTATTAAAGAGAAAATTCTGTACAGTAGGTAATCTTAAGCTATCCATACCTATACCAAATTAATACTGGTTGCTCTTCTCAACCTAGTTGTTTTCTGATTTTCTGCCACTACACTCAGTAGCAGCAAAGTTCTTCCTTGACTGTGGGACTTCATGATTTCTATTTTTATTTTTGCATCCTGTACCCCTGACTCACTGCTGTGGATTCTAACCTTGATCTTATCACAGGCTTAAGTATTATTAGATTATTATTAAAGACATCGGTCATTCTAGAGAAAGCAGGAATGTTTACCTTATTTATTATATGCATCACAGCAGTAAGCTGCTCTTCAGTAGTTTCTGTAGCCACTTTGATATTGAGATTCTGGAGGACTCTTTGTAAAATGATGTCATCAAGAGGCTGATGCAGTTGATCAATCAGCCCCCAAACTGGCAAAGAGTCCAAATCTGAGACAATGGTGATGTTAGCAATACCATACACGTCATCTACTCTGGCACCCCCTGTAGGATTCGAAAATACAACCTGGAAACGTTTAGGAAATGGATTTAAAGATCCTGTCTTTGGAGTCAGGGTCACATCCAGAAATGCATTTCTCTGTCCAGGTTCAAAAGTCAATAAACCTTCAGATCTGGCAAAATCTTGTCCTGCAACAGCTGGAGATATGAAGGTCCGACCAATAGCTTCAGGTTTTTGCAGCTCCTTAAAACAAATGAAAAGAGTTTCAGGTAACATGATGATAGACATGATGGTTCAAAACCAGCTGCTGTTGAACACACATATGTTAAGTGGGTTAAATTTAAATTTGTGAAACCAATTTAAATTTTTTAAATGCCCTTCTTAAGAATAATATCACAATTACATTAAATGAAGTAGCAATCTGTCACTTATGGTCTGTGGGAATCTAGGGGAAGTATTATACATATTGAAATCAACAAACAGGCCCCCTCTCTTTATTTTTCTAGAAAAAATATTTTTTTAAAAAAAAGCTTTTCTTGGTAAATGGGTATTACAGAAATGTTAGAACATCAGTAAAGTGAATTCCAGAAGAGTTGTAATTTTATGTCTGCAGCATCAAGTCCCTCAATTCAGAGTACAGATAGGCACTGCAGATAATTAAAAACTCTACAAAAGCCAAGCAAAAGTTTTGGAAATCTGAGCCCAGAATAATATTAATTCATAAAATACTTTGAATTCCCACATAGCTATTTAAAAGAAGAACCATCCAGTTACAACCAAAAGCAAAACAACCACTACAGAATAACCATGCAAGGCAGACAAATGAACTTATCTAGGAATGCTATAGGGCCTCATTTCCCTGCAAATAGCACTATTTTTACCTTCTGTGAGGTTTGCAGATACTGTTTCATTCTTCACATTCTTGTTCTTTTTGTCAGTTGCCATAACCTTGATATTATATCTGGCAATATAATAAACTTTCCTTAAGTGGAAACTAACATTCTGGGCTATTGTTCGTATGTATGATTTTTAATAGTGTCTATTCATTTAATAAATACAGATTATATATTGGCTCAAATATTCTTGGAAAGGTCTCTTACTGTACATACAGAGGAAAGATTTTTCTTTGTGAAACGCGAATCCTCTTTTAGTTTTAACTGGTAAAGTTTCCTGATGGAATAAGAAAGATAATTTTTGAGTTTGCAGAAGACTGTAAATCAGTGTGGCGTCTACCTGTTCAGATTTGGTCTAGAACAACATCTTATCATCTGTGAGGATTCTAGTGAGAAGTTTCCTTTTGTTAATCCCTTCCAATTGAGAGTTAGGAAACAGGGAAATAAGTGGTGATAAAGTGCTCAGTTTTGGTAACTGGTGGCCAGAGCAGTGTTTAAAAAAACTACATAGCAATGAGATAAGCATCTGTTTCCAGTGTCTTACACTTCCTGCCTGCTGTAACCTCTTATTTTACATGTACCAGTAGTACCAATATTTTGATATTTGGCCATGCATGCTCAAATCTTAAAACAGTCCAAATCTGCATTGTTACCTAAAAAATACAAATGGATATGGAACTGCTCTGTGTATTTTAGCCTAAATACACACTGGAAAGATAAAAATTCCTTCTCAAATTAACATCTACATGATGATAACCACTTCCTCTTGGCTGGAAAGAATGTGAAAATTTGTTACAACACATTCTAACTAAAACGATGGTCAGCTACTGTGTAATAAATGTATGGAAATGTTGAGTTATCCTATTTAGTTAAAATAGTTACATATGCAATACAGCTATAGAATGCAAGGTTTTGTATAAAAAATGGTGATGGATGTACACTGATCACACAATGCTTTGTTATAAAAACTGTCCCTAGAATTAATCCTTTTCGGTATAAAATTCAACATACTCAAAGTAGATCAGGCTAAGCACTATTCTAATACAATGGGAAAATTTGGAGGAATCCTTGCAGCATGTGTCCTGATGTTGGAGTCACAACTGTAGGTGGAAAGAATCATGTTTTTGCAGCTGTGCTACTTCTGCTAAAGGAGAAACTTGGTCATCTGCCAATAAAAATGAGGTACTCATTTACAGCTAAAAGGGTCAACAGTTAGAACATACAGATGTTAGATCTGTAAATACAACAAAAATGAATGTGGATGATAAAATTCACCTAAGCACAAGGTTCCCAATCAGAGAGTCTTTTTTTTTTTTTTTTTTTTTTTCTTCCCAAAATTACTAAACAACATAGAAGTACTCTGGTCTATGTATTAATAAATCTGTGACCTAAGACTGCAGATATATTAGTATCTTAATCTTGATAGGCATACCCATCATTAAAAAAGCTTCAGAGAATGAAGCTCCAAAAATTGGAGTCCCATAAGAGCCTTAGGACAAAGAAAAGAATATATTTAATGCCTGACTGACCATACTCTTTGGTGCTACTGAGACATATTATGATCAAAACCAATATTGACAATGTAATGAAAGCAAACCTTTTTACTAATGGAAAAATGAAGCAACTGGACTACATATACCCAGCAAATGTTTTACTGTTTCCTGAAGAAAACAAACACTCATTACAATAAAAATTACTTTAGAGAATAAACAATGATTTAACAATATGTCAGTCTTACCTGCGTGTTGTAGCTAACCATTGTGGTTACAGATGTACTAGAATCTCTGAGCACTTGCAGACTGACTAAAGTTGTTTTCTTATGAGCCACAGCAAAACGAGATCCCACAGCAAAATATACTAAACCATGAGGAGCATCGCTTTCAAGAACAGTTACAAAAGCAAATCTGGAACTGCTGTTCAATGCAGCTCCTGCACTTACAGCATACAACTCAACAAAAAAATGTGTTTCAAATTCAGGTACCTGTAAAAGAGGGATGATTTTCGTATCATTATAAGGCTTACTACGAGTTACTTCTAGCTTTAAAAAATGTATGCATTATTTTGTATGTATAATGAACTACTTGCACTAACACTTATCAAAATTATATTTTTTGATATGTGCTCCAACCTTCATGGGGTTTAAGACATACAGAAATATCCTGTCTCTTTGTAAACACAGGCTACTGAATTTTAGCATCCATTTGTCAAATAATCAATTTAGTCAACTCTACATTCTTTATGCCTGTCTACTGAAAATAAGGTAGACATAGTAAAATTCTGTATGACTCACAGTCTCATCTTTGATTTTGTACCTATAATAGAAACATAAGGTGTTCAGAAATAGGTATCTCATTACTGAGATTCCAGAAATCAATCGGAAGTATGTCATTTGTACCTATTACATGCACTCATAAAGAAGAAAACTTGCAAAAGAGTAGTTCTTTACAAGACACAAGTATTACAGAAAGAAAAAAAAAAAAAGATGAGCATTGAAGATTTTTTTTTTTTTTAGTGAGCACAGCTTTTTGTGTCAACTCTGTCCTTTTATAAATCCTAATTTAATTCTAGAAGAGCTGGAGTCATGCCTTAGCTAACAAAGTCTATATAGCTGACTAAGGCAAAACCTTTAACGCCTAGAATGCTATACAATATGCCATTAAAATGTAAAATATTTATTGAATGTATTTATTACTTCACCATTTTGTAATATATTTGTTACTAATTTATAAATTACCTATAACTGGAAGAAGAAATGGCAAGTATTTGGGGAATTAAATAACATATATATTTTAATTGAGTTGTTTTTAAGTAATTCTTTAAATTGAATGATCCTGACCAATTGAGGGCAGGCACCAATTTATTGGAATGCCATAGGGACCTTTTGCCCTCCATTAGCACCTGTTAGATCAGCACTTGCTTGTGGTATAATCATGTGGTGCAGCAGCTGCTGCACTGCTGTCATTAAATAATCATATCACTCCTTTAGACTAAGGATTCAAAATTCCACTTTACTCAGCAAAGCAGCCTGTGCCCCACTACTGTATATATTTTATTCATTGTCTCTTTCATTTAAAAATAATATCTGAAGAAGATGGCTCTCTTCCTGAGCTATGAGAATGCACCCCTCTTATCACCATTTCCTACATCTTGCGCTACTTCATAAAACATAGTCAGAAAAATGGGGGAAACCTCTTTTTGTCTTGTTCAGTTCCCTGTACTTCAGCTTTGTCAATATCCTAACTGCTAGGATAATTTCCTGCACAGTTTCAGGCTTTTTGAATGCTCTGTAAGAATGAGAACCATTAACACAACATTTCTTAAGTGACGGCTCCAACCTAGACAGTGACTAGATGGTCAGAGATCAGCAGTTTTCACGTATCATTGTGCTAGACCTAGACATGTAAAAATAATAAGTTGTACTAGAAGATTTTTTCTGAATGCGAAGATATTACTTGCAGGATATGTTTTGAATAAGGCACACAAAGAAGTGCTTTGATAGATAAAAAAAAAAAAAATACTGTTTGGAGGTTAAGAGCATACTGAAATGAGTCCCTTCTTGTTTTTGTTACTGTTATGTAGGAATCTGAGACCTGCATTTTACTCTTCAAATTAAATACTTAACTTCTTCCTGAATTTTTACCAGTCACAATGAAAAAAGTAGAAGCCTGTAAGTAAAAATGTTTGCAAAGGAACTGAGCAGATCTTAAGTTGTCATCTTCAAACCATGTCTACACATCAATTCCTCTGTATCAGAGGGATGTTTTTGTCATCTTGATAAACTGCAATTCAGCAACATTGCGATGTACATAAATGAGAAAAAAACTACTCACATTATCAGGTTTTATTTCAATGGAGATGTTGCATGTTGTTTGACCTGCCACACAGGTAGTGGTTCCCAGAACAGATACTAGCTCATTCTCCAAGTTCATGCCATCCTTCAGAAGGACAACACCTGTTTTATTGAAGGTCACACGCCAAAAGACCTTCACATCTTCAAATGCTCTATAAGCAAATTAAAAGAGTAAACATGTACTGAAAGAGAGCACTATTACTTTAGGAAACAAACCACAGAGGTAATGTGTTCTTTAATAGTCAAAATCAACTAGGTAACTAGGTGAGATCAGCTGAGTAAGGGACTTATGTTTGAAAGACAAGGATGTGCCCAAGTACTTCCATTAATACTATAGTAAATATTTGCCTGCTAAGCCAGACAGAATCTGGCTCTCCTGTGAGCTTGAGAAACTTAGAATACTTGAGCATCCTTGTCTAAAATACACATAAATGTGTAACATGCGTTAGAAAAGCACAGTATCTGTGTGACTGAAGACATAGTGCTGACACTTAAGCATTGTCTTAGTTGGTCATTCAAGCATTCCAACCTCCCATTCCTACCTCTGAAGCTACCTTCTCCTATGAGAACTTTAATTTCACCTTGAGCACTGTAAATACTTTATGTTCAGCAAAACTTTCAATTTTGCTGCCTTATGGCATAAGTTGGAACATATTTGAGTTTTCAGTTTCAGTTTTATAACAGCGACAGATCTAATCACATCTAAAAGCCAGTTTGCCAAATTCAGGGTAATCATTAGAGGAGCTGAAAGGCAAAGATTTATTACAAAACTGTATGATAATCTCTTCTGCTATCAGCAGCATCCTCAATTCAACAAGCATGTGGGAGGAGCACTTGAATCAGCTGTTGTCTGCACCTGTTTGGTTGTCTTGCAACAATCAGCAGCACCTCTCTGTTCTCAGAGTCTTCATCAAGTACAAGACCACTTTGTACTTCTGGGATGAATCCCAAAATGCCGTTCTGAAGATCACTTCCTATGAAGGAAACAGTTCAAGAAATCAGTTAGCAAGAAAGTTAAGCTTGGACTAAATTATGTTTTTAACATGAGCAACTGATAAAAAATAAAAATATAAAATAAAAATAGAAATATAAAATAAAAACTAGGTTTTGAAACTAGGAGACCACCAAGGGGTGCCTTAAGAAAATTTCTTCTAATGTTACTATTCTTAATTTACATTCCATATCTATCCAGAACTTCAAATGTCGGCATTTCTACATTTTATTTTAACCAACAGAACAGAAGATTTTGCAAGTAAATTCCTTATGAGAATCCTGGCAGCACCCCTGCACATAAGCTTCTATTTTCAGCAGCATTGAGCAAACTGACTGAATTTTTGTCCCATGACTTCCAGAGACAAGGTGTTACAGTAATCAAGAACAGTTTCAAAAAACATACTTATAATTACCTTATGAGATACTCATACTCAGTCTCAGCTGTATTATTTTACATCTACCATACCCATTACAACATATTCTTTCTAACAGAAATGGACAGCAGCATGCCCTTAGACAGACAGCGTTGTCATGGTTGGTTATGGGATAAAGACAGGCTTCTAAGGACATGACTTCAAATCCCCCTATTCAGCCCACCCATAATGTTGTTGATTCCATTCATTTTCCCAAATTGCTACGCTAGTTCTCCTAAATCTTTAATTCAGTGTGAGCAACTATGGAGCTGGAAAATACTGTATTGTTCTCATGAGAATATAAATAGCTTCAGCAAAGCAGCACTGGAGAAAAAAGAAAGAAAATAAATCCTGGGCTAATGAAGGGAAACTAATGCCTCTTCACAATGCCCCTCACTTCTAAAGGATTTCTCCTTATAGGTACTGACGTTGTTACTCTGCATATGGGAAGGCAACCTAGTTGTGATGCAGTGCATGTTTAACATCAGTATACATACCAACAATTAACAGAAACTGTGTCTGGTTTTGTGCATGCACAAATATTTAATCTGTGGTATCTTTCTATCTATATAGTTAAATGCAGATAGATCCTTTGATGCTTCTCCTTAAACCAAGTTGTCTCTTATCTTACTTTGTGCACACGCTGTACTCAGGGTGTAACTCTGGAACATGGTTATACGCTTCTGTGGGATTCAATACAAGTTCAAATTCCCATCCATGTTTATGCACGTACTTATTTGTTTAACCTGCACGTATGGCCAATTGGTTGCTTGTGTGGTGAATTTCAGAAGCTGTGCACATCCCTTTTAAATGGTCTGTTCCTGCATACTTAATTTTGGTCGCCACATACACTTATCCAACAGCAAAGTTTAATATCTGTTCCCAACACCTATCTTGCATTGTTAAGACAATTTGAATACACAAAGCTTCCAGTAAATGCTGTACCTGACATGTAATTTTCTTCATTAGCCTAGTGTGTTCCAATTCCCCATTAGTTTCTAGAAGTTCAATTTACATTGCTGTCAAACTTAGTTTGTATTCAGTGGAGAAGTCTGATAGATACTGAAAAGCTAAGTTTTTAAAACTCAACAGAAATTGGAGCTTTCTCGTAGCATTGTGCAGTGACTGAAAGCAAAATTCTTTCCTAGATGTCCATTCAAGCATATTCTTATCTTCTATCTTCAGAAGCAGAGGATAACTATACTTCAGAGTTGAATTACACAGTATCAAGATGGGAAAACAAATTACCCTGTTTTTTACACCTTGCAGAAAACCCACCCAGTGTGAAGGTGACAAAATGACCAAAAAACAACCAAACAAAAAAATGTGATGCCACTACATGTGAAAGAAAACCACTCAGACTTTCCGCTCATGAAGGGAAACCGGACAAGAGCAGAGATGAGCAGCATCTGTAAATGTATTTTGAGCTATATTGCTAAGGGATTCATGGTGGGTTGGGTGTATTAGATGTTTTCTCCAATCTGAAAAACTCAAGATTAGGTAACATAATATCCTCTTTATTGTTCCATAGAAATGCCATACTTCACATAAAAATTGCTATAAGCACCTATAGTTACTCACTATTACTTAGATCTGACATATTTAAAAAGACTACCTGCAATAATTACTGTAGCAAAAGCAGCAAATCCATGTTCATCCTTTCCTTCCACAATCCGAGCTCCACATTTAGGATCTGAGAGGAAAACATGGAACAATTCCTGTCCTTCAGGCTCATCATCATCAAAAATTTTTATGGACACCTTGCTTTCTGTTTCTCCATCCAGCAAAGTCAGAGAGACTGACTGTTCCTCAAAATCTTCTCCTTCCATTGCCCATGTGAAGTTTGATTTTCCATAAGCATGTTCAAAAGGGTATGAATCCATTCCGCTCTGTGCACTTGCTCCACCAAAAGTTTTAACAGTTACTTCAATATCACCAGTAAAGCCCTGGGTCCTTCTGATACTAATTATTACTGTGTTGGGGGTACTACTGTTTGTGTCTTCTTCAATATAAATCAAGTCTGGCCCCAGACTCAGTATTCCATGAAGAACGTCATTAGCCAGGATATTAATTTTTGCAACACTGAAAGCAGGATTCAAACGTGGACTCCAATCAGGCTTCACAGGTTGAAAATCTAAAATTTCCACAGCAGTCAAATTTAAGAAAAAAAATTCCTCCATTTCAGAAACAGCATCATCGACTATTGATATTTCTATTGTGGCATTTGTCTGAAAATGTACAAATATAAGCTCTCCATTATATATAGGTCTAAAGTCCTCTAGTGGTTTGGCACTTCCTGGAGTGGTTTGATATGTCAGCTTAGTGAGATTACTTTGAAAACCAAACAATCTTTGGACATGCAGTGTGACTGCCTGAACATCTTCTTCAACTGAAACAGATGTTGAGTTAAGAGCAAACTGAAAGATCCCCATTGGCTCAATTTCAGCTGTTGTAAATCCCGACCTGAAACAGAAAAGATGTTGAAGCTGAGTGACCAAACATGAAATGTGAAAATTAAAACACCCAAGCAGAACAGCTTCCATTGAACAGCCAGTAATGGCTGTAAGAAAGAAAATCAAAAGAAAAATGTGTAGTAGTAGAGGGAAGAAATAGCAGTCATACAAGGCAAGATGTAAAGAGGTTCTTTGAAAAATGTTTTTGGAATGATTGTGTCAAACAGCCTTCCACAGGCTTAACACATCCTGAGTCAACACAGAACACAGAAGAAAGGATAAATTAAATAAGGCCTTCCTGAGAAAATGTAGACGGAAGGGAATGTATCGTGTATTTCTACTGTGGATACAATACAGGAAGATATACTGCAATACAGCCACTCTGAGTAATAATAGTTTTAACCATAGCATGCACTTCCTGTACAAGCAGAAAACTGTGGACTAAACCAATGCCAGCAGATCTACTATTTTAATTAGGAAGCAAAGGAAGGATGGAAGCTATTTTAAGACTTACAGTGGGGTTTTGAAGTACTAACCTCTCCCTCCCAATATTACTCATAGTATTTTTTCCAGATCTGAACCCCATTAGCAATATCAATTTGAACTCTATTATGTTCATGTAAAATACATCCCCTTTTTATGAGAAAAAAGCATAAAGATGACAACTGGGTTATTCTGCTTTCAAAAGAGCCTTTACTAAAACCTTGGATCTTACACTTACCTCTAAAACTGATCCAGTAGTCAGTGCTATGGGTTACCAAACAGCACTGTAAATACAGTGTGCAATTTTCATTAATGAAGTCCATAAAGTTCCATCACTAAGGGAGTCCAAAACTCTTTGAAGTAATCATCAGCTTTGCCTCCTACGCAATCTTGTCTGAAGTTTTCAAGAAAACACCATTCTTGTACACTCAAGATTTCTAACTCACATGGTAAATAGGTGCTCTGAGGACACCAGTCCACAGAACATACAGGCCTAGGAGAACAGGTCGGTCCAAGAAGTTTAGCCATCCAGCTCATTCCTTCCTTCCTTCAGATTTGCCAGTAAAATTGTAATGTGAAGAAGCAAATACCTTTCTCCATACACAGTTTTGTTCTAGGTCCATTCATCTTATACCATTTTTAATCCATAAATTATCAATAAATAAAGAAGAATGAAAAGAAAGTAATTTGAAGAATAGATAACAGCCTAGATGAGTTGGAAGCCTATAGCAAATGTAATGGTTTTGCTTGTAACATCACACAGATGTGCGCACATACGCACACACACACACACACATATATATATAAAACGAATGAAGTAGTTTCTAAGCATTTTGCTCTCTACAATTTCCTGAAAGGGAGTTGTGGGGAGCTGGGGGAGTCGGCCTCTTGTAGCAGATAACTAGTGATAGGACTAGAGGGAATGGCCTCAAGTTGGGCCAGCAGAGATTCAGGTTGGAAACGAGGAGACATTTCTTCTCAGAAAGAGCAGTTAGGCACTGGGACGGGTTGCACAGGGAGGTGGTGGAGTCACCGTCCCTGGGTGCTCAAGGCGAGGTTGGACGTGGTGCTTGGTGGGTTTGGTGGGTGACATTGGCAGTAGGTGGGGTGGTTAGACCAGGTGATCTTGGAGGTTTTTTTCAATCTTAATGATTCTGTGATTTTTGTTTCAATTTATTTAAAACAGTGTTTGTTGCCTTAGATCATCTAACTGCGGATTTTTAGGGAGACTAATGAAAACTCTTAAGAGTCCCTTTCGTTCTTCAGCTTCCTAGCTAAAGCTGTCAATCCTAGCCCTTTATTTTCTTAACTGTCCCCATAGCTTGAGACATGTCCCAGACACCATGGATCCCACCGGCATGAAACAGACTGCAATTTGCGACAAGCCTCAGTTCTGATAATGTCACGTCTGCAGTACTGGTATTTGATTCCAGCTGAGACAAGATTTACAAATTTATCAGAAGAGGCACTACATCTTCCTACCTATCTATACTTTAAAAGGGATGTGTATAAGGCATATTCCTGCATGCTGGATCTTGTAGTATCTGTGCAAGTAAAGGTTATGAATAATAGCCTTACCTCAGGCGAGCCCCACCAGATGCATTGCTGTGCACCGATGTTAAAGAGATGGCAAATGACTCACATTTGTTTATGCTTGGAGTAGCCTGAAATGAGATTACTTTACTTTTCTCACCAGGTGAAAACAGAACAGTACCTGAAATAGAAGAGACACAAGAAAGAGAACACAGTTCAAAAACACTAAATAGGAATCCCCATTTTACCTGAGAATATACTCAGACAGAACCTCTAAAGGCAATTCCACTCCATTTAGGAAGAAGAAATCTGCACAAGGATCTTTTTTATATAAAGCTGTCCATCAGTGTACAGCATTGTACATGTACATGTATCTATGACATTTAGCTCTCTTCTTTTTCTTTTTTTTTTGTTCATAAACTGAAAATATTGCTTACAGATAAAAATCAGGTCATACAATTTCATCCGAATCACACTTCATTAATAGAGGAAATGTGTACAGGTACCAATAACTAAAAGGTAGTATCACTACTTAAACCACTTTCACAGCTCTTTCCTCAGAGAGTACTTACCAAACGAAGGAGTAATATTGCCTGGCTGAGCAAAGTCAGTGATCATGTCTGGTGGGTATCCTGAAATCCAGTTAACTGTTACAGAGCCATAAACTCCCTTTCTGGTTATGACAGCCTGACCTGTCCCTGCTACAATGTTTGTAAGTCGTAAAGTAACAGATTCAAAGCCAACCTGTGGAAACATCAATTTCGATAGAGAAAACAATGGGCAATGGGCAATATGTGCAAGTGCACTATATATTTTGAAGCAGGCATTTCACAATCATAAACATAGTTGTGACAAATACAGATATCTTATGTATGTGTGTGTACTCTCTCTACTCTCTTTCTCCACCTTCCTCCCTCCCTTGACAAGTCTTTAACAATTCCACTAAATTGGAGAATTTTGAGAATTAGATCTCAGGGAAATTAACAAATATTACTCAGATTTCAGTACTAAGCAACACTAAACATAGCATTCTGTATTTGTTGTTTGCAACAAATACCCTTAATACTTGTGGTAATAGCTGTAGTACTATACATATCTGCATAAATGACTGTGTATCCAGTACAAAGTTGTTGCCATATGAAATTGCTAATGGGAATATTTTTGCTAGTATGATCTACTTTTCTTTCAGTTTAAGAAGCAAATTGGGCTAAAAAGATAATTCTCATATTCTAAAAGCACTGATAATTAGGTATATATTATATGGTAGTATATAATATTTACAGTAAGGCCATTTAAATTAAGTTTAATTATAAATTAAAAGAACAGGGCTTCAAGAAAAAAAAATGTAATTAAAATATAAGCAAAATATGAAGGCCAAAAACTCAGCACGCTTTTGTATTTGCCTGATACCTAAAAAGTAGCTGAAGCATATACACTCTATCAGAATACACTGATTCTCTTTTTTCACTATCATATAAAGTAGACAGAAGCAGAATTTTTCAGAGAATAGCCAAATGTATTGTCAACTGCTTTAAAAAAGAGCATGACATCCACCTCTTTTTGCACATACTACTGGATACATGCCATAATCTAATTTTGGGCAACTGTACTTAAAGGAAAACATTGTCCAGAATTAGTTTTTTTTTTCTTTAAGTCTCAGAACTTCCATTTCATATAAACAAAAATATAAATTAACTATAATATTTACATTATTTACTGTTGCTTTAAAAATTTATATCAAAACTAACAGATGAAGAGACATTTTCAAGCAGTACTAATAAATTTGTATAAGAATTAAAAAAAAAAAAATCCAGAAATGTTAACACATAGTACAAGTAACAGCTGGAAAAATTGTTCATTAAATTGGCTGCAATTACAAAAACTTTATGGTGTCAACTGAATCCTCACAGCAGTTATCTTTTGTAATGCAGTGTGGTACCTATGCTATACTTCGGCCTGAAATGTTACACTGACCTGTGAATTGGCAGCTTCCTCAGGAATAAGCAGAACAGCTGACTTTGCTTCTCCTAATATTTTAGGCACATCCTTGGCACCCCCCTTAACCAGGCTTACATTAATCAGTTCCAGAGTAAAATTCAAGCCCAGTAAAAGAAATGCCTTTAAACGAGAGAATTTAAATAAAAAGGTACAAGTTTAATTCCACTGAAACATGAGATCCACCACTTCAAAGAATTAAGCAGCAGACCAATGTGCCTCTTTTATTCCACTCGCATACAAAAGCTGTGTTTTCAAGACAAGCAGTTTATTGATTACCTTTCTCGAAAGAACTACAGATAAAACATCAGTGTTGTGAATGTGATTGATCAGCACTTTGTTAGACTGTGAATTTGTAAAGCAACTATTGCAATTTTAATAAATTGTAACTGACATAGTGGGCCTCGGCTTGATTTTAAACCTTATGATTCACCACAGTGCGGATGTAAAATGGTAATAATAAAAAACAAACTGGCAACACAGAGAATTGAAGTATCTGCTGCTTCACGTGTCAGCACCACCAGATCACTATTGACAATCCAAAATTGGAACTTGAGAAAGTATTTGGATGCATATAATAATAAAATATTGAAATGATAATAATGCTTATCAGTGATGGAGGGAAAAACTGAATATATGAACATATGCACCACAGTGATTTTGTAAGATTATGTAAAAATATGATATTTAACTCCACTTCTATTCCATAAATTCATAATATTAAAAAACCTTATTTGATATTTCTTCAGAGTGGATGCTGTTGAGTCTAGTTATCTAATTAGAGATTTGTATTGTGATTAAGACAAAAGTAAATGATAGATACCAAATAATCTAAAAGGATAATACAGACCTGGCTGCTTATTGGCACTCTTTTCACTCCAAAGCTGGCACCATCTTTTATGGCGAGGTATCCCTCCTCATCCCCTGGTGCAGTTAGTGCTTCTTTGTGATGAGACAAGATTTGGTACTGAATGACCACTTCTCCAAATGCCCCAGCATGCCGAGTTACATTAATCTGAACATACCGACTGAGATCTCTCTCTGTTAATACCGACTGCTGATCAGAGTACAAGGCAAACACCCCATGGGGATCATCGTTTGCAAAAACATTGATCTTCGAAGTTCTTCTGTCTTGGTCTAAATCTGCTCCACCTTCTACTGAAATCAGCTGCACTATGTAGCTCTCATCTAGTTCTGGAACATCATCAGGTAACAGGTAGATAATTATCTCAGCTGCACTTTGCTGGTCAGCAATGACAACAGATCCTTCTGTCATAAGAAAGTCACCCATGATGTCAGATTCACTACATATTTCCCAGTAAACCTGAAATGAGTTTAAAAAAATTAACAAAACAGAAGAAAACAAAACTATCCACAGAATCAGAAACTTTTATATTCAATATTCAAAACAGAGAGGATATGGAACAGATTGGCTTTAAGTAGATAAATTATAAATTGTTTTAGATATGCACAGAAAGAGACATACAGGCTGTCTTGCAAAAGGAGTGTGTTTTTTCTTTAAAATTATA
The DNA here is from genome assembly GCA_011075105.1 of Heteronetta atricapilla. Classification (NCBI taxonomy): domain Eukaryota; kingdom Metazoa; phylum Chordata; class Aves; order Anseriformes; family Anatidae; genus Heteronetta; species Heteronetta atricapilla. Next base: position 81,238,079 of record CM021763.1, on the reverse strand, counting down.
ACTCACTCATCTGTATATCTTCAGAAGATTTATTTAAAACTCTGTAGAATCTCTGAACAGTGTTCAAACATTATTTTTATTTTTACACCATGATATCCCTGCTGTTTTTCCTCCCTTCAAGACTCCTCACATCAGAAAGCGTCCTCGTTAAACACAGCAGATGTTTTTATTAATTGAAATAATTAGAAATAATAATAATAATAAAAACTTATTAAAACTGCAGACTTCTAAAATAATTTAGTGTACTGGGTCTGGTCAAACCACCACATTTAGTTAAGTAACAATATGATGGTTCAAAAAAGTCCATTCGTACCTTTAAGTACAGCTGGAAAACAAGTAAATTGTGAAGGTCTCAAAGAAAGCTTACTAAAAAAGTGTGTTCTGTTCTGTCCTCCCATCAAAAGCACAAGGGGAAATGGACAGAGAAAGGAGAGAGACAAGCACTGCATTACTATTTTTCTTTTTTTCTTGATCAGCAAAGAGACTGAATCTGACCTTCCAAATCAAAAGTACTTAATCTGAGCCCCTTGCTGAAGTCAGTTGACAAAAGAACACTTCAAAAATGAATTTAAGCAACAAGCAAGTGAAAGGCATGGAAAAATGATTTCCTTTGTCCTCCATGTGTTCATACTGATGATTTCAGGTTGTACTGCTTATTAGGAAAACAAGAAGAGTGAGAGTACCGTTATGTTTCCCAAAGTGCCTTGAATTCGTCTGAGAAACAGTGAAATACTTTGTGGCCCTTCCAATGCTGAGGGTTCTGTATAGTTCTTCTCAGACAACGATTCAGGAGCAAACTCTACAATTCCATTGGGATCACCAAACTTCTGTATCTGTAAAAAAGAAAGCAAAAAAAATCAGAAATGTAGACTGAGTTATATTCTTGCTCAAGTCGTTAAGATTTTTGTTGTCAGGTTCCACAGGACATGTTTCTACTAGCTCTTCATAAAGAGTTTTCTCTCTTAAGAGTCAATAATACAGTGGCAGTTAGAATAGAGACTATGAGGAGAACAACGACAACAAAACCAGACAGAGACAGGACCATCAGGATATCACAAAGGAGTGATATCAAGCTCACATGCACATGAATCAAGATTGCTATATGAAATCTGTGGATGCTTTGCTCTTCTGTGAGAAGATCAAGGTGATACCAGGAGAATTCTGAGAAGGTTCTAAACTGAGCAGGAGTCAAAATATGAGGTTGTCAATAAAAAGGCAAGCTTGGGCTTTGATTAATTAAACTTCATATGAAAACAAATGGCAATGATGATTCTATCCACTAAGCTGAGCCTCACTCAACTGTAAACAACTTGTACTTTAAAAATTATCTCAATACATTTGAGAGAGTAAATTAATTTTGAAAGGATTTGGAAAACATATCTCCTGGAGCAAGACACAGAAGAAAAACCACACGTCCCCTTTCCAGTTTTCAGCAAACTTGCCCAAGCCTGATTGATGGAAACAAATGACAAAAGCAGAAAGGTATATTTATGAGAAATCCTTGCTTCAAATTTATTCTGAAACTTTTGCTGCGAATAAAAACTTTCAAAAAAGGACTAAAAATCCAGTGTACCTTCTAAGGCTGCCCTCTGCCCTTGAAAGACCTGAAGAGAAATGGAGAAAACAGTATACATACAGAACCAAGTAGCAGTCACTTGGATTGTTTTTGTGTTCTCACGACACTGATGTAGTTCTGCCAGACCTAAAGGCTATGTAAAGAATCAAAGTGTTTCACCCTGGGTTAGCTCTGCACAATCATCAGTGCCTACTGAGAAGAAAATTCAATGGCATGCAGGGTGAAACACTCCATTCTGAGGAAAAAACCTAGGACCCTGACAGAGAACATGAGGAGTGTGTGGAAGCAGGAGCTAATTCCATCAATAAATTTCTCTACAGACAAGAAAAATGAATAAGTCCAGTTTATAGGAAAGATTTTTTTTTCTGACTTCTTATAGAAGTCTCATAAATATTTCCTTAACTGCTGTATCCCTAGAGCAAGTATTTGCCCTTGACATCTCCTCTGCCTTCTCCTCTCCAACATATGTCTCTCCTGCCTATCTGTCCTGCTCTGTGATTTTCTCATTTCTTTTAAACAAGCTATAGGAGAGGTAGGAGAGGTATAGGAGAGGCAGAGGTCAAAAAAGGGAACACAATGACAGGAATGAAGACCCAATCCATGCTCCAACAAAATTCTGCAAGAAAGAGGGCCAGGTCAGGGCTTATGTACCAATTATTACTGATAGATTATTTACTTTTTCTTTTCTTCTTCTTTAAGAACTAAAGCCTTTACAATACATATGATTAGTGCAAGGGACAAGAAAGCCAAAGGACAGACAATGCAATTGGTATGAATAATTTTTAAAAGTTTTACAGGATAAATACCAGCATCAACAGAGGTCTCAGGAAAAAAAAAAAAAAAAAAAAAAAGCAATAATGACTTACTATTAGTGTAACGTTGTTTGCCTTAGGATCTATTTCTGTTTCACCTTTCCCAAGGCTCAGTCTAATAACAAATATCTCCTGAACTTCAACTTCTTCATGAGGATAGATTTGTAGATTAATAGTTCTCAGACCTCCTTCTCCTTCCCCAAAATAAAATGATCCATTCACAGGGTCACCAATGTCATTATTCAAAGGAGATAAAACCTCTTCTGAATTGGGTCCTAAAATGTCCCAGTTAATCTGTGGAAGATATCAGTCTTAGATTAAGATTGGTGTTATATTATAGTAGCCTCTCGAGGGGGAGAAATGAGAGAGTATCATAAGCAACAAAAAAAATCCTGAATCTGGTAAATAGCTATATTAATATCTTTGTTGCTATTACTGTTCCTAGTAAATTGTTTGTGGGAAATCACACAATCCTTTAGAAAAATAAATGCAACAGATTAGAAAAGGAAATTGTGAAGAGATTGCTACGATGCCAGTTTATGAAATTTTAAATATTAGAAACTAGAAAAGAAGAGAAATTGAAATTTCTTTACTACATAACGGGAAATATACAGGCCAGTTTCTATTTCTCTCTTTCCAGATTTGTTTTGCAAAGCTCCCCAAGTGAGTACTCATTCTCTGTGAAAAGTGATATGAAGACCTAAAATGACAAGCATTTACTTAGCAACCTGCAAGAACTTTTTAATTCCTCAAATGATTATCCATACTTTTTCAGCCTGCTTAAAATCTAGTATTTTTGAAATTTCCTGTAATTAGATTTGGTTTTGAGGAGCTCATATTCAGCATTTTAAAGTTACTTTTGTTTCGGTCATTTTCATTGTTTCCCAGTTTTCTCAAATTTATTTTCCAGTAAAAAGACAAAGAAGACTCTTATAATTTTTACATGGGAAGAGGGAGAGCTCATGGTCTTTAATGTCACTTTTCCAGTCATTTGGCAAGACTGTGAAAGACCTACCTTAATTCATGTTTATACCTTTCTTTGTCAGTGGTCTGGGACAGAGTAAAAAAAAGAAAATATATATAGAAAATTCATAGTAAACAATTTACTGAGAAAAATGACCTGTGCTATGAAGTGATTCAACTGAACTAAAAGAAATTGCCTGTGCATGAAATTAACAATGCTTTTGACAGGGTTAGAAGCCAAAAAAAGCTTAAAAAAAGCACAACAGACAAAAAAAAAAAAAAAAAAAAAAAAAAAAGAAAGCAGAAGGAGAAATAGAAGAAAAGTTTAACTACATTTTCTGTGATAGTGCAACTACAATAAATGCATTAAAAAAAGCTGGAATTATCTCACCACAAATCAGTCACAAGCTTTTGCAGGAAAATGCAAGAGTTTTTTGACCTAGTGACTAAAAAGCATCCAGAGTCTTTGACAGTGAGGGCCTACCTGTGCGTCTCCTAACAATCTTCCAGTTCTTTCCAGCACCAGGGACACTACCATGGTTACATCAGGATTGGGAAGAGTAATTCGACTTTGGTTGAGAAATTGGACAATGCCCTGGGGGGAGTCGCTTTTAGCAATAGTGATATGGCTCACTAGGTGGAGCCCAAGGACTGCTCCACCAGTGGCTCCGGTGAGCTGGATTTCAAATTGCTCTGCAAATTCACTGTATGGAAAGAAAAAATAAATAAAATAAAAATAAAAAAAAAAGAGAGAGGGAGAGATTATTAGGTATCCAAGAAAAAAAAAAAAAAAAAAAACGCTTAAAATATACCAAGTAATTCAATTAGACATCCAATTGGATCTGTTTGAAGATACACAGAAGTCAAATCTGTACACATGCAACAGAAGATTCTTCCCATTTGCACAGAACAGTTTTATGTATCTGAAATAAAAATAACGTTCTTCCTATTCATGTTAAATTAATGTGATGTTTGGATTTTTTTTAAAGCAGTGAAAAACATTTTATTATTCTATTAACACCTAATTAACAGATAATGTAATGAAATGTCTTGGTTTTGCATAAAGTTTTACATGAACCATGAAACAGTAGTAATAGTATTTTTTCCTTTTGCATTTAGATGCCTTTTTCAGCACTACAGCAATTTGCTGCAGCACTGGATTCTCAGCACTGAAGCACTGCAGCAATTCATTGTATTCTATGAATCTGCTTTTTAATTCCCATTCTACATGCAAGCATACTGCTCATTTCATAAAAAAAAATAATAATAATAATAATAATAATAAAAAAGACTTCTAAAAAGTAATTTAGTTAATAAACATCAGAAAAAAATAATTACCTTTCTTCATCATCAATAATAGAGATGTAAATAAAAGTCTGGTTCTGGCCATGATTAAAAGTGACGGAGTTATTGTGGATTATATAGTCAACACCATTGGGAAGTGCAGAAATGCTTCGAGAAAGAAAATCAGCTGTTACATAGCCATAAGTTCCACGCTTCCTCACAACAGGAATCATGATTACTCCAGCATCTTCCTCCACTACAAGAATAATTGAGATAGAAAGTTATCACAGGTATGTGATATCAAATCTTTAAGTATTGTGTACTTAAGTCCCTTTACCTTTCAGTACTCACAGACAGGATATTCTGAAGCTACTTTTGAAAACTGAATATAACACATCTAACACCACTTTAATAGCAGCAAGCAAAAGCAAATCTTTGGGATTATGGAAAAGTCTACTCAATGTGCTAAATGAACAACACTTCAAATAGTTTTTAAACAGTTAATTAAGCAGAGAGACTATTATCTTGAGAATAGCTTAGGTTTGTAAGAAATATTCAAAAGCAACCTGAAATGGAGCTAAGTTAAGAACCCATCAGAGTACTGATAAGGAATTAAATTATTACTGCTGATATGAAAGGTCAATTTATTTCTTACATGTTCTTACCGTCTTCAAGGGAGCAATATACAGGTTTCAGTTGTTGTTCATAGGCATATGTATCAAGTCACATTAGTTATAATTTTTAATGAAAATATAAACAAAGAAATATGTAAGTGAAGCAATGTTTATAACTTTGTATATTAATTTCCACCTAGAAATAACGAAGTAGTTTCAGTATTCGTATTGAATGTCCCAGATGCAACTTGAGAATACAATGAGTCATAGGAGACCAGTTCTGTTCTTAGGATGAAAAACAATGAGATGTGTAGTGTTCTTTTCCTCCTGAGCCCTCACTCTCAAATTTATTGCCCCAGGTACATAAGTGAAAAAAGTAAATAAAGCTGCACAGTCATACTTTTACTATTTTCACAGTAACAGAAAGTATGAAGAAAAAGTACTCAAGAACTTATTTACAGATGGTTGTATAGTTTGTATTGCAACTCAGGGTAGATGGTGAAAGGTAACTCATAAATCTGTGACCTGGTCACAGGCTTATCTTCTAAGCTATGCTGAAAACTTAGGGTAAACATACCTTGTAGATGGATGTACTGTGGATCAAATTCTATGATGCCTTCTGCATTGTCACTTTTTGCTATAGTGACTCGTACTGTGGAGATATTTCCTATTATAGGGGGTTGATCCACCTGTAGACCATTTTCTTTTATGGTAAAATCAAATCCACTTGCAAGAACATAGCAAATAAAATAAAAGAAAAATTAAAAATCATCTTAAAGTTTTAAGATGCATGTATGACAATTTAATGATTACCACAAATGCTTCTATTTTCTGACTGCAATCACTGAAGACTTTTTGGCCACACCTTATAAAACTATCATATATCTAAAAATAATAGTTTATTTCCAGATATATGTATTTCATTTTTTTATTTCTCATTTTATCTTTTTTTTTTTCTATTTGTACTTAATGCAAATTGAAACTCTTAATGAGCCCATAATCTAAGCAAAGATTAGCTATTAGTGAAACCTATGCATTACACATGACAGCATGCTTTTAAAATGAAGCATTAAGATCTTGAATCAGGAAAAACTTGACTGGTAATTTTTTGCAAAGGTCAATCCCATTGCTATCTTATGACATGGCTATCACAATGCCCTGTGTATGTACATCTCTGTTGGAATCCAAGACTTTGATAATCTTTCCTAATACAGTCACTGTTAATACAAAATATTAATACACTTTCTTACAGAAACATAAATTAAAAAAGCTAAAGGGCTGGAATTCTACAAAATTTATTTGCACACCAGTGGAATTCCACTCAGTGACAAGTTGCCACATGTGCATTTTTATTCCTGGTGACATATTCACACATTGAAGAATCTACTGCATCATGAATACAGGGGCTTTAGTTTTCATTCATCCAATATGAACTGAGATATACAGCACCTCCAGACATGGCATATTTACTGGAATTCATATGCAATGTGGAAAATCCAAATCGTCAGTCATTCAAAATTAGGACATTATATTAGCCCAGTAATGTTTTCAGATATGACAGAAAAGTCATATCATAACATGGGATTTCCATGAATGGCAACTATACTCACTCTAATATTAGACTTCATAGTTACAGGTGCAAAAATATTATTTTAAACATCAACTTCCTGAGGAATATGACAATGTAATTTCAGCCACATATGGCAGTACTGTCTTTTTATCATGCAACTTTGTGAGAGTTATCTTAATGCTCATTTATTCTGATTTACTACAAGTATTACACATTGGGAAGAAAAAACGTATCTGGTGTTTTATTTAAATAATAATCACTCATATTTTTGACAGGATGCAAGAGATGATGACCTATATACAGTATGTAAAAAGAAATCAAACAGAAATGTATTTACCATGCAGACCTGAAAGTCCCATATTGTTATATCTGCTTGAGATGTAGCATTGTATTTTTTGTATTCTTTCTTTTGGTAGAAAATATTCTTTCTGGTATTTCTACACCACTTATTATATTTGTAACTTTATAAATATATCCTAATTAAACAATCATATTTTACTTATCACAGTGTGTATGACAATCTTGTCAAAACTTGTTTCCATACCTTTTAAAATATACAAAGCATACTTTTCATGGAATGGATGCAACATATGGCCTTTTAATTAATCTCAATCAACAAAATGTATATGTTAATGTTGAAAAAACTGAGATAATCATTTCTATCATGATCTGTCTTATGAAATTTTACAGTAAAACAGCTGAATAACACTGCTGACTTTAGACAGCTAGATGAGATCCCATAAATAGCATGTTTTTCTGTTTGTCATCGACCTTGTGTTCAATGGGGAATTTTATCTTTACCTTCCTTCGACTTCCACTTTGGTAATCATCACTAAAAAGTCTTCAGGACCTTCAGGAATGTCATCGTCATGAATTTCAACCACAATCATTTTACTGTCCTCATCTGGTTCAAACAACAACTCCCTTACCATGGGAGTGAAATCAATTCCCTCCTCTGCAGTCCCATTTATTATTTGAAACCAAAGACGCACTCTGCCATAGCATCCCCTGGAACGCACAATAGTGATGTTAACCTGAGGGGAAAAAGGCACTATTAAAAAAAAAAAAAGAAAAAAAGAAAAAAAAAGGCTTTGCTCTTCTATTATAGTTGCTTTTAGAAGTGTTCTAAAGGCATATTTTCAATAGCTTCTGATAGATAACAATATCTGTCTTTAATAAATACAGAGTACACGCAATATAGTAGATGGCAGTCTTCCTCAGAGTTATTAAAATTCTCCCAAAACCTCAGATGACCATCAAGGAGACTGTGCTAAGATAAATACAGGAAACTGTTGATTTATTTTTCTTCTAAAGCTTAGCTTTAGAAAATAGGAAGAATACTGGCATCTTTGCATATTTTACATATGAAGGAACTTTAATCTAATACCCATTTTTCTTCTTCTGTTATTTGCATTAATTCCCTGGAAAATGTAAATTCTCCATAAGGAAAATCACTGGCAGCCATAGTGATATTTGCTTTGCTGCTGGATTCATTTATGAGTGCTCCATCACTGATTCTGGTTAGCTGAAACTGGTAGTGACGCTTCTCCTCAGGATGGTTGTCATCTACAGCCTACAGAGAAAAAATGTTGCAAGCTAGCATTATTTAAACTATTTCCTGGGTGAGATTTATAATTAGTTTCTAATCAAGTTTCTATCTAAATTAAAGGAAGTGCTCAAAATAGCTGCTCATGTAAAAGCTCTCAAATACCTGTATGAGAACAACAGCTGCAGACTGCCTGTCTTGCATTGTCAAGGTCCCCGATATCTCAGTGAATTCCTTATGATGAGGAGGTGTTATATTCCAGTATATTAAGATCTCACCAAAAAATCCTGGGCCACGTGTCAGGCTGCAGGTAAGAACACAAACACAGATTTTATTTTCTACCTTTAATAGTTAATATTCAATCCAGACACAGACAGTGTATCACATTGTTGTGCAGGACAGAAATGCTATTTGCACTGTGAAGAGGAGTTCTAACGTGATAGCTCACTATTAAGATAGCTCACTTTACAATTCTCTCTTCAGAGAGAGAACATTTCCGCAGTTCTGTTTTATTTCCCTATGTTGGGAGGCATCTTAAGGTGTGTATTTACAGAGAGCATGACAGTTTCCTCACACTTACAGCCCAAAGATGGGGACTGAAAACTGAATGTTATTTGTTCCATTGTGTGTTTTGAGAAACACTTGTGCATAGCAGAAGCAAAACAGGACTGAAAGGTAATGCCCCCAGGCAATTTGTTTCTAAGGGGTAGAATACCCACTATGACACTAGAATACTACAGTGAGACTGCTGTATGCTGGTTCTTAAAAAACCTAAAGCCTAATCCTGTTCATGACATCAGTTAACTAAGTCATGGCAAAAAACTGTCTATACCTAATATGAACTATACGGCACACCCCAGCCCCATCCAGCCTGGCCTTGGGCATTGCCAGGGATGGGACAGCCACAGCTCCTCTGGACAACTTTTCGAGTGCCTCATCACCCTTATAGTAAAGAATTTATTCCTAATACCTAATTTTAAACTGCTCTCTTTCAGTTCAAAACCATTAACCTTTGTCCTATCACCACAGATCCTGCTAAACAGTCTTTCTAGCAAGCCTCTTTAAGCACTGAAAGGCTGCAATAAAGTCTCTGAAGGTATGGTAACATCTTCATTTCTTTCTCCTGTTTTCAGCTGACTGACTGTGGCAAAATAATTGTACCTTGTTTCAACAAAAAAAAAAAAAAAAAAAAGTTACCACTTTGGTTTTGCTAACCATCATGGCAAAATGCCAAAACAATGGTCCAGGAACCAGCCCTGAAAAACACAATTAATCTTTAAATGTCATTGGCTCCTTTCTTTCAATTAGAAATATTTTTTTTCTTTTCCCTTTAATAAATTAAATTTGTAAATAATTTGAAGACTAAGAATATTATTTGGGGCTCCCCAGTCATACTGAATGGACTTGACACATAGACAGCATATTCTGCCCTCCTTTAAAAGCACACATCCAACTTTAAAAATAGTTCCTGTTTTAGAAGTGATAATGAAATGCAGCTTGCAAGAAATGCTTGCCAAATGTGTTGTCTCACAGCTTCTCAAACTGAACTGTTGTCCTTTCTTTGGAAAAATAAGTACCTACCTAATAAGAGCAGTTCCATTGTAATTTCCAGAAGGTTCTCCAATCAGAACGTGCTTGGATGAATGGGCTATGCCAACAACCCCAGAAGCTCCTTCATCACCCATAATAATGATGGTTGCATGACCTGTGAAAAGAACATAGCTTCTACAATAAATAAAAAAATTTACAACAGAGAGCTAACTTGAATATGTTGTGAATTTTAATGAGACTCTATGGAATCCTTGGACATTTGCAAAATTTGATAGGATAAGGCCCACAGCTACTTGACCTGTCCCCTCAACAGGGTTTTCCACTAGATAATCACCATTGAAGGTCCCTTACAAAGGAAACTAATCTGAGGTTCTTACAGGTCTGAAGCTGGCTTTGATTGTTGCTTCTTCTTGTTAAAAAGTTCTTTTTGCACAATGGTAACTCTTTTGTGGTTTGTTTGTTGTTGTTGTTGTTTTACACCTGAACACAGAAGTCTATACCAACAGTTTAGAGTGAAAAATTATAACCTAAAATTCTCACCAATTTATTCAGACAAGTAAACAATTTATGAGAAAAAGACTGACATTTCAAAACTGCTATCAACTGCACGAAACATATTTACGTACTGCAGACTAAAATAATACAAGCAGACTCACTAGAACTGTTGCACAAAGTGTCTCAAAATACAACGTAATTAATTCTTTACCATGTACAGGGGATATTTCTGCATCACCAGCAGAGACTAGCTGAATGGTAAATGTTTCATTTCCTTCCAGGATGCCATCTTCTAGTGCACGTATAACAATCACCTTCTGGGATTCAGTCTGGATCACATAAAGATATTTAAGTTGAAACAAAACAAAATACACTATTATGAAAAAAAAATAAAATAAAAAAGTTTTTATTTAAGAAATTGTGTTAAGTATGAATATATTTAATATATTCTGTAATCTGACTTTTTTAAAATAAGAAATCTCCAACTCGGATATTACATTTTCTTGCAGATTAATAAAGAGTAAAAATTGCCTCTCAAACATTATGTTGCACCCCAGAAATGCCCTTGGTATATTCAAACGAATAGCAATTTAATTCTTTTTAAATTACATTCACATGGAAGTTTTCATTTAGGGGAAACTTTCTAAACATAATCTTTTCCAACAGAAAGTACATATTCAATATAATATGGACAAACTCTAGTAATGTTATTAAGATTATATGTAACAGATCACAACTAATTATTTTCCAATCCACATCTTTGACAGGTGGAAAATTTTTAGAATATACAAAAAAAGTAGACACACATATAACTTTAGCAGACCAAATGGACATGTTTGTATTCTTGTACGTATGCACATGTAAGAACTTCAGGAATAAAAACTACTTCTAAGTCTAAGAGATGGGGAAGTAAAATTTTGCCAGATACCAGTGCCTTACAAAGAAAGATATATTCCAGCTGGTTAAAAGTAAAAGAAATATCAAGTATACCTATCTATTTAATTCAGAGTAGCCTTGTATATGCAGAATAAATTATGCGCTATTTTAAAAGACATTTCTTCATTAAATATTTTTGGTAGCCTGTAAAATACAAATATTAAGATGACAACAACATCTAACACTGCAGCTCCTGCTTTAGAGCTAAATGAAACTCCTCCTGCCATGAAACTCAGAATCAAATAACACTGTCCAGTTTGAAAGTCACTTAAGTGACTATGGTGACATTATTTATTTTTTAAATCTGCAAACATTGAACACTCAGTTATCCTTCTTACCCCTTCATTTTTCCTTTTTGATAGTACGATAATGTAATGGAATAACTGTTCCTGTAATCATTCTTCTCATTCAGTACATTTTTGTTCCTCTTTCCTAATAGTAAAAACAATTCATATTTGAAGAGCCTGTCTTCCTGATGATTACGTTACTGCTTTAAAAGGAGGATGACAGCTTTCCTTTTCAGTCTGAAAAATGCCAGTTACTGCTAATCCCACCAGTTCAAACTGGCCCTTTGCTGCTGTTATCATAATTTGTAATTCCTGCTTTTGCAAACACAAAACAACCATGCAAACACATCTAAGAAGAAGAAAATATTTGTAAATCTAAGAATAGTAGGTCATTTATTACAATATTGTAAATACCTCATTAAAGTGAAGGGTACCATTCAGAGGGGTCAGATCATGTCTTGCTGCTTCCTCAAGAATCCATATCACTTTAACTGCTCCCCGTCCTCCTTGACTCCGACTTACAGTGAGCAAAGCAATTGCAGCAGCGTCATCAGGTGTCTGAGGTTCCTTCACGGTCACCTGATGAATAAAGAAGAGGAGGTGGAAAGGTTTAAGTAAAGTCACCAATACTGATTTGGAAAAAAAAAATGTATATATCCTATATATTTATGTGACAACATGAACTAAGGACAAGAGTAAATATCAACAGGAAGATAATAGACATAAGGAATGTGTTGAATTCTACTAGCAAAGATGAGTCATTCAAGTTATTTCTGTATGCCCTATGATTCAAAACAATTACAATGAGTCACAATCATGCACAGCATCAGCAGAATGGAGTGTAGAATCATTCACTGTCAAGCAGTAACATGACAAATGTCTTCTATTTTTTTTCCAAACTTTCATTTCAATAATACAGGTTATTACAAATCCATTTTAACAATCAAGAGAACATGAAAAATCCTATGTGGAACGTCTTGGATTATTAGCACACTGAATTAAAATTTACTCGTGCAGAAGTCTAAGTCTATGCTGCTGTGCTTTCGTTATTGTTATCATCCTACACAGCCAGATGAAGACAAGTACTAAGATGCCTTCCATGAAAGAATCATTTTCCACTTCAATGAAAGCTTGCCAAGATCAGTTATGTGTTAATGACACAAACCCACTATCTTGCTTTTGCAGAAAAGAGTACAATCCAAATCAAACTCACATTCTTTTCTTCAAATCCAAATACACCAACAGGGGAGTCATTGGGTGGAATAGCAACAGTTACCAGGATATCATCCCCAAGTCTTGCACCACCAGTTACCCTTACTAGAGCAATCTTGAATATTTCAAGGAACTCAACTTCACTGTCATCTATTATTGTAATTTCTATTTCTCCTGCAGCCTGGGGAAAAACAAAAACAAACAAACAAAAAAACTAAGTTTCATTTACAGAATTCTGTTAATTTTTTGAAAAAATGTGAAACGCAAAATAAATTTTATCTAATAATAGATAAAAATACACTGGTTGGTTGTGCTTACTGTACTTGTATATTTGTAATAAGATAACAAAATTTCAAGATTGTAAACCAACCTAAGTCTTGTATGGTAAAACCAGAGGACTGTTCTGGCTTGATCATCAGTAGAACATGCAGGCAGACAATATTGTACCTTAGCCACAATTCTTCTCAAAATGTATATCCTTCTATTGCTTTTCACTTGACATCAACATCTTTTACATACAGAAAGTATTCCCGGGGGAAGTATGAAATTTAAAACTGCGTAGAATACAACTAAAGAAACATATGGGCTTATTCCGAAAGTTTTTAGGGAAGACGTTATGGATTTTTAGCATAACAGGCTTTATTATTAGAAAATATGTCATCTCTTGTGAAGGTACCAAAAGACATACATCCCTACCTGGTCAATACTTACGAACATTCTGTTTATCCATGTCAAAGCACTATAGGAACTCAGAAGAATTATTTGTAACCTCAAGGCCATATGATGTTTTCAATGAATGGATGCAAATTCTACTGGAGGAAAATGTGAGAAAATCTTAACTTGCTAACTCAGAGACAATTCAATTTTTAGCAAGTGCATACCTGCCCATCTGCAAATGTAAGGTTTCCAGACGATGGTGTGAAGTCTTCAATGCTGGCAGTTGAATGAATGGCTTCCCAATACAGAGTTGATGTCCCAAACTTCCCAGCCTGTCGAACAACTGGAAGTTTCAGTATATTCTGTGGTGGCGGTACCTCATAACCAACAACAGTTCCAGTTATATCCTGTAAAATCAACAAGACACTGCTGAGTGTCAAAGCTTTTACTATGTTTTACTTATTTACTTGCAGGTAAGAATAAACGAAGAAATATATAATTGCCTGTAAATTGGTCTGATTTTAGCATTGACCCTGCATAGCAAAAGTATGGGTTAAATTCTTCTGAAATTAAAAACTTCTTAAGTTCCTTTCACAATATCCTATAACTTTGATTTTAGCACTTCCACCTCCCTTATGAATTTCATACATTAACTGTGAAGAAACATTCAAGCATGAACTGGTTGTCTAGTATCTGGTTGTTCCTGTTCTGGCAGGGGTATTGGACTACTTTCAAGGTCTCTTCCAATCCCTAACATTCTGTGATTCTGTGATTTATCCAGAACAATTTAGTGTCATAAACCCTATAAGAACATTATAGAAAGTAGTGTGAAATTAAGGCCTCTCCTGCTGGAATGCAACTTCAAATATTGTTCATTCAGATTTCCTTGCCTTTGTAACATTGAATCTAAATATTCCTCTTGCATCATCATTTTCTTCAATTGTTATTTCAGCTATTTCTAACCCAAGCCTCTTCACACTTGGCTGACCTCCAGGGCGAGAATCGACCAGCTGCACATCAGTAATATTGATTATAAATCCTTCCTGTAACTCTGGAACATTGTCCTGGAAAAAGTATTTTTAAATGTCACTTTTTTTTATAAAGCACTACAATAAAAATATAAAGTTATAAGGTTTATAAAGTTATAAGACATGCAGAAAGATGCTCACTTGTAGGTTGCTTACTGTTTGAAAATTCCCAGTACTTGGGATTATATAACCATTTGTTTGCTACACATCATATGAAACATAGAGGATATAATTCAGCCTTTGCTGAATTTTAGAAACTGAAGCTGGTAGTCAGAGTCTGTATCTGTTAAAATGGTAGGAAATACTGCTGGCTGCTACTTCTGTCTCCTATCTATAAGAAAGCTGGCCAGATTTCAGAGACTAAGACAGTACTTGAAAAGTAATACCTCCATTCTTAATATATTTAAAGAATTTACATATTTTTAGTGAAAAATTAATACATCTAAAACTTCAGAACAAATCTGTTTAGAAGTATTTAAAGTAAAATATATCCTCCAAAAAAAAACTTCAACAAGTTGCAAAACCAGCACGTACCTAAGATATTTACAGTTGTCTCCTCTTTCATTAATACATATTCATTTGGAGATTACAGCAAAGCAAACTACTTGGTTCCTCCCCAGTAGCAAGTACACAAATTCTTTTGAAATAAATGACTGCAATTCTTAACTAATTTGCAACTATCTGATGATGCAAGAATCTTTCCTTATCCTCCTCACCTAGAATACTATATCATTCTTTTTAAATAGTAATATCTTGTTCTAAAAGACATCATAGGCTGAAGTTGTTAGACTACTCACAGGCAAAATAGTGATCATGACAGAAGTTATCGTTGCATTCTCTGCCATAATGATTGTCTTCTTTTCTATTATATAATCCTCATTCTCTGTTGCTTGATTGAAGAGGGGAAGCTCAACATTAGGCTTGGCACTCAGCTGAACTGCAATCTCTCCAACAAATCCTTGTTCACGAACAATTTGTAAACTAACAGTAGTTGAATTCACTTCTCCTATTAAAAGGAAGGGGGAAAAATCAAGATGTGATTGTTTTAACTCTTGCCCTGTTTGACTTCCTTGCCTAATTGTACTGGATCTGATTACTAGAATCCACTTCAGCCCTGCTTAGCAATACAACCATACTTGGATAACTCAATGACCCAGACAAATGAACACATACAAGTGGTGTGAGTAAAGACACAGTATGTAAGCTGGGAAAGTATTTTAAGACAGGATCTAGAAGAATAATAATACACTAAGTATTTAAAGTTTGAAATGCTTGCTACACAAACTTTTATTTCAACAACATTACTATTTATATTCATTTTTCCTTCAAAAATCCCATCTCAATATTTTCTCTGGACTTTACATGCTTAGGAAATCACTAATAATTCTATACAAAAAAAAAAAAAACACTTTAGCTAATCATATAGCTAGCTATAAATTTTAGAGAAAGCTGTTGTGCTTCTTTCTAATGCTGGAACAAAATGAGATGCACTTATATCACTAAGGCTGAGGTCCCTCTGGGACCTTTTTACCCTTTAGGAAAGAAGATTTACTTTATATACTTATTTTTAAATGAACGACCAAACACCATGTTTAGCTGAAAGTGCTGAGTTTATGACTGGGAAAATTGTAAGTGATAAAAATCAAAAGACTTTGTTCTTCAAATCAGTTTCATCAAAGTAATCACTTTGATTATTTAGATACTACTTCAGAGTTAGCACCTTTTCTGTATGTAATTAAATACACTACATTAAAGATGAGAAAAGAAGCTATGCAAAAGATAAAACCTAAGAACATGCCTTAAATCCTAACTTAAAGGATAAAAAATTATCGGGGGTGTGGGCACAGGGGTGGATAGGAACAAGGAACCAAGAATATCCCTTATCAATACCTTCAGGTGCAAAAATAAATAAATAAATAAATAAATAAAGCATCACTAATTGGCTTTAAAATAGAATTGGCAAGGAGGTTTTAGCTGTCCTTTTATTCTGATGGAAAATGTGCTTTCCATAGATTTTATTTTTTTTTCTATGGACAGGATATTAAATTGCCAGCACATTTCAATTGGGCTTTTGAAGTATTAATAGCTTATCTCCCCTCTGCTCCTAGCCAGCTGCTGGAAAACCACCAGGCTGGAGAGTATGCCAGAGCAATCAGCTGCCTGCACCCCTGGCCCAGCAGGGAGGGCAGAAGCTGAAGCACCACTGCAATTCTCCTCCTGGCAAACTGCCTGGCAGATCCTTTAAAATTTCACTTGGTGCCTGGAAGAAACGCTGACATCATCCAATCAAATGAGGAGCTGGCAAGCAGAAAAAGTCCAATTCAGTTTTCTTGAAATATAATTCACTCTTGTTCTGCTTCCCTTTTTCCCCTGTCCCACAGAACAAAATGTTTCTATTTTTTTACTCAATGCATGAGCAAAGTGTTTTTATGTATATTATATTAAACAGATTATTAACCTAATCAAATGAGAAAACTTGGCTAAGTGGAAGGGTTTTATGAGCTAGTGGAATATAACACAAGATGACAAGATTTTAATAAGTTAGCCCCTACAAAATGACTAGATAATGTTCATATGGGAATTTGACATAGAAATACATAATTAAATGCCATAGTTATGTATTTTTTAAGGTATTTCTACTACAAAAATTGTATAGAAGAATGCCACTCTTTAAGACAATCACATAAACCAATGTTATAAACTTCAGTGACAGAAACCTTAAAAATCATACATTTTTTCCTTACAGTCAAGTAACAGAATTACCTTCTGGCTCTGTGACTTTAACAAAGAGAGAGTCTGTATGCCAGCCAATCACACCATATGGAGAATCGCTAGGTAAAATGGTGAGTACTGCTCTTGCCCTTTTGGGATCAATGATAGCTCCTTTTGTGGCATCCTGAACGCCCACAGTGATAACGCGAGTGAGGGTGATATCCACAGTCTCTGAAAGCTCTGCAACGCTGTCTGCAAGAATTGTCAGGGTGATCGTGGACAGGGCCTGACCTTCTGAAAATGTAACCTGAGGTTGTAGAGGGAGAAAAAAAAAAAAAAGACAAACTTCTCAGTGCTGTCATACCAACCAATTTATTCTGTATAACTCTATCCACAAAAACAAAAACGAAATATTAAGAAAGCATACAAAAAGAAATATGAAATCCAGAAGAGACAGGCAACATAAAGAGTCACTCTGAGAAAAAGGCTAGGTGGTTAAATAGTTTGAAACAAAGATCAGAAAGCAAAAAATGAATTCTCAATCAGAATCATAACAATCAAAGAGACCAAGCACCCATCTGAGTGTAAGTTTGGTGTAATCAAGCTAACTACAAATATCTTCATTACAAACAGGCATTCAACTCTACACATCTTTCTTACAGCTGCACTCCAAGTTTAGGAAAAACAGCTCAGTCATTTGAAAATAATTATATATCCTCATTATTACAGAACTGTAAAATGGTTGAGGCTGGAAAGGACATCTGGAGATCAACTACTCCAACATTCCCTGCTGAGAGCAGGTTCACCTAGAGCAGGTTGCTCAGGGCCATGTCCAGACTGCCTTTGAGTATCTCCAAGGATAGAGACTTGGCAAGGACTCGTGAGGATCATCAAATCCAACTCCTCACACCACAGTTCTTATGTTTAAATGGCATCTCCTGTATCATGCCCATCACAGGCACAGGACACAACTCCCCTCCCAGGTATTTATACACCATAAAGGAGGTTGGGTGTATTGGGTTTACATGGCAATGTTTTGGTATCAGGGGCTGCAGGGGTGGCCTCTGTGAGCAGAGCCAAGCAGCTGTCCCCTGTCAGAGAGGAGCCAGCTCCAGCTGCCCCAAAAGGGACCCGCTGCTGGCCAGAGCTGGGCCATGAACAACATTGGTTGGGCTCTGGGAGAGCAGACTGAAGAAAGTGGGGAAAAAAACAAACAAACAAACAAAAAAAAACCTGCTGTGCTACAGAAGCTGGGAGAAGAAATGTTAAATGAACTTTATTTATTATACTACTGTTGTCTCAACCCACAAACTTTTCCATCTTTTTTCTATGTCCTGCTGAGAAGGGAGGAGTAAGAAAGCAAAGGAGTGGAGATATGGCAGCCAGCCAAGGTCAACCCACAACATATAAATATATCAAAAGTATGATGAATGCATAATATATACCAACATCACTGCTAATTTTAAAAATGCCTACTCAGCAGTGCTGTTAAAGTTTTTTTCCCCTCATATAAAATGACTGAGGAATGTTTTGTGCATCTTATATTCTTTTATTTTTCAATTCAAAGGGCCAGTCACTGGTTAGGTGTCTCTCAAAAGCAAAGATGTATTTACAAACACTTTTGCTACTCCTATTCCAAACTTTCCACTGAATGACATTACACCTGTACTTTCAGTTCTGTCTCTTCCTACTTGTGAAAGTCTAGAGGACAATCATGCAGCATCCTCTTTAGATTCAATTTAATCTAGAGTTCTCAACACCATTTAAATCATTATTATTATTTTGCATTCTTGACTTCCCGTGTTGATTTTTCTCTAAATCTTTTTACTGTGCTTCAGATGCCACAGTGCAGTATTTCCAGATGCAAAGTTTATTCCCACAATCTTTTAGCCCTTTCTTCCCACAGCTGTGGCTTGTGCTATTCCTCTATAACCTCAAGGCTCACAGGGCTTTGTGCCTTTACAGACAGCCACTGGGTGGAGTCACTTGACTTAAAGAAAGCGGCATCTGTCGACTA
Source organism: Heteronetta atricapilla (assembly GCA_011075105.1). NCBI lineage: Eukaryota > Metazoa > Chordata > Aves > Anseriformes > Anatidae > Heteronetta > Heteronetta atricapilla. The sequence goes on along the minus strand of CM021763.1, from coordinate 81,218,819 downwards.
CAAGGCGTATCCAGAGTTTAAGCTAATCGAAAACACTGGATTTTTATACGGTTAGAAATCTAAACTGTCTCAGAAATAAGCAAAACTGGGACATGTGATATTCCCCTAGGTCACTGAAACTCTCAAGTGTATTGTTATCATCAGGAAGGAAAGCAAATAATTCCTCGATTCCCATCTATGCAAATGATTTGACACCGTAGCTGGATCTCACAGCAGGAAGAATGGAAGATGGGAACAGGATACTACAGATACACATTTCTACTGCCCAGACAGAATTGCAGTATCTGGTTCTAGAAGAGCAGGAGTGATGTTGTGGTATAACGTGCCAGCCAAAAGTAACAACTGTCAACATCACAGACAAGGACCGGGAAGCATAAATTAACACACCAGGACAATCTGATGTGTGCTATCCTTGTTTAGGACCTGCACTCACTGTCTGAGGCAATACAGTCAGTGATCCTCTAGTACCAGTGATGTTATTACATACCATTCCAGAAGCTGGGAATACATCACTTGTGCTCCCATTGGCTATCCACTCTACTGTAACTCTTCCATATGTTCCTATTAAGCGTTCAATATTTAAAGTGATTAAGCTGTCCTGTTCCATTTCTTCAACTTGCTTAAATAAAGAATTCTGGAAAACATAAAGAAGCAGAACCGTAAGATTATTTTCTTTTAAATAAAAGTTTATTTAGGGATCTTGGCATCCAAAGTAGGCTGGCAATATCAGGCATCAATGAACTGGTCTACCATTAAGTAGCCAAGTACATGTTCATTGATTAAATGAAGATGACCTAATGAGGTACTCAATACTCCCAGGTTTCATGTATGTCAAGCCTCTTTAACCTAAAGAAAAAAAAATACAAGTCCTAATCTATTTTTTGAGTATAGTATTTTAGGTCAAAACTGTATGAAGCAGGCAACAAATAACTGGAACTTCAAAAGTGATGTAAGTTTACTGCTGTTATTTTTCTGTTATTCATCCACCTCACATTAGTCCAGATGCAAGTTTCATTTCAGTGATGACTCTTCTGTTTCATACTTCAGTATGCATTTACCACATCCCTCTCTGGATGTCTTCTACAGTGTTTGATGATTTAAGAATTAACCAGTCCAGATGCAGCCTTCAGTCTGACATTTTCTCAAAATAAATCAGTTCTGGCACATTGGCTCACCTCATGACATAACCCAATTAGCATATTTTTTGGAGGAAAAGGATCTTCTGTGTGTGTTGATCTGCTCAAGGGTAGGAAGGCTCTGCAGGAGGATCTGGATAGGCTGTACTAATGGGTCGAGGCCAGCTGTATGAAGTTCAACAAGGCCAAGTGCCGGGTCCTCCACCTGGGGCACAACAACCCAAAGCAGAGCTACAGGCTGGGAGATGAGTGGTTGGAAAACTGCCAGGCAGAGAAGGATCTGGGAGTATTGGTTGATAGTCGGCTGAATATGAGCCAGCAGTGTGCTCAGGTGGCCATGAAGGCCAACGGCATCCTGGCTTGTATAAGAAACAGCGTGGCCAGCAGGTCCAGGGAAGTGATCTGCTGAGTACAGTGAGCTGTACTCAGCTCTGGTGAGGCTGCACCTCGAGTACTGTGTTAAGTTCTGGGCCCCTCACTACAAGAAGGACATCGAGGTGCTTGAGCGAGTCCAGAGAGTTGCAATGAGGCTGGTGAAGGGTCTGGAGAACAAGGCTTATGAGGAGCGGCTGTTCAGTCTGGAGAAGAGGAAGCTCAGGGGCGACCTTATCGCACTCCACAGGTACCTTAAAGGAGGCTGTAGCGAGGTGGGGGTTGGTCTGTTCTCCCACGTGCCTGGTGAGAGGATGAGGGGGAATGGGCTAAAGTTGCACCACAGGAGGTTTAGGTTGGATATTAGGAAGAACTTCAATGAAAGGGTTGTTAGGCACTGGAATAGGCTGCCCAGGGGAGTGGTTGAGTCCCCCTCCCTGGAGGTCTTTAAAAGACGTTTAGTTGTAGAGCTTAGTGATATGGTTTAGTGAAGGACTTATTAGCATTAGGTCAGAGGTTGGACTCAGTGGTCTTGGAGGTCTCTTCCAACCTAGGTGATTCTGTGATTCTGATTCTGTGATTCTGTTTACTGACTTCCCTTGATTAACAAACCAGTAGCATCTATACCATGCTATAAAATACGACATCTGAAAACTGAATTTTTAGTTTGTTGCAAAACAAGTCAGTAAACTAACGTGTTATTCTAAATATAAGGGGATTATAAAAATCTCATAATAGGGAAAGACTTTGGAACTTATTTTCTATCATTCTGTGTTCTTTATAATCACGTAGCAATGCTACATAGATATTAAAAAGTTTCTGACACATTACTAGAAGACTTCAGAAGAACAATCCTATCACATTCTCCGTTTTATTGTTTGTTTCCCATTATTCAGAAATTATATAAACATATATTAATGATTTACCTTATAATTTTTACCTGAGCAAATGCAATGACTCCATAGGCATTGTCGTTGGAAGGAATAATTATGTTAACAAAACCATGAGCACCAATCTCTGCACCTCCCTTAGGGTTTTTCAGCCACACCGTGAAATGTTCTTCCTCCTCTGGGATAGTATCATCAAGGATATTGACAGCTATCACAAATTCCATGTCCCCAGGCTCAAATATCAATTCACCTGAACTAGCATAAAAACACAAATATCAAATAATTATAAATTTAGGATAGCTCTTTAATGATCTTCTAGCCTTTTTTCTGGTGCAATTATTGCTTATTTTACTCAGGCAGTAATTTGGATGAAAAGAGTATTTTCTTTACCAAAATAATGACAGATCATAAATTAACTGGAATTAATTACGAAAGCAATTTTATTTATCCTAAATACAAGATTGTTAAAAATGAAGTCATGACTGCAAGTTCTCTCTTACCTCACATTTTAAAAATCAAATGTAGGCTGCTTGCTCCACTGCAGCTTATCTTAAACTGTGAATATCTCTTTAGCACTAATGAAACAGGCCACCATACAAACAAACATAACAGTCTCCACCATCACAAATGAGTACCACAGAGAAAGAAACGCAAGGTGTCTCAGACAAGTTATATAAACAAAAAAACCTACCTAGGTATAAAATCTGACTGGTTGGAAATAGTGGTCAGTTCATAAATCTGTGAGCTGGAGTTAACGGACAAAGCAATCAAGCTCTTGCTGATGTTCAGAGACCTTGCAGTAACTGAAGTGATATGATCTGCATATGGGGCTTCCAGCATTACAGAGAACTGGTTCGCTTCAGAGTTCCAAGCATACAGCGTTGTTACATCCTTACCAGCTAGGAGGACATGGACTATGTGGAGCAAAGAGGCAGAAAATAATTTTTTAGTGATATATTTAAAAGTTACTGTTTTAATGCCTGAAGTGCTCTTTGCAGAACACTGATTACACTGACTTTTAAGATCTGATAAATACATATTAAAAAAATAAGGCCATGTATTTCTGAAATTCCAGCATTATATACTAGGATTTGAACAAAAAATTTCATTTAAGTCTTACCTAAACCTGAAGGAGGCATGAAGACATGGATATTTCTTACATCATGGACTGGAAGAGACTGGAAGTGCCTAAAAGTAGACTGCCCTGTCTCCCAGACAAAAATTTCAGAAGAATTTCCAGATTCTACCAAGGAACAAAATGACAAAGCTCACATTATTTTGCTGCGTTTTAGTTAAATCACACACTGGTGGCCATTCAAAAGCCAGAGTCTGGCAGCTTTAATTATGAAGTGAAACTGATTGTATTATTTTCCTTATTATTTGGTGCATAACTTCGATGCAAGAACATTAAGACTGACATCAGACAACATCTAATTGCAAAGAAACCTGTGGACTGCAACAAAAACTTTTTAGTAGCCACAGAGACGTTGAAATAAAATACATGTGTACTTTCCTGACCAGTGATCTGTGTGTGGCACAAAGCTCAGAAAAGCTTAGAAAGAGTGTGATAAGCAGGTAGATCAAATAGAGTTATTATTTCCCATTGTTACTGGGAAAGTGTTTCATTTGTTTTCTAAGTATTTGAGAAACATGCACAAGGCTTTTATTTTCTGAGAGAAAAAGTAGAGATTACTTTAATAAAATACTTTCTAGGGTTAAATGCTTATTGTGTACTGTCACCCCCCCCCCCCCCCCCCCCCAGTGATTCCAATACCTTTCTAAATTCCTTTATCACAAAGACCTTTGCTATCAAACAAGCCATTGTATACTCAGCAAACTCATTCTTTGTTTTCTGCTAAATACCTTTTGCAACAATTACAAAGATGTCAGATCCAGAAATCCAGGACTCCATATGTTTTATTTCCTTTGCTGGTACTTGATGAAGCTTCCTAAACTCATTGTTCAACCACTGATACAAGAGCATGTTTTCGCTGGTATTTGACAAAGAAACTAACAGGTACATAAAGCCTCCTCTAGGAAACAGGGCTATGTCCACAACTCCATAAAGTGGAAGCTGATGATGCAGCACAAATATGTCTTTATTCCACTGGAAAACCTGTGGAAATACAAAAATCTTTTCTTTATATATTCATAATTAACACCAAGAGAACTGAAACTAAATGACATGCCAAAAAACTGTGAAGATTTATGGATTTAAGGTGAACTGAATTCCCGTATTCTTAGGTGGACTGTACTTTAAAGTAGAAGCCCACTGGTAAGTAACTGGTAATTAACCCTACTGCGAGAAGCTGTGCCTACTCTTCAGAGGAACAGGTTTATGTTCAGAAGCTACTTCTTTGTTTACATGCTACATTTCAAAACTGAAATAAAACTAGCAATAAAAACAAACCAGATGTAAATTATACACTCAGGTAGAGAGTATTTGTACATCCAAACAAGTCTGGAATTTTAACTGTTATAAATTTCCAATAGAAACGAAAATAATTTGTCAGAAATACATGCTTATAGATTTACTTCCTTTCATTATCCTTTCAGAACTAAACAGACTACCCACGTTAAAGCCAGAGGAGACTGAAGAATATTCAAACCTGGATGGAACTGGAACTGTTTGTGTGACTCACAATAACCAAATAGTCTTCTTCCTCCACTGCAAAATGTTTCACATGTCTGGTGTCCAGAACAGACAGCGTCTGTATCTGCGAGGGAAATATGAGGGTGACTATTTTTATCTACATATGTATATAAACAAATACATTTTATATTACATTGTATATAGAGAGAAAAAGTATGCGTAGAATGTTAAGAATTCCAAAATTACATATAAAACTATACATGCAATACCTTTTAAAACTTCAAATATATACATAGAGATATGTATAAGCAGCTAATTTACAGAATTAACATAACTTATCATACATTTTCCACAAAATGTTCTCTGATTTGATTGCTTGAGCATTTCTTCCCCCACTTCCCAGGTAATCCTCCCTGCAGCCTCAAATGTAAATATATAAAAAATATAAACAATGTAAACAAACTTACATCACTGAAGTCATGTAGTATGTCAGGACACAAAATTCACTTTTGTCACACAGAGTGCTTTTTTCTAAAACATGGCCAGACTGGAGGACCTCCCTTGATCCCTGCATGCTATTTTAAGATTTTAAAATTAAAATACATTTACCCACAACAATCTGCGTCCAGGCATGAATGAATACACACTGTTGTTAGAAGCTGCCTGTGTGGCCTCTCCATGAGTAACCACAAGGTAGGAAGAAGTTCCAATTTGGAAAGACACACAACTTGTAGGATTCCACATATTGAAATTCTGCGAGAAGAATAATAATTTAAAAAGTAAGACTGTGACTTAAATTCCTTATTAACCAGCATGTCTGGTGTTCAAAAACAAACGTTTACCTCAACAGGAACAAATACTCCTTTCCACTGGTAGACAGTAGAAAACAAAGCTGGAGCCATACGCAACAGAACACCGTACAGGATTTCTCCTGAGGTAAAGAAACACCAACCAGATGCTGATTCTTCCACAAAACTTTGCAAGACAGATAGGACACTGATACCACCCCCTGCAATATAGTAAAAAAGTAAATTAAAATAAAAACACTATTTACTATTATATTACTCCTGAGATCTTTTCCAACCCCATTTCCATTATTTACATGCTAAAACCAGACCTAGTACCAGAAATGTTGAAGGTGTGTCTTAGTATTTGGTATAAGTGTATATAAATACATAGAAATGTTACAATACTAAGGATATAATGAGAGTTAAGCAATAAATGTATTTTTCATTCATTACAACTGCACATGGAAGATGCATAGGCAATTTGAGTCTGACTCTTACTAATTCATCTTGGAATTTAGCTAAGAATAAAATTAGCTAGATAGCAAGTAGTTAAAAAAAATTACAAAAGACAAAAAAATACAAAATGTTCATGTTCTGTTCCCTAGTTACAACATGTTCATGTTTTTATTCCAAGACAGTCCCTAAGCACCACCGTGTCAGAACTAAACTCCAGGAGTTAAACTCTTGAATGTCACATGTCATTTATGCTGTGTTAGAAAGATCCTGAGTTACACGTAGTACAGAACAAATTTTATTACACACACACAATAAATAAATAAATAAATAAATGGCTAGTGACAATAGCGTTCATATTAGCAGCAAAGACAGCAATAGAGATTACTGAAACTCTGACAGAAGTGGCTGATGACAAGGTGATTAAGCAGCTAAAGTATTTTACCTACTAAGTCTTAGATAGGAAAATATTAACTGAATTGTGTCTGAATACTTGAATTTGCATTCCCAAGCTACATCTCCTGTATGCTTGGCTACTCTCTTACTATCTCCACTTCTACAAAAGTAGTGGACATTCTCTGTAAAGTGAACGTACTGATGCCAAATGCAGTATCTGATGATGTCTCCCACTCAACGCTCACAGACATGTTAAGCCCATTACTCCGTGAAACTTTCAAATAAGCTGTAGTGTTGGCTTCTTCAATTATGATGAAGTTTGTCCTTAATGTGAGAATCATAAAAATAAGGAAAAAAATAATTATTTTATAGTATATTCATTGCTGTAATAAAAATAAGATTTTTACTGTACACTTCCAGATGCGGAATATACAACAGAAACAAAAAGTAAGTATCAGTAATGGGTTTCAGTATCTGATGGACTGGTAGCTACATTAATTAGGGTTTCCCAATGATCCTTACCACACTCATGCAAAATCATAGGCAATTCAACAACATCTTTAACCAGACTGGAATTTAAGTATATTAAAGTAATAAACGTTTAAATATTATTAATAATATTAAATATTAATATAAATTATTAATTTTAAATATTAATGCATTAATAAAATAGCATACATATGTTTATATATAAATAATAATTTTTAAAAATCTGTATGGTTTCAGCAGAATGGTTTTTAAAATCGGCACTCCGTATGTGTCACTTGCTTCTGAAAAGCAGTGTTCAGTGCAAATATATTTTACACAGGATTAAAAATGGAAGTAAATTATAAAACTTATGACTTCCTGGACACTGATATGAGGTTTGGAGCTTTTAACATGGAATACTATCAGTGGAACATGTAGGCAGTTGTGAAGCATTGGTTTATACAGAAAAATAATAATAAATAAATAAATTGAAATTTGGGGTTATGAATAGTCTTTTTTATGCATTTTCTACTCTTTTGTTTAGCAGTAATAGTATTTCACAATACCTTTCAAAGTTACAGGTTTACAAATCGGGTTGCTGAATTTCTTTAATGGGATTCATCAAAAACAAAATTGTAGAGAAATGTTATCTCTTTGGAATATAAGCAACTATCTCCTTTTTGCTGATCAGTGTACAGTACCTATTTCCAACTGTATAGATGCTGAAGAGCCCTAGTGGAGCCTGGTTTTGTAATACGGTAATCATAGTTTCCACTCTCGTGCCTAGCCTGGCTCCTCCAGTTGGATTGAACAGGGTGACAACGAAGTGCTCATCCATTTCTGGTTCTTCATCTAGTACCGCAGAAATATGCAGTGTCTGATAACAAAACAAGTATACAATGTTATTGAGACATGATAACAGATGATGACACAGCTCTGTCAGAATGTGCTACCTTATTTATTTATTTATTTAACTTTGGATAGCATAGCAGGAGAAGAGCAGCTCATGAAGCTGGAGAGGACAGAAGTGAGGCAAGTTCAGACCGAGTTCAGACAGAGGTTCTAAAGCCATCCTTTCTAGTGAGCACATTCACTTTTTGTTGTTGTTCTCTTTTCTTTCTTTACTCATCCTATGATCCTCTGAAGTTTTTGATCCTAATTTCATACTTCTGTTCTCTATTTATTCCATACATTTCTGGGTAGTTTATAGTCACAACACAGCCAAAAGTGTAATCAGTTAAGTTGGTTTTAATTTATTTTAGTTGGCAACTAAGCTCTCTTCAGGGAAACAGGGTAATCTTACTACTGGTGCTGTCAAGGAAGAAAAGGAACAGGAAAAAAAAAGCAAGAATAGCAAGAGATTTGGAATACTCTTTCCTCTTGATGCTTCTTTCCCTCTCCTACACCATTGTGGATGAAGATCAGGTCTTCTCAAGGCAATCTCAAACTAGCAAAGAGCAATCCAGAGAAAGCTAAGTGCTTCACTTTCATTTGGGACTCACTGTCATCCTTCACACTACCCAAACAAGCAAAAAATTTCAGAGGTACACATAGCCTTACTGTAGAGAGTAAAAAGTTAGTGATGATGCATTTGGAAATAATATAAAATTTACAATGCTTTGTATTTCTGTTCATTTCCACAATAAACTGTACTTACCAACTCTATTAAGAAGGCTCCAATTTCATATAGAACTGCTGCATTGTGATTCCAAATGCATTTAAAAGCCAGAAATTGAAAACCAATGTTTCTAATAAAGGTTTGTCTCAGTTTCTATCCTATTGCCTGTAATATGCTAACACTAGCTTCACCAGCTTTACTAGCAAAAATAAATAAATCATATTGTGATTGAACCTTAGAAGAGTCAGGATTCACAAACTTAAGCTAGTTCATTTTCTAGCTGACATTCCTGTGAGGGCAGTATAGAGGCAGCGAGCTTAATACTCAAGTTAGTTTCCAATGCTAAGACAGACAACTGTTCTACTTTTTGTATTTGTTGCAGCACATTCTGTTTAGTTCAGACTAACTGAAATGTTAAATTACAGAATGGGGTTTTTACTTTGATCTTAACTATTAGGCTTGTAAATTATCACTTTAATTTAAAGTAAGTTTGCATTTCAGCTATAGGTTGACTACAACTGTTCCAAAGCACACATGAATGTTATCTACACAGTGCATTGTTTTCAATTTACCTCAACCCTTACCAAGTGAGAAACACCTAAAGATGAGCCCATTTAATTTTCACACACTCCCACATCGGATAAAAACAGGAAATCAGTAACAGCTCATGACTCAATTCACTTTATGAATGAAAGAAGAAAAAGAAACAGAAGATAAAGCACAGACATTTCTGAAATCTTTCCAATATATATTTTTTTTTAAAAAAAAAAAAAGCCTCCAACACTTCTCTGGTAAAAGCTAGCATATTACCTTGAACCTGACTCCCTCTTCGAGCACAATATATCCTTGAGAAGGGGTCAAATCCATTGTTGCCTCTGAAGAATTAATCTCACTTACAAGATACTGAACAGTCACAGTGCCAAATATTCCCTGAGGCGGTTCTCTTATAATATTCAGTACTGCAACACTTTCCATCAAATGGATAGATGTTTGCTCTCTCAGGAAGAAGTGATTGCTGTTATTGAATGTCAAAACTCCATGGCCATCATCATTGGCAAGGATAGTAATTGTAGCTTTTGAAAAAGAAATAATGAAAATATTCTTTGGTTAACATAGTAAAATATAAATATACATATATAGTAACGTAATACATAACATAAACACAAATACATTCTTCCTTTAGTGTGTATGTAATGCTTATGTGTCCATGACATTACCTGAAGAGAATGGGAAGGCATTTCACTTTAACTAGGAAGATCTCTAGACAGGAACAAAATAGCCTCTCCTAGAAAAGGATTATGGACTCTCTAAAAACACCTCAGTTCAGTGAGGTAATACACATTGAAAAACTCATTTTCGTACTTTCTGATTCATTGCTTTACATACAAACTTTTTAATTGTACAGATTTCATAGGGATGTTTCAGAACCTTCCACAGGAGTATAAAGATTCACCATAACAGGGCAATGGTGCTTTCTGAAATACGATTATTCAGAATAGTGAAACTAAAATGTGTGCCACAGAATTCTAAAGAAATGGAACATTAAAACTAAGTTTTACCTGTTGTGTTCTCCCCTAATTCCAGCCCCAGAGATGGATTTGTTAAAATTAACTGGAACTTCTCATCACCTTCAGGAATCTCATCATCAAAAATCATGACATCAACAGATTTATGCCTTTCTCCATCAGCAAAAAAAAGAGTCTAGCGTTGAAACACATAAAGCACCGAATACTTACATCAGTTAATATCACACAGAAATTTTTGACTACGGTAAACAGAATTCTGTGAAATAGGAAGGAAGGGAAAGCATATGAAGAGCCATATTCTCTGTTCCTTATAAACTTATTGAATCAGAAATATAAAGGTTCAGCACATTACAGAATGAGAACAAGAAAGAACGACTTATTTTGAAAGATCTGTTGCAAAAATCATCTACAAAAAAGTTTGCATGTCTAATCAAAATTAAATTTGAAATAGATGTTTAAAAGTTTACATTTTGTTTTATACTAAAAAAAAAATAAAAAATTAATAGTAAGAATAATAATATTTTATTTAATTCCATTCAGATTACCAAAGCAACTGGGACAAGTTGAAACATCTAGCATCACTACTGATCATTCTGCAGAATAATCAATACGATATTCTTTTATGGAAGCTGAAAGAATAAAAAGTACTAGATTTAGAGTTGCTTCTTACCCTTGAGGTTACATTAAAATCCAAACCCAGCTGGGCCTCCAAATTTTGGGCATAAAAAAATACAGACACATTGCCATATGATCCTCTGTTTCGGTAAGCCATTACTGTCAGATTCCCATGAGATTCACTAACTTCAAAACTAAAATAAACAGAAAAATTCTCAATGTTCACTGATTATATTCTTTTGAAAAACATGGTACATTTTTATTACGTTTTTACTCTGAATTATCCCCTACATTATAGTTCTCTAACACATCCTTTTTACCATTTTTTCTTATCTAAATGGAATTAAGCAACAGGAGGGGTTTTTTTGGTTTGGTTTGGTTTGGTTTTTGCTTACATGAACGGTGAGGCTGTGAGTGTTGATGCAGGCTGGGGAGGTTAGACAAATTGGTAATATAAAAGGACAACAGTGAAAGTAGTAATAAGTAAAAGAATTCTGATTAGATGAATAGTAAATTTTTGTTTTCACTGGGGGAATCCCACTTTCTAGTTCAGCTGAACTTAATGTTTACCATCTCAAAGACATGACCTTATTTTTAACAGGAGTTTTACTTTTAGAAAGAAAATGGTCAACACCAATCACTAATTGGCACAGTGAGTTCTCCAAGGAAGATGAAACTTACTTGGTCCTTTCCCATTCAATTACTCCTCTTACGCCATCATTAGCATCAATAACAATTTGAGAAGCTAAACCTTCCACATCTAAAAGGCAAAACAGAAAGACAAAAATTAAAGAACAATAAAATCCATTTTCTTGATTTTCAAGAATCACAGAAGCATTTATTCAAACTATATTAATATTACAGTTTCTTTCCAAAAAAATGTGTAGGAGAAAATGGGAGTGGGCAAGATAACTGGAAAGTGTCTTTACTACTAGAAGTGCAATAATGTTGTCTTGAATTAGCACTGTAATATTTAATAATGCATACAAAAAAAAAAAAAGACTAAAGAAAATTTAGAAAGTTAAACAGCTCATAAAACATTAGGAAATAACAAAGTCTAGATTTGTGATGGAATCTTAATTTGTCTTCACTATAAGTGTTTATTACAATGACTTTCAACATTTTGTAGACTGTGCCATTCTGAGTATGAGAAAGACAATAAGGAAGAATAAAAAATTATTCAGCAGTTCATCTTCTATTCATGCTTCAGTGCCTCACCGTACATCCTAATGGCACACCTCAGTTTCCACTACAAATACACAATTATTTATTTATTTGTGGGCTGTTCGCATACTGTAATATTCTACCGCTCCATAAAGTCATACAGATATTTACAATTAGCCTGAAACAGTAATTGAATACACTGCAGTGTGAAAAACACCAAATAATAAGTTAATGCCAGAAAAGTCCACTAACTTCAGAGACCAGAACTTTACAGTCAAAACTTAATACTTCTCAGAAAATAGGTTGTTTTTCAGACAACAGCACCACACAACTACCTTAACTTACTTCATTTTACTCTTTATAAACTTCAACTTTCTAAAACCAAATTTATTTCGCTGAGTCTGCCGTAAGTATATTATGTTTAGATCCATATCCATTTTTCCATTAATTCAGATAAAACTGAACAGAAGTAGAAGATTATTGCCATGAATCTAAGCTTGTCACTATGAGGTAGAGATGAAGATGAGCAATAGCTCTACACAGACAACAGAAATACTACTGAGGTTTATAAATCCTGAGGGAGTTCTGGCAATTACAGACATTTCTGCTTTACTCCTTATCTGCATTTTCTCATGTCAATTTGAAGTCAGATCTGTTCACCCAGGATCTCTAAGAGTTTTCTCTCCACATCAGACCCCTTATTCCATGTCTGGCATACCACCCCACTCCTGACTCTCCACTTCACTCACACCCACACCCACCCACCACACACACACACACACACACACACATCTTTTTTTGTATTTGAGTCAGGCTATTTCTTCTACCAGAAGACCGGAGCAAGAGCAGAATGGACAAAATAACAAAATGATCTTTATGCTGTTTGAGTGAAACCTCAATCAGAAACACAGGTCACTGAAGCTCGGCATGCTCACTTGTTCATCACAGACACCAGACTTACTTAACATATGGCACACAGATGGCCATGACAGGAGCAGTGCATGTAATAAAAGCCAGATGTGCAGAACTGACTGCACATGCCTGTACCACGTGCAGAATACCCATCCCTTTTGATATTAGACCCCTCATTAGAACTTGTTCAAGCATCTTGGATAGGGCCTGGGATTACTAGAAATCCTGAAGGAAGGCATGGCATCGACTAGGACCTAAATTTTAAACCATAACAAATCACAATACACCAATGCAGAAAACAAGATTAGAAAACTGTCTGACAAGAGAATTCACTGTGACATGTTATGTGAACTCATTTTTGCCTTATGACTTAAAACTATTATTTTCTCATTGTAAGTAAAGCTGACCCAATGCAGTATCACGTCAGTGTTAAATGGTCATGGTTCAAGGAGACAGCCAAAGAGGAAGTGAGACTACACAACACAGTTTAGTTTGGATGAATCCTTCATTCTTACATGCTACTCCTTTCATATTTTAGACTCAACTATTCACAAATCAGCAATAAGTCTTGCAAGTTACCTTTCAATCTGTAACGAATTAACTCAGTCACTTCTATAAGCATGCAAAGAAAAGGGAAAAGAGTCAAAGAAGATGTCTGAAATTATATAACTAGTCTTTAGTACCACTGGATAGTCCAACAGTTCTTAAAGCCAATGACTACTATTCTACTGAATACTGAAGAGGCAAAATGAGAAGCAGACTAAGCAAATAATAAATAAAGATCATTGGAAGAGTACGAAAACCATAGAATACGTTTCCTAAAGGAGATAGAAGAATAAAAACAGACTTTTAAAAGAGTGAGCAGAGTAGCCACATAAAGGTTTTTTTTTTACTTATTTTTTTTTCCATTTTGTAGTTTGTAAATGAAAATCAGATGAAAAAATCACCAATAAACGTTTTGAATAATTGTGCTTTCCAACTGATAATTACTAACTCCTCTATGAAAATTAAATTATATTTTTCCCAGAGTTTAAAAATCAAGAGGTTAAGTGTAATAATAAATCTATTTCATATTCTATGATGCTTCTTCTAAATAACTATGTCTGTGTCAGCATAGTTAGTAAGTAAGAGGAATAATGATAATCTCCCAAGGTAATATATATAAACCATTAAAAAGGAAAACTAAAAATAATTTGGTGTAAGATGCTTTACCCAGCTTAGGTGGTGAAGACGTTGAATGGTTCATGATGAGTTCCACTGAAGTTAAATTAACCAAGAAGAATTCTTGTACCTCTGGTATATCATCCTGCAAAACACAAATACAGTACATCTTCTTCTCATTTTCCTTTAAGAATCTTCCACAGAAGTCACCAAAAAGGAACACACAACAAGTCTCTAATATTACTGAGACACCAGAATTCATTTTTCTGTTTTCCTGAAATAATTTTACTGGGTCTGAAACTGATTATTGTGGAAGAATTATGAAGTAAGACATTATATATCATGAAAAAGATCCTGTGGCAATGCTAAACTATTCTTGCAAATAAATTACTGACCAATTTTAGAGGCATGTATCTCGAGCAATGAAGAAGTACAAGCCTGTAGCCAGCCATGAAGCACACTGTTCTAGATACTATTAGATAGTCAGATTTCTCTGACTATTTGATCCCTTGTGATTTTAATATTAAGACTGAAACAATCTGCCTAAATGATAATGAAATAGAATATAATAAAAGGGCTTCAAATAATGGCTGCAAGCTTTAGCTCCCAAAATATTCCCCTTTTGAAATCATACAGAAAAGTACAGAATTAAAGGGTTTAGAGGTTACCTCTAGAATAGTAATATTTATGGCAACTGATGTTTCTCCTTCTTCTAAAATCAGTGAGCCAGAAGCAGGTACATAATCAGCTCCTGGATCAGCCACGGTCTCTTCTGTGTGATTACTTACAGTCAGCAATCCTGTAACTGTGGCATATGTAACATTGATAGTACCTGTTTTGTTTGTGAGGAGAAAAAAAAAATGTTTTTCAGTTCTTATTTAATATTCACTGGAGTAGATAAAGACAAGAGATCAAATCCTCATCCACAAAATGCAAAGACTAACTGCAAAACAGAATGATTAAAAGACTAATCCAAAGTACATTGGCTAGTGTACTTTTGTTACTGTTATCAATGTGCCTTCAATTTGACCTTTGCTGACTTATCTGTCTGCACAGAACTCAAAAGTCATTGGGTCCAAATGTATCCAGAAATTTGAAGTTCTGTGGACCATAAATATGAAATTGCTGAAAGACTAACTGGGACATCTCATGTATTATTAATAACAGTTTTTCAACAAGGACAATTTTTTGGGAACAACTAATATCTAAGAAAGGCTCTAAAGACAGTGCTGGGAAACAAAGATTAATAAATCTGCATACTTTTCTGGGCTGACTGACAAACTTCAATAGAGAACAAAATTAGGGGACACATGGATAAATATTACCAAGGGGAAAAGTTATACATTATAGTTTTGAGAATAAAGCCACCTCTCACTAATCTGGTAGGGTAAGTCAAGTGGCAAACATAAGGAGTGTGATCCTGAAATAAAATGACAGATGAAATTAAAAGCTGCTCTGTATGAAATAAAATGTAAGGGATAAAAGAGTCCTAAATAATAGTTAAATAATGATGCTTATTTTAATTCAGTGAGATCTTGCACTTACTATGAATGGTTATCTTAAAGCATTAGTTTACTGAATAGTGTTCAAAGAGTAA
Source organism: Heteronetta atricapilla (assembly GCA_011075105.1). Classification (NCBI taxonomy): domain Eukaryota; kingdom Metazoa; phylum Chordata; class Aves; order Anseriformes; family Anatidae; genus Heteronetta; species Heteronetta atricapilla. Next base: position 81,203,130 of record CM021763.1, on the reverse strand, counting down.
ACTAGAGTATGGACTGGTATTAAAAAATAAATGGAAAAATAGTGTCATTAAAATGCCTCTATAACTCTCTGGTGTCTCCAGGTCTTGAAAAGCACTGTAAATGTCACTTCATTTCAAAACAAGTAAGGCAAAAGAAAGGGACAGATTATCACCAAGGTCTAAATATAGTCCGAAAAGGCAAATAGGAAATTATTACACACATTTTCTCACAAGGCAAGTTGATATTTTCAAGCAATAAATACAAGATTTTTTTTTTTTTTTTTTTTCACAAAGCACACTATTGTATTGTAGAATTGAATACTATATAGTTTAAAGGATGTTAATGGATAAATTGATTCAAAGAGGAATCAGAAATTGTCAGAGGAGACATAAGTTGAATTCAGTGGTCTGGACACAGCTTTTTCCATGGGACATTCCTAAGCTGCTGAGTTCCGGAAATTCTGAGAAAAAATATGTGGGTTGTGTATACATGTCACTTTTCTCATATTTTTTATTTTTCTCTGAAGAGAATAATGCTTTGAGACAGACTCATTAGACAAAAATATGGTAACCTTAATAGCTACCTGATTATGTTACAGCTTTCAGATCCCTTGCTGTATTAATGAGGATTATGACTCTAGCTATAAGTAATATTTGGTTTCCAAGTCTGCAGAAAGAAGCTTAGAAGTTCTGAAAAAAATACCAACCATAACCAAGATTTTTCCAGACTTTCTGGCCTCATTATCATGGCTTTTATTTGCCTAATGATAATCAAAACAAAACTTTATTTTGCTTGGAGTTGTTATACAGACCTAGAGATCCAAATTCTCTGTTAATAAAAAGCTGAATCGTTTTGTTTTCCTCTGGGATTAAAACCACCCTGGATGTAGAAGCAAAATTCAAGATTCCATGTGGTTCATCACTAGCTTCTACTGTTAGAACAGCTTCATATCCTTGACTATCCAAAACAGCAGCACCTGTAGAAGAAACTCCTGCAAGATAATCAGTGGACTGCAGTGAATGAAGTGTTACACAACTAATATTTTTGTCTTACATTATTATTACATTTAAATGACGGTCAGTAGCCATGCAAATAACATGAAACCAAAGCTCACTGAAATTTGTGGATGGTCTGGGTTCTACACATGTATGTATACTTACATGCTATAACAAATGGAAACAGAAATTTCATGCATACCAAATACAAAGTCACAAAAAATGTATTAAAAAATAAGAAAACTTAACAGGCCAGTGCCAAATATCAACTTCCCTAAATACCCTATATTTTAAAAGGAAATAAAACGGTATTTCCCAGGAAGTACCTCCAAAGGCTTTAAAGTATATTCCACTTCACAATCATTACACCAATTAACTGATCTATTTTCCAGCTATTGCTTTGATGAGTAATTTTGCTTATCCTGTTGTATCACAGTGACTCTTGGAAGCTGATAAGGCACCTTGCAGCAACACAATCCATGTCAAGTTAGTTTGGTGCTTGCACATTAATTTCAGTTTGAGAAAAGGTATTTCAGAACGGATGCAGTATAAGGTTTATTTTCTCACTATAATTTTAATGGCAAGAATAAAATATTCTGACCACCTTGAATTCAGGGACAGATCAGTAAGCCTGGAGCTTGACAAGATTGTTTTAAAAGATAAAAATATCTTTTCATGGCAACTCTATCCTTGACATATTAGTTTGCATTCAGATTATGGGAAGAAACAACCACTAAATTAAATAGGCAGAGTTAAATCAGGACTAAAAACCATTTAATGTATTTGTGGAGACACTGCAGGGTTTATATATACATACAGAAAGACCAAGCCTATTTCAATAAAATGTTAATGAACTTTGCATGCTTTGCACCAGCTGCAGTTTGCTCAGTCCTATGCCTCCAAAATGAATTAATAAAATTAAAAATATTATATTATTGAATTGTGATTTTTTAAGATGTAGCTGGCTATAGCTCTGCATTACCTTCTGTTTTTATGTTGTATAGGATGACTTGGTATTCTTCTTTTTCTTCAGGAATATGGTCATCCAGCAGATCAACATATAATGTTGTATTCAACATCCCCTATTTGTTTTAAGGGTAAATTGATCAGCCATTACTTTATAAAACACAAGTGATATCATAATGACAAGCATTTTGAACAATTTCTTTAAGAAGAGTTAAGTATCAAGAACTGTAAACTTCCTCCAGTTTGTAAGTCCAAAAGTAAGTGAGAAATTAAATAATCAAATCAATAAACAAAGACTGTTAAAAAAGCACACTTTTTCTCAGATCAGCTCTAATCACAGTATTTTCCTGTAGCCAACATCACTGTTTATGGACTTACCTCAGGAAAAAAAAGTATTCCAGAATAGTTTGCAAAATTTTGTTTTACATTGTGCCCTACTATCTTCCACTCAACAGTAACATTTCCCAGTCCTGGAGGAGTTCTTATGATGTGGAATTGTAGCTGTTCTCCTAGGAATAAAGACAAGATGCAATGTTTCAGGGTCTCCTCTTCTACATGTTGGTTATAAAAATAAGAAGTCAAAAACATGCATCACATAGTTAAAGTATTTTTTTTCTGATATTTTCAACTGTCAGTTTGAATTTCACAGTAGTTATATACCACATTCACTTCTAATGCTGAAAAGAAAAACCTAAACTCTTCTAGGTTTTTTTTTTTTTTTTCATTTTTAGTTCACACTTGGAAAGAACTATGAACATATGAGAGAACAGGTATATATGAATAACTTAGAAAGGGAATGCTCATGAAAATATGAGCAAACAGTAGAGCAATACGGGTCTGTAAACTGCAAAAACAGTAACTGCTGTATGTACCAACAATAATAGTAGTTTCCTACAACAGTTTCCTGCAAAGAATACACATCATCTGAACATTTGCACTGTCTTGTGACTTTATTCAATGCATGCAGAAAAAAAATGCTTATAATTATTTGTAAGTTCCATTTATGTGAGTTTGAACTTACAAACGTGGTCACTGTTAGAACACAAAACATTCAGAAAATGTTAATAATTTCTTATAATCTCAGGGGTAATCAGTATTGCTGGACAATGTGCATATAAAGGAAGCAGATATTATGGTGTTTTGTACATTTATAACATTTAACCCCAAAGTCACTTTAATTAAAAAGAGTAGACCTCTTAGTAGGCTTTGTTAAATGTAGAAAATAGTTTTATATTCACAAGTTATTATAGAATTTCCATTAAATATTTTGAACATGGACATGTGAAAGTAGCATGTTATATCAACATTGAATAGATCAGTATGCAACATTTTGCAAAACATTCACAATAGAGGACAGATGCTTATTTATAATATGCAGGTATATGGCATTCATGTTTCACAAGCATTTTCCAGGTCCACAAAATTTAGGTTTGACAGCACATTTTGTACTGCATTGGCTTTCAGAGACATGAAATATGCAGAAATCTACAATTCTCAGATGCATGAAAACAGTACATGAGATTTCTTTTGCTTATTGAAGAATTAACAAAATATAAGATAATGTTATAACATTATACTGCCCAACTAGTCTCTTTGATTATGCAATTTAGAGACCAGCAAGTTAGGATGCTATCTTGCTATTCTACTGTATTACCTTACAGAACTGTACAGTATGATACAGCTAAAACTGGCAAGAAAAATCTGAACATTTTCTAGTTACATTTTTTTTTTGTAAGGAAGAGTCAGTGATATGCATGTGTATTGGCTACTATTGAAAAAGAAAGGAATTATTAACTTCAAGAGCCCTTAATACACTTAAATAAAATTTAATATTGTAGAGAAGTAATACAAAAACTGTATACACCCATTTTCAAATACATAAATGTGCTATTCAGCCTCAACATTTCAAACTTCAGATAAGTCTCAGAGATGTACTGATGTCGACATCTTTGGCTTAAGTTGGTCCATGTTGCTTCTAAGAAAATTAAAGAATTCAAAATTTATTGATATCACAAGGATTCCACTTCTACAGTCAAATATCTGGACGGTAGACTCCCAAACTACAAGTTCCTCTGAGGCTAAATCATCACATTGTTTAACACTGCACTGCAATATTCTATTTGAGAATTTTGCATATCCATTACAAAGAAATAACGATTTAACAGAACAGTGGTTTCAGTGGTTTAGTACCCTTGGGAAAACACACACACACACACACACACACACATGCATGTACGCACGCACAGTGTGGTCAACACAAAGAACACACCTTCACGACCAATAACAGATCTTGAGGCTGTATGGAAGCTTATTATTCCTGCCACGTTGTCACTTGCCAGAATAATCACTCTGACAGTGTCAAAACTGGGCAAAATTCGACTCCCTCCTTCAGTATGGACGAGGCTGATTTCAATACTTTCATCATCCTCTGGCTCTGGATCATCTATAATGGGCAGCATGACCATCTTCTTTGTTTCACCTACAAGGAGAAGAATGTATACAAGCATGTGTGTCCACTTGGAAACCACTTTGTAAAAAACTTAACCATCTAATTTTGAAAATAATTCATTACAAAAAATATATTAAAATTGCATGAAACAAACTTACTTATCTTTCTGGAAGTCAGTGAATGTCATTATGAAATTTTATTTAATTACTATTGATCAGTCACATTAAGCTAATAAAACGATCACATACTATGTAGAAATTAATTATATAGGAATTAGTGTTTCTGAATGCCTAGAATTCTTTATTTTCATTACAAATTCTATGACTTTAAAATTTAACTTAGAAAAGTGGAACATCGTTCTTGAAAAAAAATATACTGCCAGGTGCTAAGCTCTCCAATGAACCATATACACAAGGGTGTACACTCAATATGAGTACATTTACTGAGCCAGGGGATGCATTGAAATGGGTTGACGTTTTGTTACTTCTTTGCCTTTGGGACTATCAAATAATAATAATGTAAGCAGCAAACACTGTTAATCTCCAGTCACTATATATCCATTAAGATTTACAACACAATCCTGTTGTTCAGTGTGTTTGCATAACCCAGCTGTGTTTTATGATCATGAGAGTATCAATTTACAGAATACACATGTATTTCCTGCTAGATTGTCTTTCAAAACACTTCAAAATCAGTTTTTACTACACTTAAAACTGGTAATGTAATTACATGTCAGCCTCAGAATCATTGCCGGCAGCCATGCCTTACCATTCAGATGATTTATCAAGGTAGCACACTAGAATCTTTACTACACTCCTGGAAATTGCTTTCAAAATATCAGTTCGATTAACTCAGACTTGAAAATATAAAATACAACATAAAATAAAGCATGCTGAATGGTACTTAAGTAATGTCTGTGAGTGACTTGTTTGTCCTGTTTGCAATTCTTTTAAATATGTTCTGTTACGTTTCGTTTAAGTATGTTCTGTTATGTTACAATATGATCTCAGAATTTAAAGAGATGTCATGAAAAATTGGTACTGTAGTGACCAGGGGCTAACAAAAGACCACTTAGGCCTGATTCTCATTTCCATTAACCTTGTTGTAACAACTATATTCAGTTTTATTAATCCTTACTTATGTAGTGAAGGAAATCTTTATAGTGTATACTGCAATATTTCTTTAATAAAAACCCTTAGGTATTTATTGTGCTTATATATTTCATGTACTGTGCTTATATATTGTATTTCACAATATATTTCATTCACAATGTATTTCATGTATTGTGCTTATATATTTTGTGCTTTGCTACCACTGTGTGTGTTGCGCAAGATAATGCTACATGCTAATGAACAACCATCCTCTTTTGCACATGTATCCTTAGCATTCAGGGAGGTTTAGCCTAAGAATAAGACATCACTTGTCAAAACATCCACAGTGTTGTGTACTTGTCATGTTCTTTTCTCTTTTTCTTAGTTTTATAAAACAGAAAACAAAACAAGACCTTGCCTCACCTTCAGCAAACACCAGAGTCTCACCGACACCTATAAAATCCAAGTTTGGAGTAGCAGTCCCACCAATGACACGCCATTCCACTGTCACTTGTCCCAGGCTGCCTTCTGTTCTGTGTATCATTAGCTGCACGTTGGTCTGAGGACGTTCCTCTACTTCAACATACAGACCTTTCGCTGTTGCGTTGGGACTTACACTGTAGATCTTGAACACTCCAAATGCGTCTCCATTCATCATTATGATAACTGTGGAGGTATTTGGCTGTCCTATGGTTGGTTGGTTTTTTAAGCTGGCTGAGACGTTCATCAGTTCTACTTTCAAAAGGGTTATGGTGAATCTCTCATCCAGTTCTGGCAGGCTGTCAGGCAGTATGGTAACTGTTAGATTTGCAAACTCTTCCCCTTCCTGCATTACGGCCCACTGTCTTGTAACAGGTTCATAATCACTGCCAGCGATGGCTTGTGTGCTGAAGAGGGCAAATGCACTGGTAACATTTTTCTTGTAGGTCCAGAACCCTGAAGTGTTAGTTAATGGGCTGATATCTGACGTCAGCCAAAGGCAGAGAGGAGTCCCTGAGGCACTGGAAAATGTAAAGGCCGAACATGCTTGTTCTTTTAGGCACTGAGCTGCACAGGAATACACAGGGTCACTTGCTGCTGACACATTCACTCTGGTCTTAGATGGTTGGTCAGGAATTCCTTGTACAGGAGACTCGTAATAAGCCAGGATATCCTGACCTTGCTCCACAGCAAGAGCTACAATGTCAGTCTCAGAAGTGCTGTAGAAAATCTGCAGCCGACCAAATCTTCCCTCACTAGAAAACATTATAATAAAATAAAGTCCTGTTAGTTGACAAAGAATGTCTAATATTCTACATGTTTCTGGGTTAACAGAAGTGAACAAAATCAACTGACCCTTTCTCAAAAATTCCAAATAACATATTAAAATGAATTCCTTTTGAATCCAATACCATAATAACTGAGTTATCTTATTTTTTTGTGGAGAGCAAGTTTGATTATTTATAGCTTCGGTAGTAGTCTGTTAAGAATGCATATTTGTAAACATTTGGTTCTAGGAGTTAACTTAGTCTTCAGGACTTAGCAGCTCTCCGCACTAGCAAGGAAGAAAAAGCCGGTGATGCCCAGACTCATCACCCTTCCTCTAGGATCACATGCATAAAACCTGTTTTCCTTCTCTTATTTCCATCCTGTAAGGGCTGGCCCATTTTGTCCTCCTGTTCAAATCACAGGAAAAGGCTACCATGCAGGTTTAAATGATTTGATGATTAAACGGACAAAATGAATAGTACACTGTGTACACTGAATTTACATTGTGTGTTTCAATGTATACTACATTTAAGTAATTTATGTAATAAGCAGACACCTACTTCAAAAACAATGTGTTTGAAATGAAAATATGTTGAGATGGCAGATCAAGGATTAGATGCACATATTTATATGAGAGAAGCATGAAATTTGACATTAGAGTGAAAACAAAAGTAAAAATAGAAATTATAAATAAAGCAAGCATTATACAAACCTTCGCCTGACTGTTATGTTTGCCAGCAAATTTCTTTCCAGTGGCTCCTGAACTCGATATAAGGATTGATGAAAGAAAACTGTGCCATAAGGATTATCATTGGCAGGTATTATAATACTTGCCACGCCATCTAACCCAATAGCACCACCACTGGAGGCCTGAGTTAATTCTACACGGACAATCTCAAAGAGAAGAAAAGAAAAAGAAATAATGCAGCTAGACAATTTATGGTTGTTGTTTTGTTTTGTTTTGTTTTGTTTTGTTTTCTAACAATAATTACAAGCAGAGTATAACATGAAATTCTAGCACCTTCTTGCCAGAACATTTCTTGTTTTCCATCATACATATTTCTAGAACAAGTCAAAACTAATACCATCTTCAAGGAAGATGTAACTGCTTGACTTACTTCTTCTATTTCTGGAACATCATCAGCCAGGATTTCCAATAGTAGCATCTGAAAGGCTTCCCCAGGGGCAAAAGTAATATTGCCTGAGGCAACCTGCAAGTCCTCGTCAGCAGGATGTCCACCAATGGTAGCAACCCACTCAACAGTAACGTTACCAAGTGTCCCAGCATTGCGGATTACTGGCAGATTTATGGGTACTGATCCAAATTCAGGCTCCTCCACAGTGAATTCAGTCATCTGGAACACTGAAGTGCAGCACAAAGAGGTGTATTTCATTAACAGTAATATTTAAAATAAAAACACCATCCTAGTTACTGAATTATATATTTTATTTCACTTGATTGCATTCATTTGCACAAGTAAAAAATGTTAACCAGGTTTAAACTTTGAACTGAACTTTCAGTATCATTACTTTTTATCAGCAAAGAAAATTAGCATGAAAATTCAGCCCCCACCCAAGAGTTTATTCCAACGTATCAATTGTTCAAGGCTAGCCATGATCTAAGTTTTTAGAAGACGGTAAGATGGTAATTTTTCCCAGTGAGGAAATTTTTAACATTTTTAAAGTCACTTATGGAAAAAGTGTGTCAACATAGTCCATCTAAATTGTTTCAAATATAGGTCTTCCTTGTGTAAAATCTTTAGTTGTTAAGAATGAAGTTAATGAATTATCTATGTGAAATTAGTTACTTTTGTCAATTTCCTTTACCTTCTGCTGATAAAATGGAGTAACTGAAATAAAGCAGGGTAGTAAAGGGAGAAAGAGTAATTCAAATAAAATGGCAGGAAAACATATACCAGAAATACTGAAATGAATTAGAAAAATAAATAGAAAAGATAAATTTCTAAAATTTCATTAAATTTTTGAAATTACCATTTTTTTTCAAAACCTGTGTAATGAATCCGTCCACAATCCATTTTATTAATAATGACAGAAAGAAGAAAAACTACAATAATTAACAACCAGAGCATATAAGAATGCAATTTAATTCATAGTTGTACTTTCCAATTTCCCCAGATATTTAAACCTGCTTTGCCTGATTATTTTGTAAAACAATGACACTGCACTATCTAAACAGGTTTTGGCATGTAAACTTAAGCTTAAAGCTTTTGCAGAAATGCAACTTTTAGAATAGATAAAAAAATACAAATTAAATTAAAATCCATCCCCACTAGGAGACTCCAAAATTCACCTTCATCTCACAAAATCTTGATATATAAACTGATTGAATGCTTCACTTTTGCTATATAAGGGCAGCATTTGCCCTTAATTACACGTTTTAATTTTGTCCTTCACTGTCTTCATCCAGACTTCCCTTTTTGTATTCTGAAAATTTTTATTCCATTGCCTAGTAATAACTCCCCCACAAATCAGCAGATTGTTGCTACTGGAGAAAATACGCAAATAAGACTCATTTACCAAAGGATCCAAATGGGTCATCAGAAGCCTCAATGGTTATGATTGCCCTCGTCAAAGATCCAAGCAAGGCTCCTCCTGTTGTTTGATTCAGCAGCTGAACATAAAAGGACTCCTCAACCTCAGGATTGATATCATTAATTATATAAATTGGCACAGCTTTACTTGTTTCTCCTTCTAGTAAGACAACATCTGATGAGGCTACACTGTAGTCCTCACCTGGATTTGAACATGAAAAAATAACAAAACAATAAAAACACAGAAGAATATTAAGGCATTCTGGTTCATTATGAAACATCACTAATGTTTATCAGCACTAATATTTATCTTTTCTTTTTGCATTCCCTTGTGTTCATATGTTTTTTTTTTTTTTTTTTTTTTTTTTTATCTTCATACCCAGGAAATACAATTTTTAATTTTCTACTGCCTTTTAGATGTCTGGATGGATGAAAATAAATCTCATCTTGGCCAAAACAGAGTTTACACTGTCAGTCCAAGAAACAATTACAAAAGGTCCATTATCTTCCACTGAGAAGATCACACTACTGAGACATTTCTATATTTGATTTCTGATAGTTCTCTGGCTTTCCAAGAGATAAAATTAAACAAAAGTACCTTTTTCAAATGAGGTTTTACTGAAGCACATAAGGTTCCTCCTTTCCTTGTGAAGCTTTTCAGGGATCACCTGAGAGCTTTACCTTTCATTTGCAAAGTAAAAGTCAAGCACAAAAGAATTGTGCTTGACTTTTGTCTGTTTCACAGATGAGTCACCAGCTCTCATTTTCCCTCAAATAAACTCAAATAAGCCAGGCATGGTAGGTTGAAATATGTACAAAGGACTAAGTAGTAGCTATAATACTACCACAGGATTGTTTGTTTGTTTATTTATTTATTTATTTATTTTGAGAAGGTGAGCAGCCATCAGGGAAACAAACAGCCAATTCCTTTCCTGAGTTTTCTTGCTAGATTCTTCAGTGATGGTATCTTTGAGCTTTTCAACATTTGATGAATGTCCCAGGTCCTTTCTTATAGGACCTGGATTACTATCTCTGAAGTACACTCACTAAATATCTCACACTTTGGTATTTTTTCTACTTGTTTTACTAGACTGCTTTCAATAAACACTTGTTTGCTTTGGTTACTCCAAGCATACAGTATGTTCTTTCTGGTTTAACACAGAATGTGTATTTCTGCTATTATGATTTCTTACCAGCTGTTGCTGTTATTGGCATAGCTTTGAATTTCACAGAAACATCTGCAAAAATTCCCCCAGTTCTGGTCACATTAATAATTGGTCCAACATAATTTTCAGCAACTCGCACAGCTGAAGCTGAAAGCTGAAGTGTTCCAAAAGCATCATCATTGGCATTGATAATTACATGAGCTACAGTCTCACCCACTGATCCAAGACGAGGAGAATTTACAACTGAAATATTAAAAAAAAAAAAAAAAGTCAAATACACAGACACACACAAAAAACTCTTAGAGCAAGCCTGAAATGTTTATGAACTGTATATAGCTATACAGTTCATAGACATACACCTGTGTTTAGCGACTGGCCACTACTAACTTTCAACAACATTTTCATTTTAGATTTGGACAAAATATAACTTCTAACTGCACGAACATACTTCTAGTGTTTGAATTATATTATGCCAGAAACTCCACATTTTTACTAACTTATTATTCTACCCTGCTGTGGAGCATACAAAACATCAGTTCTTTGAAGAGGTGAGGTACTAAAAAAGTTACTTATTTATTTGTCCGTAGGACAATAGAACTTTACACTAGCAATGATGAACTATAAGTAACTGTCCTGGTTTCAGTTGGGACAGAGTTGTTTTTCCTCCTAATGGCTGGTGAGGTACTATGTTTTGGATTGGGATGAGAAGAGTGCTGATAACATGCTGGTGTTTTAATTGCTGCAGAGCAGTGCTTACACTAAGCCAAGGACTTTTCAGCTCCTCGCTCTGTCCTGCCAGCGGGCAGGCTGGGGGGGCAGCAAGAGCTGGGAGGGGACAGCCCCAGGACAGCTGACCCAAACTGGCCAAAGGGGTATTCCATACCATCTGACGTCATGCTGAACAATATATAGGGGTGGCTAGCCAGGGTGGGGGGCCGGCTGCTCGGGGTTGGGCTGGGCATCGGTCAGCGGGTGGTGAGCAATTGCATTGTGCATCACTTGTTTGTACATATTACTATTATTATTATTATTATTATTATTATTATTATTTTCTCTCTTAAATAAACTGTCTTTATCTCAACCCACAGGCTTCAATTTTCCGTTTCTCTCCCCCATCCCAGAGAGGGAGGGGGGAGGGTGAGCGAACGGCTGTGTGGTGTTTAGCTGCCGGCCGGGTTAAACCACAACAGTCCTTTTT
>CM021763.1:81028713-81191475 GCA_011075105.1 Heteronetta atricapilla | reverse complement strand
AAAAAGGACTGTTGTGGTTTAACCCGGCCGGCAGCTAAACACCACACAGCCGTTCGCTCACCCTCCCCCCTCCCTCTCTGGGATGGGGGAGAGAAACGGAAAATTGAAGCCTGTGGGTTGAGATAAAGACAGTTTATTTAAGAGAGAAAATAATAATAATAATAATAATAATAATAATAATAGTAATATGTACAAACAAGTGATGCACAATGCAATTGCTCACCACCCGCTGACCGATGCCCAGCCCAACCCCGAGCAGCCGGCCCCCCACCCTGGCTAGCCACCCCTATATATTGTTCAGCATGACGTCAGATGGTATGGAATACCCCTTTGGCCAGTTTGGGTCAGCTGTCCTGGGGCTGTCCCCTCCCAGCTCTTGCTGCCCCCCCAGCCTGCCCGCTGGCAGGACAGAGCGAGGAGCTGAAAAGTCCTTGGCTTAGTGTAAGCACTGCTCTGCAGCAATTAAAACACCAGCATGTTATCAGCACTCTTCTCATCCCAATCCAAAACATAGTACCTCACCAGCCATTAGGAGGAAAAACAACTCTGTCCCAACTGAAACCAGGACAGTAACCTTTCAGTTTCCCGGTAGAATTATTTGTAGTTTTTCCCTTAAAATCAAGATTACTCTGGGAGAGGCATGGGGGAGAGGGAAGGGAAATTAGGCATGCCAAGAAGCTCTTAAGCATAAATAAGGCTGTAATGACCTGAATTTATCTGCATAAGGGATCAGGCAAACATCCTCTACACTAAAAAGCCAGCATGAAGCTGCAATTCTACACCACTTAATGTTAAAAATGCTTTTTTTTTGGCTTTCAGTAAGTGGATCTAGCTTATTTCCTATCATTGTGCTTTACAGAAATAACAGGTGAGCAGGTATTAGTACACAAAACCAATACAGTAATACAGTTGGCCTAAAATGCCTGGGATAAGGCCGATGCAAAAGGGAGAAAGAAATGTCCACCACTGACAAATTTTGTGGTAAAGGAAATATATGCTGACACACAGAATATTCATACTTAATGTGAGATATTCTGACATTGAACTTACAGGGTTCTTAACTATACAGAGTTAGGCAGAGGTAAAATTTTACTGTAATTTCAACTGTTGCATTTTATCCTATTAAATATAAATATTAGCCTGCATATTAGCTTTTGGTTTACATATGATAGACACTTACTTGGCCGATCCTGTACTTTCTCGATCAAAACAGTATTGTTTAGCTCCACAAAAACAGATTCTGATCTCTCAGGATCATCATCATCCAAAATAGGCAAAGATATTGTGGCTTCACTTTCGTTGGCTGCGAAGATCACGTAACCAGTAATGGGTATATAATCTTCTCCTTGTATTGCTCTAACAACATCAGGTGGAAGAAAGGGTGACTTTTCATCATCACCTAAAGTTCTGTATATAACCATTACTGTACCAAGAAGACCACCAAGCCTTACTATTGTCAGGGAGATATTTTTTGTTTCTTCCTCAACTTTTATTGGTCTATTTCTCTCAGAAAAGATGAATAGTCCATATGGATCATCATTAGCTAAAACTGTTAATGTTGCATTAGTATGATTTCCAAGACGACCACTGGAGACATTGATGATCAAAACTGAAAACACCTTATCCAGTTCAGGCACATCATCAGGAGAAACTTGTATGATAATATTTGCTCTCACTTGGCCAACATCAAATGTCACATTCCCATATGCAGAGACCAGGTCTTCTGTAAGATCACAGACTATGATCCAATACAGAGTCACCTCAGACAGGGCTCCATGAGTTCTCACAACCTAAGTGGAAAACATAAAGATTTATGTATTTCTTTGTACTATAAGAAAGAAGAACATAGAAGTATAAAATGGCATACAGCAAAGTCATAGAATCACAGAATATCCTGAGTTACAGCAGATCCACCGGGATTATTGGGTCCAACACCTGACTCCACACAGAACCACCCAAAATCAAACCACATGTCTGACAGAGTAGTCTGAATGCTTCTTGAATTCCAGCAGCTTGGTGCTGTGACCACATCCCTGTGGAGCCTGTCCCAGTGCCCGACCACCTCTGGGTGCAGAACCTTTCCCTAACCCCCAGCCTGACCCTCCCCTGTCCCAGCTCCATGCCGTCCCCTCGGGTCCTATCACTGTCCCCAGAGAGCAGAGCCCAGCGCCTGCCCCTCCGCTCCCCTCGTGAGAAGCTGCAGGCCACCATGAGGTCTCTCCTCGGCCTGCTCTGCTCTGGGCTGAGCAAACTCCGCATACTTCTTGCCCTCTAGACCCTTCGCCACTATGGCTAATACTAATTTAGCCACTATGGCTAAATTGGCTAAACTATGGCTAATTTAGTATTAGCCATAGTGGCGATACTAATTTAGTATCCTCTGCAAATTTTCTTAGTATTGCATTTGAGTCCTGCATCCCAATCATCTGTAAAAACATTGAAGAGAACTGGTCCCAAAATGGAGCCCTGTGGAAACTCCCAAGTGACTGGCTGCCAACCTGATGTAGCCCTATTTGCTTTAACACTTTGAGCCTAACCCATTAGCCAATTGTTCACCCATCATATTGTATATTTGCTGTATGCTTGACATTTTGTCCAGAAGGATACAGTGAGACAGTATTGAAAAATTTGCTGAAATCCCAAAAGATCACATTTATTGGCTTCCCTTGGTCAACTAGAAAAGCAGCTTCATCATAAAAGGACATTAAGTTAGCTAAGCAGGACTTGCCCCTGGTGAACCTACGTTGGCTATGACCAAAATCATGGTCTAAAATTTTGGGTAGACCTGTGTGGTGCCAGGAGTTGGACTCAATGATGCTTATGGGTGCCTTCCAACTCAGGATATTCTAAACCAGTTAACTGAGTAAACAAGTAGAAGAAAATTTAAACTTATAAAACATTTCAATTTTAAGCTGAAAGATACACTTTAGAAAGTGAAGTACAAAATGTCAAAACAAATGTGCCTGACAAAGTTAAGTTAAAATGCTGTAGACCTATTGTAAAAATACTGCACAATACTCTGCAAAATAGACACAGAAGAGGACTGCATAGCAATATGAGACCCCAAACTTTCTAACCTGCAATGTAATATTGCTATCTCCATCTTCAGGCTCAGTTCCATTTACCAAGAGTGACTCAGTACTGAACTCAAAGACTCCATGAGCATCATCAGAAGCCTCAATAGTCACAACGATGTGCGATGCAACTCCCAAGCTGGCTGTAAGTGCAAGTGCCAAAATGAGTTATTTTTAATACCATCTTTTCTTAAATGGAAGAAATCAGCTAAGGAAGTTTATTACAAAAAGTGCACAGAAAAGCCTAACTGGAATATTTCTGCTGTTTTGCACTTTGTGTTGGTTTTTTTTATTATTATTTATTTATTTATTATTATTTTATTTTAAACTGTGTAACAATTATCTACATGGATAAGGAATTCACTTTCAATAATGTGAAGTCCTGGCAGCCCTTCTATGGAACAACACTCCAAAGCAACATATAAAATGCATATATTTTAAGGGAGGATCAAAAATAAAATTACTTGTCTAATTACGGAAAATGAACTAGAATGTAGGGTAGGGGAGAGTTGTGTGATAAAACACAGTGTAAGCAGTGCAGACAGGACAAAAGCAGTTATAACAGAAGCTGGAACAAAAACAAAGAAAAAGCTAGTCCAGGAAATTCTACTACTATAACAATCATCTTGTGTGAGATAATTTGCTGCTTAGAAAGAGAAAGAGCCTGGCATTTTAAAAAATTTCTGGAAACACAGAAGAGAAAACAACACTTCCCAGGAAGTTCCCAAAAATGGTTAAACCACAGACTTACTCTCAGGTTCAAACTGAACTCCTTTGTTCACAAATAAAACAGAAAATCAGGCTGTCACTGTCGAATAAATTATTTGATTTCGATAATGGATGCTAACACAATATTTTCAGGTGTCTAGGGTTTAATTCAAAATCCGCCATCATAGCATTTCCCTCTTAGTAGGTGTTTTTGTTTTCATCTTATTTCTGTATATTGTATGTTTTTAATTTTTCAAGATTAAATTATCTTTGTTTTCTGCATGTTGTGACAAAAATACAGACTTCAAAAAATGAAAAATAATCAAAGCATTCTTTTAGAAAGAAAGAGCTAACACCACTTACTTTTTATTAAGCATATTTTTGAGATGCAGAGATCAAAGCATAAAGCAATTGGCAAAAGAAAGTATCAAAATACACAGTCAGGTAATTTTTAAATTACCTTAAATTCAAAAAGTTTCTCTCCTCTTTGCTCTCCAGAAAATTTTACGGTTGTCAAACAAAGTTAATTTTTCAAACTACTCCTGGAATAACTACATTGTGTTCTATAAAAACAGATCTTTGAAGACAGAGAAGCTGTTATTTTCTGTATTACAGTTAGCTTTGACTGCTGTTGAAATTAAGCCTTTTTTAAAATCGGAAAGAATGTTTTGACAGAACTCTTATCATATATCTAAATGAAGCACCTCAAACCACAAGCAAAATAATACTATGTGTCAGTAGCGTAATTTATGAGGGATATTACAGTTAGCATAAAGACATAAAGATTAATCCAAAATGCTTACCATGCTGATGGACAGTTGGAAGGAAGAAATCCATGTTCCCATCACCACTACCACTGCCATCATTTCTAAAGAGCTCAGCAACTTTAAGATGACAGACATACAGATATATACACATATATACATTTATAAATTAGAGTGCAGGCAAAGAGAAATTTAAACAATTCAGGATAACAGGAAAAAAAAACAGGGAAGCACTCTAGGAAGGTATCAACTTTGGTTCTGGAAGTGTACAGTAGTTCTAAACAGACTGAAAAAGATTTATATATGCCACCTCTTACTTAATTTATGATATTGGAAATAGCAATGGGAGATCAGAATGAAAGAAAACACATACACATAGTTTTGTCTTTCCTCTCTTTCCCTCTTTGTGTCCCCTCTTTGTGTCCCCATTCTCACTCCTAACTGAGGCTTGTCATGGAGGAATCTGAATTGGAAAAAAAAAAAAAAAAAAAAAAAAGGCAGGGGGAGGGGTAAAGTCCCTCAAGACCCTTATTCTACTATTTTCTCCCAAAGTGAAAATGTTGGGAAAACCTACAAAAAGCTTAACTAATGAGGACCTCATAAGCTTTGTGCTTGTCTTGGAAAGGCCAAAAAGAGGGCTTATTTTAAAAAGGCTATCTAGTTACTGAATTGCTAAAGTTAGTTGTAAATTTTCTGTCACAACGATTTGAAAGAGAAAAGTTTGACTCCTTTTAACAAAACAACTATTCAACCAAAAAGACCGATAATTCTTTCAAGTGTTTGTCTTGTTCTTATAGACAGTTATCTACGAGCTACCTCTGCAGCTACAGCTCAGCAAAATCCCTATGGCCCTCAACATCCACAGCCTATTACTGATGTAATCCACTTGAACCTATGTATTGCAGTTCCTCTAATTTCACTCATGTGGAAGAAACAAACAAACAAAACCAGACAAACAAAAAAACACACAGCACTTTGACTGTTTAGCCTTAAATATTTTATACATATTCAATATTTTGAAATGCAATGTATTGCTAATATATTTTTGCATTCTTTTAGTTCTCATTACCAACCATGAAGTTATGTAAAGTGAAAAGCAGCAACTGCCTTTAGATGACCTAACAGATGGCAGTAATACACTCTCCCTAATACATGGTAATAATATACTTGCTATGGGATCTGGTTGTTTCCGCCAAGGATTAAGAAAATAACTGAGCAACAGTTATTCCCTAAGAAAAAAGGACAGCTGTATGGGGGGGATGTAGATGTGCTTTTTGTTTGTTTTCAGAAAAAAAAAACGTAGAAAATAATGCTAAGAAAGACAAGATTTTTATGAATGAGTAGAGGTCATGAAAATACAACTAAGGGACTGATAGATGTGCCTTACCTCCTCCCTCTGGGTTCAACAGCTCCACTTTAAATGTTTTTTCTAATTCAGGAATAGTATTATCAGTGATGTTAACAGTAATGTACTTGTATCTTTCTCCTGGCTGAAATTCCAGTGTACCCACAACAGCCTGCAATATAAGAGCTCTTCATATTTTTGTTCAAGTCTAATGTTTTCATCCAAATAAAAAAAAAAAAAAAGAAAGAAACAGAACCTTCTTTTTGTCTTTTTCAGAACATCTACTTTTCTTCACTTAAGGTTTAGAAAAAATCTTACGAATCTGTTTTACACAAAAGAAAAAGAAAAAAGAAAAAAAAATGACATCTAAATCAACATACTGGTGAGCATCTGCATTAGTGCATATTTTTCTTATTTTTCTGCACAAATTATCATTATCAAATTAGCAGATACATGCAGGTTATTTTGCTAGGCATATACAAATCCCAGTATGTACAAGTGTAATGTTAACCTGTACATGCACTTGAATAATACGCTCTGTAACAACAGCGAAATTCACATATTGCTACACGGAAAACTCTGTTAAGAAAAAAAAAAAAAAGTTCAAAACCAGAGGCTTTTGCTGGACAATGCAACTTACTGCAGAGAAAAGAATGGAGAATTCACATAACAAAGCCTATTTTTAAGTGAATACTGCATATTCATTTGCCACATCACCTTGTAAAGTAGTCTTTCTGTGAAAGAATCATAGCTGGGCTAGAGTAGTCAAACTGAAGGCTATCTCTATGATAAATAACTCTAATTAATTCCAAAACAATTGTACCACCTTGACAGCTGCCATACCTGATAATCTTTGGGACTGAAAGCTGTGACTGGCACAGTTCTGTATTCCACCAAAACTGTTCCAAGAAGGCCTTGTGCACGAACTACCAGTAATCTGACGTGTCCAACTTCTTCTTTAATAGTAATATGGGGCACAGAAGAGGCTGGAAGAATCATTTTATCACCTGGCTGAGGAGGTGGCCCCACAGAGAACTGGAGTAGACCTGGAAGACAGTAATTACTACTTACATGGCTTTTCATAACAAATTTTAAAGATGATAAACAATTTAAATAAAGTGATTGATCACGTATCTTGTGATGGTTCTGAAATTGAAAATCACTTACACCAGTACACCCTTAAGCCTCAATCATACTATTTCTAGAGATGTACTGTGTGCCTTACCCTCGCTCACTGATATTCCTGTCAGTCTTGATAAAGGCACAGCACAATAATAAAATCTTCTCTTCCCAAAAGAGCCTCACGGGTCACAATTTTGTGTATTTACTGGTACAAGAAATATGGAGAAATGACTCTCATTGTCAGGAATTCACATTTTATGAAAAGCTTGGATGGGATCAACTACATGCAGAGCCTTTATTTGCCCTCACAAGGGAATCTTTGCTTGTTTGGCCAGGGAAGATTTGAGGCCTTTTTGTAAAATTATCAAAGAAAAGTAACTCAGCATTCAGTCATGTATATGAACAACAAATGAATTCAAGTTAGATAAAGTGGAATATATGAGACTGCTTCCTCAACTATTACGACCAAGCAAAGTTTTCATCTGACTAGAAAGAACTACACAATAATCTGAAACAAGGCTGTATAATTCTCATCATTGTTACCATATGGGTGGTCACTGGCTTTGATGCTGATATCAGTAGTTTCCTTTTCTGGATCTATACTTGCTCCACTGGTAGGAGTTGAACCTAGTTTCCCATCTCCAGACACTGCAGAGACCAATGTCACACGGAAATATTCATTTAGCTCCGGAATGTCATCATCGATAACATGCAAATTTAACACCTAGAGAAGGACCAAATCATGGAGAAATCAAACTATGCAACATGAAACACTGTGAGTTTTATGAGCCTGCCTATCTTACTGAATTCTTTGGTTAGTCAGTCAGCGGTATCTGCTGTATAGTTCCGAAAGTAACGGACAATATTTTTGGTCTCCGAAAGTAACGGACAATATTTTTGCTCTCCACATAATTTCAACTAATTTCTAAGATAATGTTTAATGTCTAGAATATGCTTTCCAAAAACAATGCTTCCAAGCTACTGGAAATGGAAGACATATTTTCTGAATTGTTTCAAACTACATAAATAAGTGATAATAAATACTAGTTTGGTTGGTTTTGTATATCTTCAGAAAAGCAGAGTTTAATTTCCATGTATTGAACATGAAATATCTGATGAATTTTAAAATCATTTAGAAAATATGCTTAGAAAGAGACATTACAGTGATTAATCCAATTTAGAGAGCAAATAAATTGAGCTTATTATACCACCGGACACTTTGAATTACGTATCATACCATTTATTAACATAACCTTGCTCTAAACATGCTAACTTATTCATTTCAGAAAATTCCATCTTTCTTTATGTTGTGATATGGTTAGACAAACATATAGAAGAAAACATTTAAGTAGCTGATCGTATTTAGAGGCACGGTAATGAGTAGATTACAAATGTCAGTTGGAAGTCCCTTAGGCCATCCCACCTGAAGAGCAGCTTGCTACCAGTCTGTTTCTCAGCACCATGCATATTAGCTCCTCTGTATGTATGCAAGAAAATTGGAGCAGTAAGCTGTGGAGCCAGAGGCTACATCAGCCATTTTCTGCCACTAGATAGAGTGATGTGGGCCTCGTCTATGCTGCCACACTAGAAAAGCTTTGGAAATTTCTGCTACATATGATTGTATGAAATGCAGTAATATCATTTCACAGAGAAATAAAGCTAAATGAACAAGCTATTATAACATGAACGAACTATTTTCAGATACCACACGCTTTTGCCAGTCATTACATTATCCAGATTCACAGTTCTAGTGAAGTTACTGGGATCCCTGCAATTGGCTTCAGTGAATTTCAGTCCACATTGACTTCTGCAGCCTGATACAAGTGAAACTGAGGATGGTATTTTCTACTCACAATTCATCCTTTTTATACAAACAATAACAGAAAGTGTATGTTGTTTCTACAGTACTGTGGTTCCGTACCACTTCTTCAAAAAAATCTAACAATTCTGTGCTGTACCTCAGGATTGACTTCACTGAAACAGATTACTTTTATTTTTATTTCTATTTCTAGCACACACTGTTTATCTCTATTACCACAGAATCTTAATCATGGGACAGCCCGTGTTGGAAGGGACATCAAAAGATCAAGTTCAATGTTTCATGGGAAAAAAAAAAAAAAAAAAAAAAAAAGATGAAATAATCCAGCACCGTGTTCAATTGCGTCTTAAACACCCCCATGTGACAGGAATTCTACCATAGAACCACAGATTGGTTTGGGTTGGAAGGGGCCTTAAAGATCATCTAAATCTACCCCCTGCCACGGGCAGGGACACCTCCCAGCAGCCCAGGCTGCCCCCAGCCCCATCCAGCCTGGCCTTGGGCACTGCCAGGGATGGGGCAGCCACAGCTCCTCTGGGCAGCCTGGGCCTGCGCCTCACCGCCCTCTGAGGGAAGAATTTCCTCCTTATATCTAATCTGCTCCCTTGCCCTGCTGCCCACACTGCTGTTGGGGCAGCCCAGGGTACGGGTGGCTTTCTGGGCTGCCAGCATACATTGCTGGCTCAGGTCGAGCTTCTCATCAACCACCACCCCCAGGTCCTTCTCTTCAGGGTTGCTTTCAATCCATTCTCCCCCCAGCCTGTGTTTGTGCTTGGAATTGGCCTAGCCCAGATGCTGAGGTCGGGGCAACTTGACCCTGTCCCTAAGGAAGTTGTTCCAGAAGTTGGAAAAAATGTCAAGACAAAACCTCTCCCAGTCTATCTTTGTATTCTTTGCCCTCTGTCTTCTCCTGTGGTCCTTGAGAAGAGAGAGCCTCTGTTAGCTCTGGAGCTGCCCTTTAGGTACTGTAATAATGGGATCAAAGTCCCCTTCTCTTCTAAAGGGTGAAAAGATCAAACCCCTTGAGTCTTTCCTTAGAGGGCAGGTTCTCCAGCTCTTTGATCATCTTTTGGGCCCTCCTTTGGGCCTCCAATCTGCCCACATTATTTTTTAATTGTGGGCCTCTGTAGCTTTGAATTCCTACTCTTCAGTTATCCTGGCATTTTTTTTTTATTTTTATTTTTTAACTCCTCTAATTCAGATAAGGAATTTCGTAAGACTTTTAGAAAGATTTCTCAGAAGCAGCTGAAGCTTCCCTTACGCATCAGTTCTCTTTCTCTCCCCCAGCTCAGACATGCAATTCTGATTACCAATTTCAGGTGTCTCTAAGGCCAGAATATTGAATAATTTTCCTACGTTCCAGTTGCTCAAACACTTTATGCAGAGGAATAGATTGAAGCAGACAGTAATCATTTCAGGGAGACTCAAAACAGCCATTGTTACAAGAACACCTTTAATCTCCTGTTTCTGATTTTGAATTTAAAAGGAGATAGAACCTGGACAGCTTTGAGTGCAAGAACAGCAATGAATCTTTCTATTGTCTATTTACTTGTTGTGGATATAAATTTGAGCTACAACACTCAGCTCAAACCTGATCATTTTCCAATTTCAACAGTACATGGACTATCTACACTTTTTAAAGTATATGTACACACACGCATAAATACAGTTAGTATTTTTTATGTACATAATGGTGACTTTTGAACTGAGGTATACACAGAGGGGCAAATAACACTTTCTTGTTGTCAGGGATAAAAATAAAAAGAAGAAATTAAAATATATATAATAAAAAAATAACAAAATAAAAAACTATATAACAAAAGCCATGTGAAGTACACACTCTTTAGTATGAAAAACAGTCAAGTACCCTCAGAAGGTATTTTCCAGGAGGTTTGTAAAGGACAGCATGAATAATTAATAGGAAGGTAGGGTTTACCTCTGATCTCTGCCAAGGAAGGAATGTGATAGTGCCACTGCTATTAGAAAAATCGGTAACAGAGTAATTAATGCCAGTGGAATCAACCTGTGAGATAATGTACTTTATATACACATAGTCTAGGGCTCCCCTTGTACGCTCCACAACACAGGATATAGTGGAGCCTTCATCAGCAGTCTGGAAGAAAGCAAAAATTTGAAACATTTATTACTGTCAAAGTAAATCAAGACAATTTCATTAAATAACATGAAAATATTTAATTTCAGGCAAATGACCAAGTAAAAAATGCTGTCATGTTACTGTCAGCTCTTTTGGAGTGTTGGGAAGCTGAAACTGACCTGTTCTGAAATCAGAACAATCCTCACGCAATTTGCAACAGTGTGATGCCTCCCTGAGGACTATTAAGGTAACAAATAACAATACACTGCAGTTTGTCCTGGACACAACCCATTTCCTAAAACTATGTGTCAGAGACAGAATCAATATGCTTGAAATGTACCTGTCAAAAGCAACTGAAACTATTGCTTTTTATTAATGTCAATATTGTAATTTCCTTGGCAATAATTTAAAGAAAGATTTGGATCAGCACTTTCCCAAACCAGACGCACTATGGATAGAAATAAACACCATCATTCAGAAAAAACAGACTTTTCTTTTCTACTGTCTTCCTTACAATTCTGTATCTTCACAGATAACATGACTTCTGCAGCAACAACTTGACATTTCTGGAACTAAAATTGAATTGGTACTGACCTTCTGTTTTAGAAAATAATGCTCATAAGATTAACACAGGAAATAATTTTATCTGAAAGTTTCTGAAAAGGTTAAAGCTATCTTATGCATTAGATACATTTCAGGGCTGCTTTGTAAGAAAGCATAGATACTGCGTGTGACTTCAGCTGCCTAGTAGACAGATATGCACAGTTAAGCTACTGGTAAAAAAATGCTGTGTGGTAAAAAAACACGACGAGCTCTAATACTTCCCTGGTGAAATGGACATAAGATAGGTGCAAAACAATTAACATGCCATATAAATTTTTAATTTTTCTTCATGGTTGGCTGGTGATCTGTGGCATCACAGCGTATCAGAGGCACTTGGACCTGAAGGAATCTATTATCATAGCATATGGTAGGCACATAAAAAGCAAACTGAACCAAACTGAAAACTACTATCACTCAGGCAAGATAGTTATTTTAAAAACATCCTAAGCACTTTGATTTTTTAAAAAAAATGTAATTAAAGCTCATAAGAGTTCCCAAATGAAAACTATATTGATTTTTTTTTCCACAAAATAATCCAATACCAACAGAGATAGCTATCATGTCATTCCCCCTTATAATTGATTAAAGAATGATTTATGTTTATTTCAAGCCTCCTCAAAAGTAGCAAATTTACACTCTGCATATAGAATGGATACCACTGAAAAAAAAGAGTTCATCTGTTAAAACTAAAACAATGAAAAAACAACACTACTAAATCAACCAATTGACATCAAACATATGCAAATTATAACTTAGTTTATGACAGCAAATGAAGGTGGAAAAATCCATAACACTTTGTCATTGCATGATCTCTGGTAAAATTATCTCAAACACATAGTGTGACACAGAAAACTAAAATAAAAATCTTTTAATCCATTCTCAAAAAAAAAAGAAAGAATTAAATTTTACATTTTAACTGGTAACTCAGTCTCAAATGTAACAGAAGTGAAGGTAAAATATTCTTCTAGAAAAAAAAAAAAAAATAAGCCTTAGTCTTCAGCTTACGTAGTAAACTAATTTTTTTAACAAAACCATTTTTTTCCTTAGGTTTTTAAAATTACATAGTAAACCCCAGTGGAACTGAGGTTGTATTAACAGAACATACGCATCTCCAAATCCTAGGAAAAGTTTGCTTAACCACAAAAGCAAACACTGCAAAATCAAGGCTTTGTTCAGGTCACTTGGTCCTGCCATTTAGCTTTCTGTGCCTGAAATGTCACCTACAATTTCCATTATGACCACCTTACCTCAGGGATACATGCTCCAGTGAAGCCAAATAAACCATTAGCGTTATCACTTTTCTGTATTCTTAATCTTGCTGTGGTGTTTTCTTGTGAAATTCGAGCTCCACCACGCACAGAAATGAGCTTTAGTATGAATAATTCTTCTCCTTCTTCCTCTTTGTCATCCTTCGCAGACACGATGAATGATTTATTGGTCTCTCCTTGCCGATACTCCAAATACCCAGAGACTGGGTGGACATCACTTTTTGCAGGAGTTGCATGAAGTTCATAGATTTCTGCTCGTGTCAACTTACGCTCATAAAGCCTTACATCCTGCATTAACCCTGTGTACCTACTGCTGCCATTGATTCCTGCTCCAATTCTTACAATTCCTGGACCTGAGAAGGAAATGATAATTTTTTCTCATGTTATTGCATTTATATGAAATAGTCAGCAACTGACTACCTGTTTTTCTTAAAAAACAATGGTAAAATGTTCACTGTCCCTGGATTAGGAATCATATTGATCTTGAGATCCAAAATCAGGAGGTTCCTTAAGTCTCATCTCAATGTTACAGGTAAGTCCTCACAGGCCAACAAATTCCATCCTATGCTGTCCAAGTTTTTCATCCTATTAGTTCTAGCAGCACATTATCATCATCCTTCATTTTTATAAGTCTTAGAGATTTGAGGCTCCCTCTTTCCTCCACAGATTTTCAGAGAGAACAGCAACCCCTTTTAGCCCTTGTTTTGCTGAACAAATTCTAGTTTGGTTCCCTCTGCTAGGGTAGGTGATTCATTCTCATGATACTCATGATTACTACATTGATCCTTCTGGACATCCATGTCATCTACCTCACTGTAATTCCATGCAAATTCCAAACTCTTTTTTACAACAGCATTTACATTTTTCTGTCTCCAAATTATAGGATCACAGATGCCTCATAGTCATTCCTACTCTATCCTATTCTGTACCATGCTATGCGATTCTCTTGTGCTAAAACACACACATCAGCTGTTTTCAGTGGCCTGTCAGAAAACGAAAGAAAACAAACAAAAAGCTGTGTTCTTCAGTGTATTGTCATACATACGACATTGAGTAGCAGTTCTAGAGATGAGACACCACAGAAACTGATAAAAGT
The DNA here is from genome assembly GCA_011075105.1 of Heteronetta atricapilla. Classification (NCBI taxonomy): domain Eukaryota; kingdom Metazoa; phylum Chordata; class Aves; order Anseriformes; family Anatidae; genus Heteronetta; species Heteronetta atricapilla. The sequence continues at coordinate 81,177,581 of CM021763.1, read as the reverse complement.
CCCAGGGCACAAAGTGGAGGATGCTGAGAAAAACTGGGCCGCTATGCACACCGCTGTGTATTACCCAACATTTAATGGAGAGAGATGACATACTTGCCTTAGCATTGTATTATCTCCAGACAGAGCATATGCCATCTCCACTAATAAAGAAAATTTACAGCACAGACATATCCTTCTAGCAATAAAAGCATTATTGCATTTCACCTATATTTGTTCCAGAAACCAAGGGAAAAAAAACAAAAAACAAAAAAAAAAACTTTCTCAGGTCAGCTGAAGTACTGCAACTGTGATGGAAATTACTAATTGCAGAAGTATAATTCTTTTTACAAATAGCAAAATTGATTTCTTAAACTTCAAACTGGAATTTTAAAAGCAGAAATAAAATAGTACACCATACAATTAATAGTCCTCTGTTCTCACTCAACATTGCAGCAGTTTGAATTTTTTAGAACTTTCACACAAAATTTCCATAGGCTTTCTGAAAATCCTCAAAGAATTCTTATCCATTCCTTTCAATTAATTTAACAGATATAAACATTTCAGTGTATTGTTTTCACCTTTTAAATGGCTAGACTATGCATTTCAGAGCTTTATATATGAAGAACAATAGTGAAGGCTCACCATCAAGAATTGCTTCTCCTTTTAGACTCTTAATTCCTCCCAGAACTAGAATTCCATCAATGTAAAATTCAATTATACTTTCATCCAGAGTAATCAGAAGGTGAAGCCAAGTATTCTCATCCAGGTATTTCATGACTGATGTTTTAGCCATGTATGTCATATTGGTCCCTAATGCTGTATAATGAAGCACTACAGAAACATGAGAATCATTTGTCTGAATTTTCACACCGTAATATAAAGTCCCGTTATCGTTATCCTTTTCAACTATATAGCCATCTGTACTGACATTAGGAATTAGCCACACTGAAAATGTAAAATTGGTTACTGCATTATTTCCATTGTATGGGTATTCAGGACTGATAATGCCAAACGCATCCTCTTTTCCACTGAAATACAGAGCGTCTGTTCCACTGTGATGGCGCCTCATGTGGGGCTGTGATTGTACTGAGCTTGGGAACGATCCAAGCAACAAGAAATCTACCATTGATGGCAGTCCAGCTTGGAAGGTACTAGACAATATTTCCCAACCTAGTCGGACAACACCAAAGGTGCCTTGCTGTCTCCAGATGGTGAAGTCTGTAATATAGGAAAGGTCATCTTCAGAAAGAGTATCTTCCGCTATCTCTCTCTCCTGGCTCTCTGGATCTATAACAAACACTCCGAAAGGGTCATCATTGAAAGGGATCATGACAGTTACAGTAAGACTGGTTTCAGATAACTGACCACCGGGACCAGGAGATCCACCTATGTAATAGAAGTTAGAGTAAAAGTTAATGATTAAACAACATGCTCAGAAAAAAAGTTTCAAAGTACCTTTTTTTAAAAAAAATAAAAATAAAACAAGTTTCTAAAAATACTCAAATCCTCCTTTAAGATCCTCTGGATTTAGAGCAAATGATCCAACTTGAAAATTACATAGTTTAATTGTATTATTCTTAAAACACTATGCTGATATAATTTACGTAGAAAACAAACCCACGTGCTATTTTTCAGCTTCAAAACACACAGATGTCTTTCAGATAAAACATGACAAGGTCCATCTTTTCTTAATTAGCCAGTTAGGTAGGTTTCCTTTGATTTGTTTGATAAGCATGAAGGCCAAATTCATTTCTTGTATTACTCTAAGACTTACAGGAATACAGAATGGCAAAATCTTGCCTGTTGCCTCTGATACAGAAGTACATACACCTTGCAAAAACAGTAACCAGTTGTGTTATTAAAACTGCTGCCCAGTCCTGGTGTTAGTCATCTATCTTTGCACAGTAAGAATTCATGATATGAAAATCATCTTGTGAATGCAGAATCTGTGTGTTCAAAGTGTACAGCGATCTACCTATTATAAGCAGGAAATCCTTTGTACATCCATATGGACTTCACTTATAGGAAAGGCCAACACACATTTTCATTTTGCATCAGGGCACAGAAGAGCCCTGTAGTACTAAACAGTACTAAAGTGGAATTAATCCAGATTAGGAAATGTGTCCAGTAGCAATTTAAAGTTGTAATTTAAGTCATGTGAAGTGGTAACTACAAGTATTTTACCTCCTCTAGGGAAACAAAAAAACAAAAAAGCAACCTCTATAATGGTAGACACACATAACCTTTAATACTTTTGTTATTTCTTTGTTAGTATCGTTGTTTTATATTCTGTGGATGGAGATCTTTATCTGTAATTCAGACCTCTTGGTTTTTGAAATGAAACTTCTGAACTTTAAGAAGTTTCATTTCAAAAACTAAGAGGCATCCCTTTTAAAGTTCAGATCACCAAAAAGTGTTTAACAGTAATTTGGGAACTGAGTAACTCTCTCTATATATGGAAAACAAGATTAAATGGAAAATAAATGCTAAAACCTTACCAGAAAAGCATAGGATATCAAGACATGATTCAAAGCAATGCTCTTTCCAGTGTTATTTTCTTTTTGACTGATTAAACATAACTTTTTTCTACCAGATATGAAGGAAATGGTGGTATGGAAGACAATACCTGAAGCATTCACCAACTTTAGAATGTAAAATTCATTGAATTCAGGAATTCTATCTGAAATGGCACGTAGTGTTATTGGCTTCGATCTTTCACCATCCATGAAGCACACAGTCCCATAGGTTTCATAGAATTCTTCTCCTGGCCTCAGTGCAGAGTTATTATCAAACAACTGCCAGGTCAAAGAAACATTGCCGAAGTGTCCTCTGTGTCTCAAAATCCTGTTCAGAGATACAGAAAGAATGAGAGTCCTGGCAGGCATGCATCAGCATTCAGTAGAAAGGGTAAATGTGGAGACTCCTTTTACTGTAATCTTCCTTACAGTAATATGTAATATACTATGTAAGATAAAGTAAAACACTGATATATTTCTGTGAAACCTTCCTTCTAAAGGCAACCACTTTTGCAGTACATTTCTACTCCCAGAATATGTACTTTAGAAAATAGAAATAGCATATGCAGGTCCATGCAAAATACTACTGTGAAGCTACACATCACTGTGTCTTGTAGTGCTAATTTATAATAGTAAATATGAATGTATAATAGTTCAGAAAGTTAACATTAAAAATTAATATACATAGACCCTCTTAGACAGGAAAGAGAATCATCTACATTTAACCACAAATGTTTCTCCTTCCAGTCATCAAGTCTACTTGAACTTTTTCTTACACTTGTATTAAATTAGAATTACATTCTCCGGCTTTCAGAAATCTACTGTTTTTTGTGATTAAGAATGTAATAAATGAAAACAATTTTTTTTTTTTGGTAGCTACCTGATAACACAATTTCACTAATTTCAAAAAGGCACTACAAATAAAAAGTGCACTCAGTGCCTTTATTAAAAGTGTGCTTTACATACAGGAAGTTTGCTTCTGTCAGTTTGCATGGTGACATAAAGTGCCATACAAATAGATTATATCAGGTTGAAGAATTAGTTCAGCTAAACTAGCCCAGCCGCAGCAACACATTTATATTGTTTCTGCTTCCAAAGCTTTCTTCTTCTGTGGCGTTAACCAGGGTGCTCTATCCCAGCTGTGCAGCACTGCTGCACTAACTCCAGCTACCTCATTAAAACCTCTGTGTTTTCAGTGGTTTGGTTACATGATACTTTGACCACTTTTTTATGTTACACAACTGTCAAAGCAGTGACAGTATGGAAGAGACAGATCCCTAGTAAATATAATTTATCAATGAAGACTGAGCAGGTTCCTCAGATGTTGGAGATCTTGGTATCCTGTAATTCCATAAAGCACTTGTATATAAGCATGTTTACATCAAATCACTATTCTTAACACCACCAAATCCACGAAAATTATCCTGCAGATTATACTATAAAGGATAAAAAAACAACAAAGGCCAAAACAATGAATGACACAACAACAGCAAACACACAACGAACTTAATATCCTCTTTTCTCAAGAGTATTAATTTTTCAGCTGTATTAACACAAGCATAAACAACTAATTCACAGCCTTAAGCATCTGTTTCAAGGCTTTTTTTTTTTTTAAAAAAAAAAGGATGATTTTTTAAATGCAAGAAGAACGTCTTCCCTAAGTGCATGCACTATCATGTTTATTGTGACCTAATTTCTCTTTCAGCCTGTCTCAAGGTTTCTTAATGAAAAATCATTTTTTCATCCAATTAAAATCTCATAGTAAATTTATGGAATGAATGTAGCAAGGTGAGATCCCAAGTGCATTCAATTTTTAACCCTGCTCATTCTTGAATATATCATGGTGGCACAAAGGAAAATACTTTCAAAGGTCAGACTAATGAAGAGTGTCACATCTGAACTTGAAGTATAGATTTCAATCTGTAATTACCAGATAAAAGAAAAAACCACAAAAACAGAAAGGAAGAATACAGCTGTTTGCAGTTGAAAATTTCAAAGATGGGTACAAAAAGCCACCTATTGCCACACAGTCTTATTTGTTGAGTATTTTTGTTTGCTTGTTTGTTTGTTTTTTTAATTTTTCTGTCAGCCTAGGTTATATACTGCTCAATCATTCAGATTTTTCTGTATCTACAGGTTCCTGACACTGTAACAGAACATCAATGCTGAAGTCTTAATTAGTTATATTTCAACATGAGTTTCAGTGCACTTTTTAATATTTACCATCTACTCTCTATTACAGGTGATGTCTTCAACACATTACAAATCATTTAACCCCAAATTTTTTAAATTTATTTTTCTATAGTGCACTTCTATCAATGCACACTTGTGCATTTGATTTAATGAAAGTGCTCTTTATAAAGTACCACATACACCAGTTCCAAAAGAATGCAAAGATATTCTTTAAAAGTTACTTACCAAAAAATGTTACTTTTGCCTTCTTCAACTGGCTTCTCTAGAGGTTCCAAAGAGAAAATCCCATTAGGATCATCATTCGCTTCAATAATAACTGTTGCCATTCCAGCTTTAAAGATAACTGTATCCCCTAAAAAAGAGGGCAATTATTTTTATTAAAATTGGAATCAGAAATGTAGGTAACTCTAAATCCAATTATGTTTTCTACTCACTCCAATTGCTTTTATACAAAGAAAAGGACAATTATAAAGTCGGTGAAAAACAGTATTTGAGGTATTCAGCAGCAGGCAACTCAGAGTAAAAGTATTTAAGTAGTGTACCATCCAGAGAGCAAAGCGTTAAGATTTTCAGGAAAAATGACATGAACTGAGAAAATGCTATTCTTACTACACAATATCCTTGCATGTAGTTGTTAAGTGAGGTAACATTTTCTGTTTCATCATCTGGACAAGTCAAAAAATAAGATATTCAGAGGTATAGAGTAAGGTATTCAGAGACAACAGATCTTCTTTAGACCTAGAAGAAAAGTACTGCATTTAAACTAAATACAAGCTATGAGCAATGCCTAAGAGTTTATTCACACCCATATCAAAGAATATCTAAAAGGAAGAAATATGAGATTCTTATGAAGTAGCTGGGAAGCTAGCAGGACTTCAGTGTGCATATCAGTATAGGTGATAGAATTAAGGGATGTTAATTCTAACTCCATTTCATTGTCCATAGATGAACATAATGTTTCCACACCCACCCCATTTTTTGTCTTATTTGAAAGTGTCAGACTGAATTTTGTTCCACGTTAAACCATGTGCTTATTCCTCTAACTTCATATATCTCTATTTGTATTTTCTCTCAGGAACAACAGTCCCAATGAAATTTTCAGAACAGTCAAGGCCACTGTATGTAACCAATCATAGAAAGAAAACCAACTTTTGCTTTCAGGAAATATATAGAAATACTCTGTAGTCTTAGTGATTCTAGAATGGCTGTAAAATGATATGATGTTCATTTTAGAGGAAAAGGGAGACTACGGATACCCATTCCCCATGTGCTAGGAGAAAAGCCATGATATGTTCCCAATGGGGTAGTACTGGGAGCTACCAGTAGATCCTGAAGAAAGTTATTAAAGTAGAATGAGACCACAAAAGAGAAAACTTGTGAATGAAGATGAATGGTTTTCTCTAATCCTTTCCCTAGTCTGTTATTTTATAAGAGACCTGGGTACTACAGTGAATACCAGCCGACTTTGGAAAATAGCTTAGCTGCGTTATACTCAAATTACTGCTTTCCCTGTCAACCTCTGGCTGCCTGCTACCAATGTTCAGGGAAAGATTCAACTCAAGATCAATGCTGACGTGTGAGCAGCCACAGGGTGTCCGCTGTAGTGTGACCTCAATCACTTCAATCTTATTGACTGCTAAAGACTAAGACCATCAGAGACTGTAATGAGAACTAAGATGCTTAGCGTGCTTATAGATGAAGAAATCTAATTTTAGGTTTCCTAATCTTGAATCGAATCCCTGGTAGGTATTTTACTTTGAGAACCTGTCACACAACCTGAAGGTATAGTCTGATGATTAATTGCCATCATCTTTCTTTCCTTTATTAAATTACAGTCCCTCAAGTTTTGATGTCTGATCCAATGCAGCTTTGCTTTGCATTGCAAAGATTTGCAGCAGATTCAGAGCCTGTTATTACCTCTCAACTAGAGAACAGTAAAAAATGAAGGGCAGTAAATTAAAATTTGCTAACACAATCGCAACACCATGAGTTTTGTTGGAGCTAGGTGTGGGGAAGGTTTTTATGAAACAGTTAGGGCTCTGGAAAAATTGTGTATTTCTTATACTCACTTTTATTTTCTCACGAATATTACATAACAGTGATAATTTATTCCAAAAGATATGTATTTCAAAAACGTGAGGAATGGGCTGAATAATTTTGGTCATTCCTTGTTAAGTGTAAACTTTGAAAAATAAATAAATAAATACAGTGTTATTTCTAAGGTAATAAATCCTTTCTTCAGAGGTGGTTCCCTGGGTAAGTTGTGACATATATTTTTCTGCAAATTAAGCTTTTTAAAACTATAGTCTCAGAGTGAAAAAAATGTATGCATACTTTTCACTATCACAAAAATAAAACAGAGCAATTACATACCCTTCCTCCAAAATATGGCAGTTCTGTTTGTTTTTACAAAAGTCATGTAATTTCGTAAAACACACTGGAGCATAAAAAAAAAAAAAAAACTAAAAGAATACCTCTTTCCCTAAGACTGCTGGCTACTAAGTTGGTTGTTTTGTTTTGTTTTGTTTTGCTTTGTGTTTTTGTATTTCAGTCCATCTAATTTGGAGCATTTATATTTGAAAAGGGACTTTCACTCCAGTTGTTTTTGCAGGCAAGGTATCAACTGTATCATTTGATTTTTTCTTCCAATAAAATAATTAAGAATGAAAATTCAAACACACTGTCTACATTTATTGTATAAAAATCTTGAAGCAAACATTATTCATATAATTCTTGGCATTTAAATACTGCTTTACGGTAAGACCAAGATACTAAGAAATTGCCACAAAAAAAAAAAAAAAGGAAGACTTACCTGTAGAATTGAAAAGGATAATATAAAATGTTTCATCAGTTTCAGGGGTATCATCGTCATTGATATACATGGATAAATTCTGCTCTCTTTCTCCAACATCAAACAGAATGACACTGTTCTTTCCACTGGGAACAAAGTCTCCCTCTTCAGCTGTTGCATCTCCATTAACAGTAATATACTGGACAACAACAGCGACATCAGCAGATCCATTCCTTAGGACTGTAAAGTTTGCAACACTTCCTTCTTGAACACTCACTGTCACAGGTTCTGAAAACACAAAAGCAACGAATCTGCCTGAGGTCAAGCCTGAGTTACTTGCATTTACTCTATTTTCTTAATTCTCTCTTGTAGGATCTTCCTCTTCAATGAAACAATAAGATGTACATGATAAAGGTAATGAAATAATTCAGGTACAAGAGAATATTTTATACCTTGCCTCCTAATTGATCTCAACATCAACAACAAAAAAATGACACACAAAAAAAATTGGAAGGTTCTGAAGGAAACAAATATAAATTAAATACACAAAAAATGTTCGGGGAACTTTTGCACTTGCTCTTTTGGGATTAGGATTTCTCAATGATCTGGTTTGTGAAAAAAATCTGTTTTAGGTAGTGTATGTATTCCACATTTATAAACAGTAATATCTAACCTGCAAAATAAATGGGATCATCATTCTTTCTTATTTGTAAAATTGCAGTGGTTACATTGCCCAGTCTGGCTCCACCAGTAGCATTGAATAAACTGATGGTGAATACTTCCTCCTCTTCAGGTACCTGAAAGTATTAAGACATTAATTTCTAGCATACAAAACACTGAAGAATTTAAAATGAAAAGTTAGGGGGATTAATAAAACAGAGGATTCTGAGTGTTGTTTTTATTTGTCAGTCCTTACGTGTTTCGAGAGGGACATACAGTTATACAGATTGTCATCATCTACAGTCTTTGTAAATAAGTCCCTTCCTCTTTATAATGTACAGATGACCCAAAAGTTACATGTTTCATGTTTCTGACACATTTTTTTTTTACAGCTTTATTTATTTATCATTAGGTGTAATCTTTCTTATATTACTTCAAATTTATCAGCATTATAGGATTAGGATTGAAATTAGGATTCCAGTTATCAAGATACGAGTTTCAGTCAAATAAACTTTCCTATAACTTCACCACAGTACAATTACTCTCAGCTTCTAACTTTTTTTGTTCAGAGGTATGCACAGCTTCTGAAATTTGTCTATGACTTGCTGAAGTATCTCAGTTCTACCCAAGTATTTTGATATTTCCTACAAGTTATTAGGCTCTTGAGAAACACACATTCATTTTTTTCTCCTTATATTCTAATGTTTTTGTACTTACTCTGTGTCCCATGTTCTCACCCCAAAACACTGTAAAAATGTTTACCTCATCTGGCAGTGAGTAAATGGTGATATTTTTTGAAAACTCCAGATTATCAAATAAAATAATCCCTTGCTCTGGATAGACGTCGTTAGTACATGCTGGATCAACAACCCAAGACACACTAACATTTCCGTAATTTCCTTGGTTTCTTACAACTCTGTAAACAGCTAAAAAATATAAACATACAGAATCAATGTGCATATTCAGAGCAACAGAAATCAAAAAGGAACATCTGAAATATCTGAAAACAAGAAAAAGGAAATAAAATAAACCAATTTCATTTCTTATGAAACCAGTAACATGTTGGAGTGCTACAGAAAAGGACACACAAAGACAGATTACTAAAGCAGTTCGAACTGCTTTAGTTTCACATGTTAATTCTTGCCGGTAAAAGTAATTGAGAACTGAATAGAAATAGATCAATTAAAATCACCCATAGGAAGATTTAACTCTCTGTTTCTCTTATATAATACCCCATTCTTCATTCTCCACAAACAGAGCTGGTACCTCCACGTTGCACTTTGCACATACATCAGTACTCCATCCCTCCTGTCTGGAAAATTCTCTAGCAATCCTTTTTACTCAGTTAATCCCTCTGTTTTTCCACACCCATACTTCTCTACTTCACTCTCTGCTGCTCATCTTGCTTGGCATTGTACCACTCTGTAAAGTCTTGAGTGGAGATTTTAGTAAGAAGTCTCCTAGACTTGCGTTATCCTAGAACAGGGAAAATATGACTTGCAGAAGCAGACAGCAGACAAAGAAGTAACTCTAATAAAAAGGAATTACCAGTATGGATGACTTCTCCTTTGCTTTCACTTATTGTTACTGTTAGTTCATAAGGTAGAAACTGAATGATACCATGTGGATCATCATTCTTCAAAATGGTTATATTGACCATTGTGGCATTCCCCAACTTGCCTGGCATTTCACTGTAGCCACTAAGTACCACAGAATATACCTCATCCAGCTAGAAGAGGGAAACTCAGTCAGAATAAAAATACATATTCAACATCCACATCAAAACCAAAATGGTCTATAGTCCACAGTCGCCCATCAGGCAGAAAGGGATACAAAATTAAAATGAAAACATACACATTCTACATGCAATAAATGTTTGTATAATGCCATCAAATAAAGGAAATTGTTAGAACTTTCTATCTCTAAAAGCATCAGTTTCTCCAAAAGTCTATTATTATTACAAGCAAGGACTTATTTTGCGTACTTAATTTAGAATTGCATAATTTCCCAAGTAATGTTTGTAACACACTCTGAAATGTAAATTTTCTTTCCTCCAAGACTTCTTAACATTCCTGGCTTTGTAACAGGTAAAGCAAAGATTTTCAGACCAAGGACAGCATGCTAATTTAGAAAGAACAGATCAACTGGCTTTATTAATCTAATGGGACACAGTACTTTTAAAAAAGCATCAGAGAACGTTAAAAAAATGTGACAAACAAATATGTCTGTGAATGCAATTTAAAGAGAGAAAAATAATTCTTACCTCTGGAATTCCATCCATCCTTGTCAGTAGAGTAATTATGATCTCTCTCTCACCAGGCTTAAACTCCAGAACTCCTGTGCTTCCATAAAACTCATTATTATCTCTTGGTTCAACAGTGTAGCGCAGAAACTGTCTGATGAGGCTTCCTCTAGTGCGAACAATCTGCAGCTCAACAGACTCCCCTTCCTTAAAAAAAAAAAAAAACATCTTTTTCTAGCACTCTGTTAGAACTGAGTTGTCTGTAGGTCCGTAGTGTTTAAGTGACGTTACTCGGATAGCTACCTTGATGCTGTATGGACCTCTGGAAGAGGAAGAAAATTCGAACACTCCTCCAGGATCATCATTTTCCAAAATTGTAATTTCACAAGTCGTAAACCCATATTTCAGTATCTGATTTTCCACACTGACCCTGAGAAAGGAAGGTAAGAGGTTTTTTTCAACTTGCAGTCCTGTTTAGCAAATCCATACAGAGGAGATCAGGATATTGACAAATTTTAAGAATAAATTATGAAAACCAAAAGTTACCTGCAAGGATTAAAATAAGCTAAGAATGATACAACATCAGATCCATTTGTAACAAAAAAATGAAACATAAATAAATAATTGCCTCTGAAGTAACTTTTTTTTTTTTCTGATTAGCTTTTTATAGCTAGTAATGCTGTTGTTTGTCCGTTTTTGATAACACGTGCTCACAACACACAGGAAAAGAAACAGAATAGTGCCAGGAAAAAAAGAAAAAAAAGAAAAAAAAAAATTAGTTAAATTCAGAACTACTTTGTACTTGGATCAAGGTATAAAGGAAATTCCAAAATCACCTATGCTGAGATTACACTGAAAATCATAAATTTCCATTATTGCTTTCTTTGTCAAAGTTTACTACAAACATAAGGAGGCAGAAATATGACCCTCAATACCATGGATTTCATCCTCAGCTGTGTGTTAGCCTGCCTTCTGTAGATGTGGAGACTACCTGTAGGATCCCCATCTGACTCTACAAAATGCTGGACCTGCTCTCAGTAGCTCAGACTCATTCCCCTTTCTCATTACTCCTTTAAAGCACATGGTGAATGGTGCAAGAATGAAGTGTGCATACTTCAAATTCCTCTCAGTAAAGGATTTCTCTCTCTGGGCTTCTGCTACACCATCTTGATCTTACTCTGTGACACAGATGGGCAATGTCTGATAACAGAAATGAACCTTGCATATTACTTGCTTGCCTTTCCTCAGAGGCAGTAATTTTCAACATCATTTTAAATTTCTTATATTAAAAAATCCAGAGAAGCAGGATGCATCAAGAATACACCTTCAGACTGATGGTCTGCATGTGATTTATTACGTGTAGTTTTTAGGTACTTAGATTCCTTTGCATCTTACACGTTTCCTGTCAGTATTGTATTTTTCAGTGAAATTGTGGTCCTGCATATTGTACATATTTTAGTGCTTTCACTGTACTACAACCTAGACTTTGTCAAACACTGTTTCATGAAGAAGTGTGATCTATTATATCCAGTTTTTGAAATCAGCCCCAGAACTGTGTCCAGAAGCACATTATAAGTAATTGGAACCTACACACAGAAAAATGACTTAGCAATGTTTGTTTTAGCATAGTCTACAGGACAGGGTACACGATGCAAAATAGGAAATACCTATTTAATAGGGTAACATGCTTATGTTTGCTACATGTTTTAAAAAAAGTCAGTATAAAAAATAATCCATGTGATATAAATTATATGCATGTTAGTCTAAATCAAGGTAACTTTCCTTGTCTTTGGCTAGAGAAAATTACTCTGTAACTCTAATCAGTTCAGCCACTTAGTTGGGGCAAACTGTATTCGTAGCAATTTAAAGCAATTAACTCATTATTCCATGAAACACTCCAATATCAAACACTGAGCCATGCATTCATAACTTTCATCATTCACAGATCCTACATAAAGAAATGCCTTCAAGCAAGAACCCATGCCATCAAACGAAACATCAAAGGGCAAGCATGCGTTGTCTGAAGAGATGCAGAGATGTGATTCCTGGGGGGTGAAAGAAATGATAAAGACAGATTCTGTCCAAACCAACCACTTCTAAAACAAAGCACTGATTCACTGAGGACAAAAAACAGTTCACCACACTTACCCAAAGAACACGACAAACCTTTCTGTCTCTACCCTGTCAACAGAGAGAAAAAAAAAAAAAAAAAAAAAAAAAAAAAAAAGAGGATGGGGAAAGTAATGAAAGTGCCACTTAATAAAATTTCAATACTACCCATCTTATAAAAGAACAAAAAGCAAAACAACAAAAACTAACAAAAGGAAAAAATAAATAAATAAATAAAAAGAAGGCTTTCTTTTTGCTTTCCAAAAGTTTATAATGTTCATTTTATGGAACCCTGCTTGCTTGGCATTTTCCTGTTGACAAAGGCCAACAAGTGGGCAGTTCCCACTTAGGAGGAATGACCCCGTGACCAACTCAGCATGTCAAGAGCCACTCAAGGCATTCCCTACCAAGCCCTCCTCGAAGAGCTTGACTACTGACTGCGTGATCACAACTGCAGCAGCAGTCCATGATTATAACCCTTTATCAGGAAAATATGTCTACGTGCCTCTGCCATACGGTGTTTCATCAGTCTGACAAAGTCATGGTAAAAGCAGATAAGCACAGAAAGAGTACTGATGGGTACACAAGGAAAAGTAATTGGGCACAAAATCACAGCAAACCTCATTTATAACAATTTTTTAGTTAATCAGATTACCGAAGTAGTATATATACATAACATAAATACAAATATAAGAAAGAGAAGCAGAAGGAGAAAAGGGGGGAAAAGAGGTGAAATAAAGGGGGAAAAAAAAGTAAAAAGGGCAAAGAAAAAGCTATTTGCTAATCTTTTAATTAAATCAAGTTTCAACCAAGCATTTATAACAAAACTGCCACATGAAGTCAGTCAAAAGGGCAGCATTATTCTGCAATAGTAATCATGTATTTTGGCTTTCTTAATCAAAAGATCATACTGCTATCACTGCCCTGGCACAGTAATGTTAGTTACTACTCCAAAAAGTCGTAAAACATCCTATGCAATAACGTAATAGAAGGGTTTAGGTTTCCAACTCCAAGATGCTGTTAAGCAAACAATGAATGAACGAAGCTGTGGCTGCCCCATCCCTGGAGGCGTTCAAGACCAGGTTGGATGAAGCTGTGGCCAACCTGATCTAGTGGGTGCCATCCCTGCCCATGGCAGAGGGGTTGGAACTGGATGGGCTTTAAGGTTCCTTCCAACCCGAGCCATTCTGTGATTCTAAGAATGGTGCACTCAGCAGTGTTCTTCGTATCTAAACTCTAAGGCATATACATATAACTTTTCATAACACAGAATGCATATTGCTAACAAGATTTTTTTTTAATAGCATTAAAAAAAAAAGATCCCAATTATATTGTTTTGAACAATTACATTGTAATACAATTACCATACTCACATCCTGCAAACTTTTATCCTTTTAATCCAAATGCTTGCTTTTTGGTTCAGTGTACTCTTCATGTGCTAAACCTAAGTCCATACAGGGCTAAACCAGGCAAGGTGAGGGTCTGTGCCACCAGAGAGCTGCCAGGACACCAACCCCAACCCCTGCCACATGCACTTCCAACCCCGAAGAACAGAGGGGCATTCATAAACCACCCTTACACCACGGAGGAGGTGCTCCCAGACTGCCTCACAACACACAGGGCCAGTTCAGTCCTGTTTCACTCCTCGTGGTATGTGAAACCAGCTCTTCAGGTGTTCCTCTGATAGCAGTATGGAAACAGGACAAAGAGGGCTATTCAGAAGCAGCAATACAAGTTAAAACAGCTCCTTTGACATGGTGGCTTAACCATGGCCAGCAGCTCCAGCTAGTGAAAATAACTCTCTTGACCAGGAATAAGGAGATACCAGTCACTGGGAAAGCCACTTCCCTGGTTTTATCCTCAGCTTTTTTTTTTTTTTTTTTTTTTTTTTTTTTTTTAAAATTGCTATGCATGGACATGAAGTTTCATATTGTCACAGACAATAAACCCTGGCAATGCTTATGGTGCTGACATAAGAAATGCAACCTCAAAGTGTGTAAAGCGTTTCTTATACAACAAGACTAATGTGAAATGATTGATCATTAGGGAAATTCTTTTGGTAAAAAAATCACAATTATTACGTAGCAAGAACTACAGATGAATTAGGACAACTAACAGGAGCTTCAAAATGTTTCTTGCACTTTTTTAAACACGCAGTACAAGGAAATAGCAGAAATTAGACTTTTGACTAAGTTTAAGGTACCATGAGAATTTCAATGTTATTAAGAAATAAATAGAACCACAACATAAATAGCTAAGTAAATGAAAAATAACTTTGAAGTTAATAACTTTTGACAAGATCTGGAATTTCTGCAGAACCTGAGTGTTCTGAAAGACACATGAGAAACTTAATTTCCACTGTGAATCTACATGGCTGTCATTATTAAACCATACTTCTCTAAAAGGCTTTCTCTTCTATCAGGGTATCTCCAAAAAGGGGAATTGAAATTGCTTGTTGAACATTACTCAATTTGCTTGCATTCAGTGTTCACTCCCTCCTCAATTTTTTCAGGATTATCTACTGATTTAATTAGTGGCAGGCTCTAGCTCTGAAGAACTGCATTAAAGTAGGATTTGCCACATTAGACATTCCACAGTGCTTCTCATCAGAGGAAACACCTTCTCTCCAAGTTTAATCCATCATTTATTTGATTTTTGAGGCTATTTTAATTTTTCTGAGTCATAGCAGGAGAGATATGTTGTTATTTTGAGAAGTAATGAAAACCAGCCGTGGGTGTCCAGGGTACTCATTTCAACATTCCACTATTTTCAAATAACTTTTTCCCCGTTAAAACGCAGTCTGATCAAACCCTTGAGGCATCCCTGGAGGTTTTCAAGGCCAGGCTGGACAAGGCTGTGGGCCAACCTGATGTAATGGGTGGCATCCCTGCCCATGGCAGCAGGGTTGGAAACTGATGATCTCTAAGGTCCCTTGCAACCCAAGCCATCATGTGATTCCATGAAAATTTACATAAGTAAGAGAGATACGTTTTTGAAACAGACACTAACCAAAGGAGATTACCAAGTAAGGTGAAAATCCCAGCTCCATTAAACAGCATGTCAGTGAGTAACCGACAACACGTAAACCCCTAAGCCCTGACCATCGACACTACACAGTGCTTTAAATGGCCCTTCTATGCTTTTCTAACTTTTTGACAACCTCTTAAACCCCAAAATGTTTAAAAACTGCCAGATATTTCACAGTGAAATAGTCAAGTCCATATTTTACATTTGCAATTTTTAAAAAATTACTTCATAACTCATAGGTCTCATCATTTTCTACATAAACTGACAAAATGACAAAAAATGACAAAATTTCAGGCTATGGAAATTTGTATCCCATCACTGAAATCCCTAGAACTATAAAAATCTCCAAATAATGTTGCTTCACTTTGTTATATATAGTAAATGAGATTTATGTCATAACATATGCATATGGATCTGTTCTGGCATCCTAACTTCCATGAGTCAAGACTCAAGAAGCGTTGGAGCATAAGGACTGCCTTAACAGTCATCTGTTTGTTGATTATCACTTTCACAAAATAAAAGTGATTTATCCCCAGATCCCAAAGTCTCCAAGTTCTCAGTCTCACCACCACTCGCTCATGAGCACAAACACAGGCCATGTCCCCAGCCCGCATACCCTGCAGGTTCTGGCCCTCTGCTTGTGCCAGCTGCCAAATCGATAGCTGAGGAGCTGATAACTGCCAGTGAGAGATTACGTTGTGTAGAAGGAAAAAACAGCAATCAGGTTTTTAAAAAACCTGATTTCTGTTTGTGCCTACCAGGTAAAATGATCTCACAAAGCACACACACAATCTCCATGGCCTGTTCCACCTACATTCATCAAGAAGACCAAGGTCTTTTCTTTCTCACATAGATTTCACTACAGACATCTCACTCAATTTATGTCTCAGTTCAGGCCTATTCAGATAGGGAAGGCATTCAATCTGAAGCTGCTCCTAAAAAAAGAAAATATGAAGAAGCTTCAGCAGATACAAGACTCTCTAGCTCCTTTATTACTCGTCATTACTCATCTGTCTTCTTTGGAATCATATTTTTCATGTTATACATTTATCTCCAATCCGTGGACAAAATTCAGAGTTAGTTTTAATATCTATGGTCTACGGATAGAGACCATAAAGCAAGAAAGGACAGTATTGTTTTTAATGGCTTGGAAAAATTGTAGTTATGGATGCACTTAAAGCATATTTAAAATTGAACTGCCTTGACAATACTAAGCCGTAAATAACACATCCTTGTTAGAACTAATTGTTTTATTTTACACATGCTATTAATAATTGCAGTAAATTCAATGCTTATGTCTAAGCATTGAACATGTGTATGTCTGTAGTTTCATTACAGTTCTTACATGCTTTCATTTCCCGCTGACTTATGCTACAATTTATGGAACAGTACAAGCACATCTACAGCACAGTGCATCTTTGTTTTCCTGCCCATTCACTACTGCTGTGCGGTGCTGGCTGCCAGCCTTGGAAACTGAAATCTTCAGGCAGAAAGCAATAGCATGGTCTTACATGTAGCCCTGCCAGTATCCTTCAGCCCTAATTTGAAGACTCATGTCTAGAACTGGAAGGATGATCTCTGCAGTCATTTCATTCTCGGCTTCCGCTAATTAGTTGAAGTGATGGATGCTACCCATCTAGAGAAAAGTTTCAGAGGTCTAGAGAAAAGTTCAGATTGTATCTCCTCCTTGTTTACTTCTTTTTCCAGGACAGACCACCTTGGTTCATTCTCTGACCCTGCCAAGTGTGGGAAAGCTGCTTACTGTTGGCATACTTTTCACCATCCACTTCATGATCAGCAGAGCCTATGGCTTGCACCATACACAGCAAAAGCAGAACACTGGTTGTATTTGTTCAGCTGCCAGTTCAATCCCTGTCGCAGCCACCATTTTCAAGGTACAGCCTACAGTTGTAACTCCAGATAAATGGCAGAAAACTGTACTTTCACACACATTAATCAAAAAAGTTAACCTTTCATGCTGCTTACTTCTATCTACTTACTTGTTTACCTCAATACCAGTCTGCATTCTTGGCCACCTTACACTCAACACATCATTTCTAATCCTAGTTTCCCCCGATTTATAAACTAATAAACTCATTATAAACTAATTTAAGTTTTCTGAACTGTGTTCACATGCCAATAATAGTATCAACTGTGGGCCCTTACAGCCTGTTATCCTAAAATCCTCAGCTAGGTAAGAAGGGAGACCTGAACACTGTGCTTCAGAAACGCCACTGCATTCTCATTAGCAGAAAACTGCCCTGGAATATTCTGGGGACTAGGAGCTGACAGAAGTATCTAATTGTCAAGGAATATTGAACATGCAGATCAAACAAATAAGCTGCTAGTCTAATTCTACAGTGACACCCAAGTTATAAATGTTTTTCTGACAGAAAAAGTTCTGCACTGCTTTTTAGTTCTCATTTTGGTTTTTCCCGTTATCTCACTAAATATTTTTCTGAAAAAAAGTGTTAAAACCAAGAGCTATAAACAAAGATCAAAACTGAAACAACTTTCTAAGTAGCATACAGAATTTTCACGAAAATATAAACAATTAAGTAATCTGATAATAAAATGCAAAACGTTTCCTACATTGATCTCCAGTCAGAGAACTGACACACAGTCTGAATCAAGGGCCCAATATTTCTTCAGACACATATCAACATAATGCAAGTAATACCTTGTAATTAACACAGTGCTAATCTGTTACACATAAATTGAGTACTGCAGCTGATACATATGAATAGAGAATAGGGTATAATACCTGTCCAAAGTTAATAACACAGTTTCGTTCATTTCAGGTACGTCATCAGCTTTAATGGTGATGTTAATTGTAGTATCACTTTGTCCAGATAAGAAAACCACGGAGCCATTAAAAGGACTTATATCATCATGTGTTACTGCCTTTTGATTGGGACCTGAGGGTTTCAAACTCCAGAACACAGTTGCTTGACCATCAGTCCCATCTCGATGCAATGCAATGGAAACCTGAAACACATTAATTTGTTGTGACTTGCAAAAGTAGATGTAAAACCAATTACTCCCTTGCAAATTACTATAGGAATAAATAATAATAATAATAAAAAGTTTGGCAAGTTCTAATTTGAGAATGGGAAATGATCTATCTGATTCAGCATTTGTGTCAGTCCTACTCTACATGACTATGCTTACGGTTGGTGAGACAGACTAACTGCATTATCTTTTGCTCTGTGTGAGCATCAAGGGCTAACTGGTTTTAGATACTTAAACAGAAAACAAAGACCAATCTCACTTCTCTGGAAATTAGTAACAGATTATTTCAGAGCATTTTTTTTTTTTAAAGGAAGAGAATATTTGGGTTAAGGCAGAACTTAGAGGAAGGCTTTTCCTCACATTAATTGTCAAATGCTACACTGAATAGAGCAAACTCTGCCTTCTCCAAGTAAGTTTTCCATAGCAAAGGACAATATAAAAAGGCTTACTTACCAGTGTAGCAGGGGAATCTTCTGGTTCAGAAAGAATAATCGGTAGATTGCTAATAAAGCCTATTTCTCCATTTGCAATATCTGGAGTAATCCTCAGAGAAATATTTCGAATTTCACCTAATCTAGGACTCACGGATGGGACTAGAGGAATTCTATTCACCAGTACAACTCCTTCCAGCTGTAGAAAAAAGAGAAAACTGAGAAATAAGAACCCTCAGAACCAATCAGTTCTGACATTTCAGAGTAATTTTCATATGCAATAAGTGTACATCTCCAGAGCAAATTCTTCCTACTGATAGCACTGCTGTTATAAAAATTTGTAAGTAGATATGTCAAAGAAATGAAGAGGATAATGTTGAGCTGTCAGCAGAATGGTACACCTCCCAGACAAATCATGTTAGTGTATGTAATTAAACACAGATCAAGCCAGAGAGAGAGACTCTGTGTTCCAGATCAGCTGATTCATTACTAGACCTGTTAACAACAGTAACTGATGAGCAGCATAGCCAATTGTCTAACATCACTTTTTGTGTCTTGCATTGATAAAAATCTAGGGAAATCACTGAAGTCATAATAACAGACCTTGATCAAACAGCCAAATAATCCACTTTTCTTTCCTCTCCACAAAATTTTAAGGAATTCTCTATCTAAGAACTACCAGAGCTGCATCAAGAATTTGAAGTTCAAAACAGTATTAAAGGTATTAAAAGTATTAAAGAATTTAAATTTCAGTACAGTATTTCAAAACTGTATTTTACTGGTCACTGCATTTCTGATTATAGATACTAAGAGGAAATGGATTTTTTAAATCCTTTTCTTTAAAAGGGAAGCATCTCTCACTAAGCCCAGCAGCATTAGTGACATACTGAGGAAAGCAGAACTTGCCCGTTTAATTATTTCCTTCAAATATAACTTATGCCATGTGATTCTGTCTACGTGCATCATTACAATAAATGCTTCCATAACAGATTTGCATATATTTCTGTGAACATTTCACTGGGGCATAAAATCCCACTGACATTTTTTCTTGGAGTTATCAGGTGTTACCATACAGTGAAGTTTTTTTGGGGTTGGAAAAACAGTGGCCTTTCTTAAATTCATGTAGTAATCATGGTTCACCATTTCAAAAGATGATTTTCAAAGTCTTACAGTTCTTAAAACCAAACTGTATAAATATGTGGGCTGCATCATATTTAGTTCCGCAACTGCTTGAGCAACACCCAGAAATATGCATGAACATTTATCTGATGGTAGATGGAAATGTTTTACAAATACTGTATTCAGTAACTGATTCTCAACCATTTCAACTTGTTATCAAGAGTCTGAAGAACAGATGATGGCACTGTTTGTTTCTCCTCTTTTCTGAGCTTTCTCCTAGCGCAGGCCCCGATCCAATCCTGCAATTAACAGGATGAAAGTGCACCATTGTCTGCTTGTTAGCTCAGTAAACTTTCTGAAATACTACACAGCCAAAACAATTTGCACTATTTAAAGTGTATGCTTTGGATCCTGTACGGTACCTTTGGGATAAAGTAATAATCAATACAGAACAGAGATTTTATTCTTTCTGCATTGTTTCCTTTAGTACCTTTTAAAGGAAGCCAGTTCAAGGAGAAAAAAATATGTAGCTATTTAAACAATAACATTTAGTAGTTTATGAGCTTAATTTTCAGAGTTGATCTTCCTAGCTATACCAAAAACTGCATCTCTGATTACAGCATGTTATTTAACTGAAGGTGTCACTAAGGAATATATCTCACATTATCTCCTGTAGTTTTATTCGTCCTACAGTTGCATTTGCTTCTCTTCTGCCGATTCCTGAGTTGATTCTTTATTGTGCCTAATAACAACTCATTCTAAACACATTCACTGAGATTATCATTTATTCACAATGCAGAAGGATTGTCACGGTGATAAATAGTGGTTTTCCTTCTCTATGAGTTTCTAAATTAATTATTTGAGCTGAAAAGCTCCTCTGATTTAATTTGTTCAAACAAAGATTTTATTTATAGTTCGTGGAGAAAGTACAGGAAAAAAAAAAAGCAAAAGCAAAACCAACCAACCAAACAAAAAAACACATTAGAATCTACAGTTTGAAAATCCAGGCAAAGTGCTTGGAAGATGAGATATTCTGAAATATTTATCGTATGTTTGTCTTGACCATAGTCAAAGGACAAAAAAAAAAAAAGGCCATTAAATACATGGAATTAGACATCTAAGAATTTTGTGGATCTCTCAGACCTCTTGCAGTCATAAAACATACTAACATGTTCTAGTATTTCAGAAAGCAATTCCTAATCTAACAGTGAATGCCATAAATAAATATAAACATGCATATTAGTTAAACAATATAACTCTGGCAATTTTTTTTTTCCTCTTTTAAGAGAATGTAGGGAGAAGGATGTGTAGGGATCTTTCAAAGGTCTTAGAAGTGATTACAACATCTTTGGGAAACTATAAGGAAAACGCAAAACCTGGTAAATTTGAAATTCATGAATATAACATCAACACCTTCAACAATGATAAAAGTTATCAAGTTATATTTTCCAAATTCAGATAGAAAAAAAAAATGAAGAAAACTATACAAGTAAAACTAGAAAAAAAAATAATTTCTCCTAATAAATACAAATACAAATATATTTGACCCTTTTTAATTTATGATGTAGAATAGTTCAGCTGGAACAGCAAAGATCATAGTATCACAGAACTGTAGGGGTTGGAAGGAACCTGGACAGGCTGGAGAGTTGGGCAGGAAGAAATCAGATGAGGTTTAACAAGAGCAAGTGTAGAGTCCTGAACCTGGGAAGGAGCAGCCGCATGTATCATCAGTACAGGCTGGGGGATGACCTGCTAGAGAAGGAGCTGTATCAAGCCCAAGTTACATTTACTTGCTTGTCATTTCTGAAATTTTTCCTGCTTCAGTAATTTAATTCCAAGAACCATATTTTTTTCATGTTCCAAGTCAGAAGCGAAGCAGAAACATGCTTCAAGGGGCAAACAACAGACAACACTGATCTCATTTTGATAAATTCCATGATTAATACCCGAATCCTCTTTATTTTTAAAATTTGTGTAATTACTAATGATTAGGAATAGAAAACTTTATGGCATATTTACGAAAGCTGTCTTTTTAAATAAGAAAATCTCCTTTGCTTCAGAGCTAATCACCTTTTTTTTTTTTTTTACAGGAATGGTCATTTAAATTACAGTCAAGGGGAAGGATCAATTGTTGAATCATATTCTTCATATTAAATAAGGAAAAAAAAAAACAAAAAAAACAGCTGAGATACCTGTATGAGAAAATGAGCACCATTTTGAAGAAATGCATCGTTTCTTATTGGTATACTCAAAGCATGATATGTTTTTCCTTCTGGAAACAGGAGGATGCTGTTTCTAGATGTATTTAGAATGCCATCTTTTGCTCTCTCAGGATCCAGAGCTCCAGCTGGAATATACAGTGCAGTATAAACCAACTGCACATCTCCAACTGTTCCTTTCTCCCTTACAAAACTCAAGGATAAAAAGCGTCCCGTTGGATTACTTTCAATCTTCTGATTCTCCAAAGGGTAAAATGTTATTACACCATAAACATCATCACTGTCCTGAATGTAAAACAAAAGCTGCACAAGAGAAAACAGCATCACTTAGTCAAAGCTACAGTTAATATACACCACAGTTTTCATGTTTTCATGAAAGTATGTCCTGACTGTCATCATACATTTTTATCCTTAGTGAATTGGCACTCGAGAAAGAAATCAGATTGACAGCCCCCAAGTATTGTTTGTGCACAACCAGCACAGCACGGATAGCAGCAACTTTCCTGCTCTGCCTCATCTATGTCAGAATGAGCTTTGAATAACTGATTTTTGGTTCCGCAGCCAAAGTGAATAATTTGAATATATTTCAGACTTCGAAAAAAATCATTTAATTCACCAAATTCATTCCAATAATATGTTGAAAACGCAAAGTAGGGACCTGAGTCACAAAATTGTCAGTAATGCTAATTACGCCTTATTTAACAGTTCAGAGATTAGTCTTAATCACTAAGCCATCCTCTTGAAGCTGTTACTCGGTGTAAAACATTCCAGTATCTACAGCAAATAAGCAAGTGAAAATAAATGCTCACCCTTCTCTTAGCAAGCAACCAATGCAAAGGTATTTACGATGGGAATATTCTAAGTTAAATGCTACTGCATTAAATAGGTCTGGCCTTGTATAATATGTTAAGCCAAAGACATTGGATGTGGCTCTTTATACTTAGAATACACTAGTTTGCTTCACTTAAACTCAAGTGCAACGACTTCAGTTTAGTCAATCCACCAAAACTGCTGAAGTCCCTAATTATCACCTCCTCAAAACAAGTTCTGAAATAAAACTTACCTCAGATGGTTCGCTGACTTCTGCGCCCCCCTGTATTGTATGAGCTAAGAGCTTTAGAAGATAGGGCTCTGCTTCTTCTGGTATGTTATCATCAATAATAGTCAGAGAAAGTGTGACCAGCATCTGTCCTTGATCGAAATGTATCTCCCCGGTCTCTGGAACAATGTCTGCAGTCACAGGTGAGGGATCACTGCTATTTCGAGTTATGACCCAGGTCACAGAAACATTTCCATGTGTTCCACCATTTCTTACGACTGTGATCCCTTCAAACCTATGGTTTTGAATGAAAATAAAAATCTGTAACATACAATTATAATTAACATCTGTTTACTTAGTTATCTGTTCCGTAGAAGATTTATACTGACTTCAGTGGAATCAATATTTACTGCTGCTACTGACATTTGAGTCAGGACTCAAAATTTGTGAAATCATACCACACAAGTAGACTTTTCTCAGGATGCTTATTTATGAGATAATATACCTAAAGACATGAGTAATATATCTAAAGACATTAGTTAGAATTTATTTTGTTTACAGTAAGAAAGATATTGAGAAGAGGAAACTTGGCATGTTTACATTTTTTCTCAGGAAAGACATCAAATTTCAGAAAACTTTCTCAACTAAATTTCTACACTGTTTTATGGACTACATCAAAATACAGTTGTCAGGCGTGTTTAAATAATGATTTTATTTAAAATAAAGTGACTCAACTATTTGCCTATGTACTGAAATATAACTTATCAATCTGTGATTTTGGAAATGTCATGTTTACAGTATCTGTCTATAAGAAAGAAAATAAAAAAGTGAATATTGAGGAGCTGGGCTCTACATACTAGAAATTGTTCATAAAATCATAGGTTGATACATTACCTCTTTCTCTGGGGTTCAACCACCATCACTAGCTAGCAGTGGACCTTTTTACTGAAACTGGCAATATTGTATAGATATCAGTCCTGCCTGTAAAGATTCGTGTGGATTTTTTTTTAAATTTATCTGTAAAATTACATATATTTAACTTATTTGGAAATCTATGGGTATTCAATATTTCACAGGAGACACTCACCACCATTTTTTAACCAGAGACTGACTTTAAATACCGTATAAACAAAGATTGATGGGGAAAGGAAGCCTGAAATATATTTTCCACTTGTATGAACAGGTGTGTGGCAGCATCACAACTTCACTGATCCATCTTCTAGATTAAGGGTTTTTCAGTATTTTGATAATGTCATTAAATATTTACAGTTCTTATATGTAGTTTATAAATAATAAAATACTTCTGCATAATTAGACATTTTCTCCCTTGAAAATTCTATATAGTTTATAATAATTACACAGTAGGTGATTTCTGTATTATTTTTTCAGTAGTGATTTTATAATTACTGTCAGTGAAATCCTAAGGATGCTTTACAGTGCCAAACAAATCCCTTAACATGACGAGATACTGTTTGAAGATCTGTAGTACCTTGAAATTTGGTCTTCATCAATGATAACAGTTTGAGCAAACAGGATACTGTTGATTGAAAGCACTCCATAGGGTTTATCATTTGGTTGGATGGTGACATGAACAACAGATGGATTAATCAAAACAGCATCTCCCTGTAACGTGTCCTTAAGGAGCATAATTTGGAAGGTCTCGGCAATTTCTGGTATGGCATCATCAAGGATCTTGAATTTCATATATACTTCATGAACTAGAGGTGGGAAGACAATAGTTGTATTTGGCTGAAGATCTAGGAAGTCTAAATTGAGCTGTGCATGTGCTGTTGAATTCCCAGTTATGATGGTGTAACTGACAGAGACTTCACATTCATCAGGTCCAATTAATTTTCCACTGTCATCCTTACCACGAACCACTTGAATTGTGAGCACATCGACTTCCTCAGGCACCATGTAAGTGCTCTGAGCAAATCGCACAGGGCTGTCATTTTTCTTAATATTAATCTGAACGGAATTCCTTGTGGTGTTGATTTCAGCCCCTCCCTCCACACTCCTGAGATGAACAACAAACAATTCGTCATTTTCAGGTATCTGGAAAAATAATAATAGCAACAGAGTGTAAGTCCCATTTCAAATATATGCAGAACACTTTCTTAGAAATATGTTTTATATATTTAGCAAAAAAGGAAAATAACACAAATATTACAACCCTTTTCATATTAAAATAAACAGGCAAAAAGAAACTTGCTTGCAACTTTGAAAATCCCTTCTCAAAATCAAATGTTTCCATTTTCGAAGACATACTTCTATGCTCTGGAAATACGAAAAAGTGGGAAAAGACAAAAAAAGAAGAGCAAACAAAAACAAGTGTTCCTGCCAGTTATTTAGTCTTACATCTTGATTTGCTGATGTTTTACACTGTTTTACATCTATGCATGCCTGAAAGAACAGAGGAACAACATATGAATGCAACTTACCTTGGCCCTTTTGTTCCTATTAACAGGAAAAAGAACAGTTCCTACTTTCAGACAGACTCACATCCCCAGCAGAGCTTCAGTCACAGCTCTGAGAATGTGCTTGCTGATGCTTATCTATTAATTAGACTTTGGCATTTCTACATGAGGTTTGTTTAGAACTGCACTTTAGTTTTAGCCATTTAGTCTCTAATAACTGATGCAGCAGACAAAAAAGGAGAGTTTATAAGACTCAAATTGCAGGATTTATTTTTTTTAAGTTTATATTATTAAATTTTATTCCCCAGTCTTGACAGACTAAGTCTGTTTAACTGAAAAATATCGTTATTTTATTAATACAGAGAGATAAGAAGGAAATATCTAAATATTACATAAGATCCTCACATGTTAGATAAGATCCTTGTTGTGGACTCTCAAAAAAAAACAGGATTATTTGCTTCTAAGAGAAATTCCACAACAAAATTGCTGATGTGTTACTAATGGCATTGCTTTGTTATAAGGCTGATGAATCCTCACCATACAAAAAAAAATTCATAATTCCCTGTGGTCCAATATTTCTTCTCTATTACACTCATTTGTTAATTGGCTACCCTTAGATCCTGTTTCAGGGCAAAAAGGGTATGCATGCAGCTGTCATTGTAGCTGAGGCCAACTTTGTCCCTTGTTTGACTTGTAGCACTTAAAACTTGCATAATATTGTTGCCTGATGCAGGTTGTCTTTTTTTCCAATGTGAGATTTGCAAGCTCTCTCTTACCTCTCTCCTACACTAGTATTTCCTATTTTATCTTACTAAATTTGATATTAACTTATGCTTGTTTTAGTTCACTAGTTCATATACTGTCTTGCACTACAAAAATACGCATTTGACAGTCAGAATGTACATGCCATTTTAGCTAGATAAAATCTTAGTATCCTACATAAATAAGGCATTGTGGAGCTTTCAATGGCATCATGATCAACCAATAAATACATGAGTCAAACTTCAAATATAATAGTTTAAATGATTTCCAGTGCTGCCTTGCCTCTTTAATTTTCTCTCAACAAAGTTGCCATTATACTTAAAAAGGCAAACATGCACAGGGAAAGTACTATAAATGCAGAGCTGTGGAAATCAGAACTGCAATCCCCTACCTTCTATAAGGCTGCCCAATTCAGAAAAATACTTGTTTTGTTGGTTTCCCTAACTCAGAGCCTAAAAGCTCAAATTAAGTTCTGACAGTAACACTGGATTCTTGTGAACTCCATCATCATCATCATCAATAAAAGTTTTGTGCAAAATTCATCTTCACATACACTTGTGAAAACTTTCAAAGAGTGGAAAGACACTGGCTAGACACACCAAATACAGATCAAACTTTTAGAAACAGAAGTTTGAGAGCATTTCTCAGAATAAAAATAAATAAAATCACATCCTCCCAAGAGAAAAGACCCTAATAATTTATTTCTGTGTGTATGTCACTGAAATATTACATTTAATTGGAAAGGGATGTTTCTACACTTCGGCACCCGAGGTTGGCACAGCTTCTTAACACTAGAATATTAGTAGAACTGCGGAAGGACATTTTTTATAACTAACAGTAAAAAGGAAATAAGATGCTTTACTGTTCTGTGCTCAGTTCTGAGACAGACACATTTCACCATTATTTTTTTCTTATGAATTTCTTATTAAGTTGTTTTTTATCATATATACTTGTTTTGATGTCCCTGTTTTCCCTCTTAAGCTCATTATAAAGGAAAAGAAAAACACAAAAGAAAAGTGTGGGTAAGAAAAAAGGAAAATCACAAGTTGCAAATTAGAAGAATGTTTTGTTTACTCTGAGATAAAAAGAAAGCCTCACAACCTATGAGTTGTTACATTTTTTGTTTTTGTTTTTTTTAATTGGCCAATCTGAAAACAGAAAAATGTTAATTATCAGCTAGTATTCATGCTTTTCACAAGATTGCATGTTTGTTTCAGGAATCTCATCTATTTTTAGAAGGATTTTTTCAAATACGTTTCTACCCTGAAACATGTCTGAAAAAAAAGACAAAAACCACAACTATAAATATTTTTCATTCTGTCTTTTCCCCGTGAATATTCAATGTGCAATATTCTTTCTTTAGTGACAAAGATAACATGTATGCTCAGCCAGGATATGCTCATAAACTAAAAATATTCACTGACAAGAATTAAAGAGGGAGCATTAGAAAGAGTAAAAATAATAGACAGGAGAACCAAAATTTAACATCACTTTATCAAATAGAACTGCTTTTAACCTTATTTAAGCTAAGCTTTTTTGTAATTTATTACTCTAAGTCTTTCCAGAACTGCAGTTAACCTTCTACATATCAAAGCCTAAGATGAAGTCAGTCAGCTTGTTCCTCCTACCTGATCATCAAGCACTGTTAAATTATAAATCAGCACTGATCTCCCAGGTGTGAATGTAATATTTCCCTTAGCTGGACTAAGGTCTTCTTCAGCTGGGTTTGGACCATCTTTTATCTGCAAAGAATTGATTTGTCTGGTAAGAAGTATATAAAGCAGGAATACAAATCCAGTGCAAGTACAATAACTAATATGCAGTGTGACTTCCATAACAAATGACTATCTGTTCAGCCATCTCCAACTTACAAACATGAACATTCAGTTGTGAAAATCTGCTTTTTTTTCTGGCAGTCAGCGAAAGTCAGAACAACCACTCTGAAGAAATTCTGTATTTCCAGAATAAGAGGAAGAAAACTACTTCCATGTAGGCCTATGGGGACTCTTCAGTATATTCTGATGCATAACTGACACTTTCATATTACAGAAAGGATATTCATGCAAATTCAGTTTGAATAAATAGTATTTCATAATAAATTCCAAGACAAAATAATAGTACTTAGTGGTTTTGTGTCCCTTCTATCTTGACTTGTGATATTAAAGATACACTAAACAGTATCACTCAAAGTACTACAAAGCCTCTTGAAGGCCATTTTTTGGTTTTAGAACATTTTGTAAATTATTTTTCAACATACATATATAATGCTGTGAGACAGACCTAATTAATTGTCCAGATACTAAAATTTACTGTACCTTAAAACAAACACATTTGCAAAAAATTGAACAGAGAATCATACTCAGTACTTTAACTATTCGTGCTATATTTAGTATTAATAAAATCCAGTGCAAAGCTTTTCTGGTTTTCACAGGTCTAGATTAAAGCTTTGAGGTCTAGATTAAAGCCTTACCCTATAGGACCACACAACTAGTACAGAAATATCTATATGAAAGATTTTATATATAATTTTAAAGTAAATAATACAATCTGATCTAGATAAGAAAAAGAAAGCAATGAAGGCAGTAATTGTATGACATTCAAATCACAGACGTAAATAACAGCATAAGTATCAACATGATTTTGAAAGCTTTAGTTGCAGGGAATTCAAGATAGAGATCAAGATACAGATGATTATAGATAGAGAAATTCACCAAATCCTGAGCACTCACAGTTCAAAGTTGGGATAACCATTAAAGATTCACTTGAATATTTGTATGTAAAATAAATATTAAAAAAAAAAAAAAAGATACTTCTTAAATACTTAATATGCATTATTTTCTAGTAATACATACTGATGTTGCCTCACATACCTTTCTAAATGACAGAAAATTTTCGGTTTTCTCTAATACCTCTTAATGTTAAACAGTCAATTAAACAGTCAGATAATTACAGTAGTTTCTATATGACAGTTAATATGAATCCATTTTATGAAACAGATCTACCTAATGTAGATGTAGGTATTTTGTCCTTCTTCCGCTTTTGTAAACATTTCAATAAAATATGATTACAGCCTCTCAGTTTAATCTCAGTTTAATCCAGTATGAAGTCTTTTGGATAAACTCACCTCAAAAGTTATGATGACCGTCCCATATGTTCCCCTCTCTCTAATTAGAGTGAGCGGCACAAATTCATTTCTGCCCTTGGGCTCATTCACTGTGATTAAGGCAGACTAATGAGGAAGAAAAGGAACAGACAATCAGACACAGATCAAATATCACAGCAGAATGAAGAAACTGTTACCATAGAAATACCAAACTCCCACAGACAAGTTAATCCAATCTGCAAACCAGTCCACTGATGGCAT
Organism: Heteronetta atricapilla; assembly: GCA_011075105.1. Taxonomy (NCBI): domain Eukaryota; kingdom Metazoa; phylum Chordata; class Aves; order Anseriformes; family Anatidae; genus Heteronetta; species Heteronetta atricapilla. The sequence continues at coordinate 81,147,701 of CM021763.1, read as the reverse complement.
ACATTTCCTAGCAACCAATTAGTTCAGCTAATAAAAACCTTGAAAGATTTCAGATAAAAATTTATCACGTAATGCAATTTGTGTTTTTTTTTTGTTTCTTTGTTTGTTTCTGTAAATGAACATAGTCAACATACACAAAACACTGGCATATTATCACTGGTATTTTTAGGAGCTTCTACACCCATTAAAAATATGTTTTCACCATCATGAAGTCATTCATTATAAATGTACTCAGGACAATCATTTAGGTCATTGGTCACTTTTTTAGACTATTGTAGGTCACAGATTTTGAAGATATCCACTAATCCCGGGGACAACTTGGCTTAGTACTGTGGCTCTAAAATTTTCTTATGTTCTCATGTTTTTTTCAGAAGTCCTATACAAAATTATATTGTTAGAATGCTGTCAAGAGGGCAGGGCATAGCTACTCATTCTACTAATACAACCTCTGTATTTTTGCAAACATCATCTGCTAGAGTAACAACAGCATCTTATCCCAGAGGGTGTTATAAAATGCATATGACGATGTTCCCTCAGCTTGTCAGTCAAGTATAATAAGGCTCACTACTGATGGTAAAATGAATATATTCTCAAGATTTTCAAATCACATTTTTACCTTTAACTTTCCTATGGTATTATTCCTCAGTTTCTTCCCTACTATATTTAGATCTTGACTTATAGATGAGGGGCAGTGAGACTGAACAACTTTAAGTAAGTTTTATCTTTAAGATGAGCAACATTGATATCCATCCAAGTGCGAGGCTCTCAGGCTATTTCTCAACACCTAAAAGCATACAGTAGTATTAAAGCTGTATATATGCATGAATTACATACATATGTATGAATTACCTCTAGAGACGTTTTAAAAGATGTAACTCTGAATCAGTTTTCAAGGGATTCGGTTGAATAACTAACCAGCATCTTTGAAAATTTCACCTTTATGCTTTCTAAAATTTTCATATATACCATATAAAAAGCCATACCATGTTAAAAGAAATTATTCCAAAGGCATTGTCATTTGATAAGATTGTTACAGTGACAGACTTGGGTGAGCCAACCTTTATCTTTGCAGACGGTTTCTAAAATTAACAAAACAAAATAAGATATTAAATATGGTAAATATAGGCAAAAATAAAAACATACTGATTTTACAGATTTAAATATTATTCTCTGAAAATTATACATCTTTTTATTAAATGTTACAGTAAAAATTATTTAAAGCAACAGAATGCACCAAAATAATTCTTCCTCATTTAGGAAGAATATTCTATATAGTCAGCAGCAAAGTGCATGAAACAAACCTTTTGAATGATTACTTACAGTTTGGCAATCTACTAGGAAGAGGGAACTAGGTTTGAAGCATGTAGCTCTGCCAAGAACTCAAAAATTATGTTTTTTTTTTTTTCCTAACACGTGTATAAAACTGAAACTGAAGCTATTATGTGAACTGAGTTATCAACTAAAGGAAACTTATTATTTACAGTGTTGTGAAAATGAGCTACTACATTTACATGTCAAAAGAAGAAGGAAAAATATAGACTTCTACATTCACTGCCAATATTTCCTGAATTGTATAAAAAGCATAATTTTTTTCTTTACAGAACTGACTTCAAGCTTAGTCATGAACTGCTACCTTAAAAAAAAAAATTAATGTGGGCTCCTCATAGAATAATTCCCATGAGATAGAACCATGTATACACAGATTTATCAATATGTCTTTTAAAAATTGTTTGGTTGTTCAAATGGAAGTACTGTTTACCCTCTGCAGGACTGTAAATCATCCGCTTTTTTTTTTGCTACTTCCATCCTTTCTTGTAAGTTCAGTGTGTAGGAAAACAGGAAAGGCTGGCCCTTCACAGTCTAATTCCTTGGCACTCTAGCATAACACCTCCAAATACCCACAACTGAATGCAGTGCTTGCTGAAGTTTCAATCTATGTCTGTACTGCACAGCAGTGTCACATAGACATCCACAGGAACAACAAAACTTTCTTAAAAGGAGCAGTAAGAACCATCCTGGCTAGTCTGCAAATGTTAGTTCTTACCTATTAAGACTCAGACCCACAAGCATGACTGCACAGAGTTCTACAGAATACCATTCATTTCTGTCACATTACATAGCATTTTCTGGGCAAACGGATAAATTGAAAACTTAGACTTACTGGTAATGTCAAGTAAAACGTGAATGTCTCATCAGCCTCCGGAAGGTCATCATCACAGACAGATATATACACCGTTCGGTTTGTTTCTGTATCAGGTATAAATGCAGCTGCGTATGTGTCAAAAAAGTCTCCTGTATCTTCTCCAGAAAGCTACAATAAATACACAAGTGAATGACATCTTCTTCTTCCCCTACAATCTTCTTTAATATTATTCTGGACTAATTATATGGACTTCATGCACTTTTCTATGCACGATTCCTCCCACTGTTTACCCTGCCATTACACAGTTTATTTCTAGACAGAAAGTACAAATAATAGCCCCTTGAATCCATGCTAAGTAACCAGAAATAACGACACTTTATTCAGCACCACTTATGATGACCTTCCTTAAAACTGGTTATCTTTTGCTTAACGTACCATATGACCAGTTTTTAATTAAAAGATGGTTCTGAGCACACACCATGTATTAACTCACCTGAATTAAACTCACCTTAAGATACAACTGTCTTCTGCCTTCCTCTCTCACTCTAGGGACTAGAAGGAGCTTAGGAGTTTAACCTAGATTAATGTTTAGATTGCCAAAGCTGGGCAAGCTGAATTTTATAATGCAAAGCTCTGCTTTCACATCATTCAGCAAAAGAAAATTGCACCAAATTAAATATTAAGCAGGGTGCCTATAGGACAGATTACAGAGCCAGTGGTGTCAAGACTGGCAAAAACTGTAGGCTAATTTTACAGTTTGAAGCTGAGACTCAATGGCATAGTCTTCTTCATCTTATCTGTTTGTGCAAGATTTTCTTGACTGTGACCTGCTGAACTGCCAGATTCTCCAATGCATTCAGTAAGTCATTTCAAAAACATCCCCATGGCTGCTACACCTTAAACTATCACCCTTATAGGCACTGACAGTTTGAACAGACCACTGTGAAAAAAGCTTTTTTTTTTTTTTTTTGAGAATAATGAAATTAGAATTTCAATGAAGAAGTACAGTCGGTATTTTTGCGTCTGTCACCACTCACTGGACATTTTGGCAACCGTATTTTTTAAGTATCTGAACCAACACTAGACCTACCAAAAGACTTTTATGAAAATCGATTTTTTTTTCTAAAGGAGATCAGGTCTAATACAGAAACTAAATTACTCTGTTTGTTATGCCAACATATAACACTACTTTGAAACTAAAATCACATTTTCTCAAGGTTTCTTCCTTAGACACTAATAAACTCTGAAATGCCTACAGATCAATTTCTGTTCATTGTGATTTTTAAGTTATGTATTTTTCATATTTAGATACAGGAGAACAAACTGTATCACAGTGTAGATACACAGTTTCTTTTGCCTGCCCACTGAAAAGAATCATAAATACATCTCTGCTATATTGCTGTGTTGTCCTTACTCACACCCAATAGCATCTTATTCCCTACACATACAGTTTAACACACTGTAAAGGGTTTAATGATTTTAAATGGAGCACAATTGAAATAATGGTTACTAACAGCTAAAAGATAAAAACAATGATGTAAAAATAGTAACTCTCACCTCTCAAAGTACTGGCTCATGAAGTGGAGTAGCTATTAAAATCCTAAAATCATAGAATGACAGAACAGTTTGGGTTGGAAGGGACCTTAAACCAAGCTCCCCGCTATGGGCAGGGACCCCTCCTAGCGGCTGCCCCCAGCCCCATCCAGCCTGGCCTTGGGCACTGCCAGGGATGGGGCAGCCACAGCTCCTCTGGGCAGCCTGGGCCTGGGCCTCACCACCCTCAGAGGGAAGAATTTCCTCCTTATCTAAACCTACCATTTTTGGGTTTAAAGCCATTCCCCCTTGTCCTATCCCTACACCCCCTGACACAGAGTCCCTCCCCAGCTTTCCTGCAGCCCTCTTTAGGCAATGTCAGGCCACTGTGAGGTCTCCCTGGGGCCTTCTCTTCTCCAGGCTGAACAACCCCAGCTCCCTCAGCCTGGCTCCATGGGAGAAGTTTCTAAACTGCAGATTCTAGAGTAAATTCTCATTATGAATGCACAGAGAGCACCAAAATCAAACTTTTTCCTGAGCAGCTTGAGCTGGCTACTTCAGGAAATGTTTAAACCATTTTCTTGACACCACTGACACTGACAAAAGGAATTTGCTCAGTTGCAGAAACTGGGTTTGGCTTATCCAAATCATAGAATCATGGAATATCCTGAGTAGGAAGTCGGCCACAAGGCCGAGTCCAAATCCTGGCTCCACACGGGACAACCCAAAAACTAGACCATGTGTCTGAGAGCATTGTCCAAACACTCGCTGAACTCCATCAGACTCAGTGCCGTGACCACTGCCCTGGGCAGCCTGTCCCAGTGCCCGACCACCTCTGGGTGCAGAACCTTTCCCTAACCCCCAGCCTGACCCTCCCCTGTCCCAGCTCCATGCCGTCCCCTCGGGTCCTGTCGCTGTCCCCAGAGAGCAGAGCTCAGCGTCTGCACCTCCGCTCCCCTCGTGAGGGAGCTGCAGGCCGCCATGAGGCCTCCCCTCGGCCTGCTCTGCTCTGGGTCCACCAAACCCAGGGACCTCGGCCACTCCTCATACTTCTTGCCCTCCAGACCCTTCACCATCTTTGTTGCCCTCCTTTGGATGCTCTCTAATAGTTCATGTCCTTTGTATTTTATAGCATCCAAAACTGCACACAGTGCTCATGGTGAGGCTGCACCAGTGCAGTGCAGATTGGGACAATTCCTTCCCTCAAAATGAAGCATTGTCTCAGTGAAGTATCACATTCCTTTTTGTTGTCTTGGTACAAGCATAAGCAACATTCAAAGCTTCAAAAACACATTAATATTTAGTGACAATACAACTGGCATGGTTTCTTACCGACACAATCGCTGTGATGTTAGCAGGCTTCCCTGTTCTCTCAATTACAAGGCGTATAACAGTTGTACTCGTTTCATTAACTACAAATTCTGTCTGTCCACTGAACTTCACTTCCGTTTCCCCAGATGTGAAATGAATGAGTAGCAATAAAAGCAAATAAACTAATAAAGAATCAGAGGGCATCCCTATAGAGAAAAAATAAATAAAAAGAAGGAATAATTAAAAATAGTGTATCTAAAACATGTAAAACAACTTCTGTTGGCCTTTCCAATGCAGTCAAACTTTCTGGAAATGTTTCTGCAAATCCTTCAAATACTGTTATTTTCTTGTAAACTTCTGAAATGAGACAAAAACAAGCACAGGTCTCAGCCATAATCAAGTTAGATAGCATAATTACCTTCTAAATTCAATTCTGTTTTCATAATTTTAATCTAATGATATTCTAAAAAATATATATCAATGTTTTCCAATTAGAGGAATAAGTAGCTTTTAAGGAAAAAAAAAAAAAAGCCACAACTGTTTTCATATCTAACCAACAAAAAATAGCTTGCGGGTTGACAGTTCAATACTTCTTTTATTTCCACTTTTTTTTTTTTTTTTTTTAATCTGTTGATTTTCTTTAGAAATATAAATGAACTGGCATGAACAGTGAAGACCTGGATGTTTGCAGTCATTTAGTAGACCATTTTTGACATTTTATGTACCACGAAATGTTCTTAAACATTTGCATATTTACATGAGATTCTTTTGACTGCTTCTCTTATCTCTCTCACATTCTCCTGTCATACAGAATCACTGTGGCACATTTTATTGTGATCGTAACCTTTGCACAGACAGATATTTATTTTTATTTGTTTATGCACAGTCTGGTTTTCTTTTCTCTTAAGATAAGACAACTTACACTAAGGTGGTTTATCTTTCCTACATCATAGATCAATTACATGATGTAATACACATTTTTAAGTTCCAGTGAGGTCATCAGGTACTGATATTCCTAAAGATGCATTTTTAAGAGGCTTTGGCACAACAAACTGGAAACAGATGCTATGTTATGCAGAAGCTCATATTGTGTACAGTGGGGATCAGAACTAAGCACTTGGATGTGGAATGGAGCAAATTTCTGAGCAATTAATGAACAAACTAAGAGAGCATAAAGACCAGAAAGTATTATGGCATGGATTTTTAATGGAACCAGTTCTTCCAGCAAGTTTCTTTTAAAATGATAAAATTGTGACTGCAAGTTAATTTTAAATCTCTGTACAAAAGATGCAAATAATATTTGTGTAATTACATTTAAATAAATTGTCACTTTGCATAAAATTATGCTTCCAAGTAGTGTGTTTTTCAGGTTAAATCTGTCAATGTCAAATGGATGGATTGTACAGAACATTCTGCATATCAATTACATTTAAGCTAAGCTGTGTTAGCAATAACTCATCCTCATTACTTGTAACAGTTAATGGAAGTGTAGTCAGAAATGGTCAGGAGATTTTGTAAATTTATGAAAATTTCTGAAAATTACTGAAACATATTTTTTAAAGTATATGTCAAATTTGTAATCAGAAAACACTTCAGATCCAGTATGGATTTTAAGTCTTATAAGTATGCACTCAGATAACATTTGTCTTCTACTGAACACAGAACAAACTGACAACTAAAATTATCAAAACTTCAGAAAGAGTTCAGGACTTTCTTCTTACAATAAATTCTGTCTGGATAAGGGTTACTTTTACACTGTGGGGATTTGAAATAAAACTGCTTTCAGTTCCTTAATTAGAACAGAAACGACCTAAGTTGCAAATACAGACAAGAACACTAACAGTGTCTCTCAGAATTCTTAGGAGATTGGTGGGAGGACAATATCAGCTGACTTTACTTGCAATAAAATATTCACCTAGCTCCACTGAACATCACCGAGGGACTAGGTTAGCAATGAAACTCAGTGCAAAAAAAAAAAAAAATCAGGGCCAACCATTACCCCTGTGAAAAATTTTACAATGTACTTTAAAAGTGTTTCATTATTTCCACCAGGAAAGTCACACAGTAAAATAATGTTGCTGCAGAGCTTCACACTGCTACAAACTGAAATTTTATTACTGTGAACACAGTCATTCAAGATCTCGATGTTTTTTATTAAGAAGTAAATGCATAACAGGCTTTCAGGAACAAAGTTTTTCCTACATGGTGATCTCTGTGGTGATGTTAGTGCACAAAAAAAGACTACCAGAAGAAGCAAAGATGAAAAATACATTACAATAAAAATCAGGACTTAAAATCCTCCGCATTTGAAAAGCTGACTCTATTAATCTGCAAGATATTTTTGTTGCTTTTTTTTTTTTTTATGTGCAACTGCTCAGAAAAATACAAGCCTTCAAGCCTGAAAGTGAACAGTTGCGTAACCTTTGTAAACTCCTAGACAATTACACTGTCTGCAAATGCAGGCATCATCCATACCAAACTGAGGAATTTGTTGACCTTTTAGCTTCAGCTGTTACCTTGTCATAGACTTCGCAAATATCTTCCCACGGTACATGCTTCTAGTAAGTAATACTGAAAACATGATCCTTCAGGGCAAGATTACAAAGTTTAGGATTACTTGAATTCTATTACTTCTACTAGAGAGCATTCTAAAACTATAGGATTACTCCTGTGGAACAAGAGAGGTTTCACAATCATACCATCAATTATTTAGCTGGTGTGTATTCTTCCTTGTTACGTTATTTGTACTAAGATTTACCTTGCACAGCCTGCCAAAAGTAGTTTTTACTCTACTGACATAAACTCAGCTTTGAAAATCATTATTATTTTTTCTTAAAATGATGTAATATAGTAAAAACAACATCAGACAAGATTTAGAGAATGCAGAACAAATTTATTCAAATAGCCAAAAAGATATTATAGGTCACAGTATTTTATTTTAGTATTTGTGTACTAAATTCCTGGTTTTGCTACACAAATTTGGATCGGAACATAATTTGTTCCGTATTAACTGCGAAGCATAGAGTTCAGCAGAAGCCTTTGTAAAATCATGGATTAAAACATGACTCTTTCCCGCCTTCCTCACCCCAGTATATTGCTGGTAATTTATTATTATTATTATTATTTTCAAATGAAGCTGAAACTGTAGTTCTGGTTCACTGCTAAATTTTGGTAAACCATGCATTTGGAAGATCAGACAGACAGTCCACTTCGATTTAGGTGAATTTCAGTTTTTTCAAACAAAGACATTCAGTCCATCTATTAATAAGATTTATGAATCAAAGTCATTTATTTTTAAAAAAAAAAAACAACTAGCAGTGGGATATCATACACCTCCAGAATATCTGCAAGTCTACGGACCAATTCTATTACCATGTTGCTGGTTATTAAAACCATCCCAAATAATGATTTTACCCTCTGTTAAAAAAAAAAAAAAAAAAGCAATTAAAAGGCAAAAATATAAAGCAGTATTATGTAATGAGATCCAGATTATTTCTTTAATGTGCTTATAATAAAGGTACCTAGCATTAAAATCAAAGAAAGTAACTCTCAAATGAGTTACCTAGACATTCTAATAATATTAGAGAATTTTGAAAGTCTAAAAAGTACATTCTTCAAGATTATAATAAGAAGGCAAAGAAATCAAACTCAGTAATTGAGTAACGATCCCTAACTAATGTTTGCAATTTATAGCACTTTCTGAAGTGCAGTTACACTTCCCCTGAGAAAGCGGACTCTTAGAATAGCACCCAGCATATACTGGTTTAACACAGTAATTTCCACAGTAATGTCACAAATCATGTAAGCAATACCACTTCAATCTACTGTCCAGCTGGAGTTAAGGAGATGTAGGCTTATGAAACTGCTGTTTCTCATAACTCAAGAATCACCAAGATTAGCTTACTTTTTCCACTCAGTTTCTGGAACAAATATTGGGTGAAGATTATAAACTCTGTAAGGAATGAGTGGTCTTTTCAGCAGACTTACATAAAGAATGGGAAGCCTTTTCCGCTGAGTTTTACACTGGCTTTCATGCTTAACAAATGAAAGATTTTATCTTTATAATTTTAGAAAGTAAGGATATCCTGGGTGTTTTTAGTGAAGGGTGAGGAAACCTATAAACCAGGGGCACATGCAGAGATGAAGAGAAATAAAAGGTCTGCAAAAGACTCTAAATCTGAAAAGCAGTAAGTAGAGGATGCCAGATATGAATCAGAGAATGGCAAAAGAAAGGGGAGCTCGCTAACGAAGCAGACAGAAAGACTGATTAAGTACCCTGTCCCTCAGACTTGCCACTGCTGCTTGGCAGAAGAAACAAGCAATCTTTCTGAGGCAGGACCTCTCCAGCTCAGCAGCCACGGCTTGATTACCACTGCTCATCTCTGCACTGCTCATTGTAGATTTCTAAAGTCCACCGATGTGGCACAGCACAGCAAGTGAAGTCTGGTGCACTTTTCACTGCCTGTCCTTGTCTACTCCCCGTGATTACAAATCCCCAGCCAAGTAGAACATTCAAAAACTGGCATGCCTGGTACTTTGCATTGAGTACAGCATTACCGCCATCAATGGTTGCCAGACAGAAGTCTATTCACAGCAGAGATGTCAGCACCCAGCAGCATCTTTGGTTGAATACAATGAGAGAGAAATACATGTGCTCTTTCATATGTAAAGAGGAGATTCTCTGTAGTATGCCGGAACAGAACAGAGCTAGGGGTTTCACATGGTCATTGCTCTCCCTGCACCTGTTGCAGAAATGTATTAAAAGCCTGCATATCTTCAACATTGCTATTTTGGGCAGTTTCAGAACCACTGAAACTTGCAACAGTTTTGATGAAAAACCTGGGAAAGCAGAAGAATCATACCATTTTTCATTTTCCTTTAGATGCGGGATAAGTCTCTCACTTGTAACATGGACTAGAAAAGAGAGTGTTCCAAAACCACTGTTTTGAACGATTATCTGTTTTTGTTTGTTTGTTGTTTGTTTTGTGGGTTTTTTTTGGTCTTCCACATGCTTCAAGGTGAGTAAAGCACGACTATTACATTAAGTAACAACAACTAATGCTTTCTCTGCACCCCTTCTCACTCTGGTCTGCACTAACAGTTGCAGTGTTTCAGGCAAGAATCTGTTTCCGTGATTCCCATGCATGTTATTTGGAGTCACTAATTCTCCAGGGTTTCCTGTCTTCTTCCTTACCATAAAGGCACTCTAGGTGTCTGCCCATCCCCTCCCTCTATTACTAACACTGGAAAGTGATGGACAAAGAATAAATGCAGACTACAAGGTGCCAAAATCTCATGATAATCCTTCCAGGTCCTGAAGTTTTGGGGCTCAGCTGCTCGCTCACAAGCTACTGCCATGACAGTACCATGGCACAACCTCAAGTACTAAGAAGATGTATCTGCATTTGGGACACTGACACCAGATTCACCTGATCATTTGCTTTATAACAATTTCAGGGTTTTTGTTGTTGTTTTTGTTTCTTTTTTTAATAATCTTATTATTGATGGCCAAATGTATCACCAGGAATGGTGATTATTGTAGTGAAAATGGCAAACCTGTGGGCCAAGGCTATGACCAAGCCCTGATGAGAAATTCAAATCATCTCCTCTTAACATAATAATTACCACAGAATCCAGTTTTAACTCGTAAATGCTAAAGACTTTCTGAGGTAACCACTTGCTCCGCTTGTTCCCATTCAGAGCAGGGAATAAAAGACAAAACTAACAAGAAGCGCTGAATGCACTACCTCTGTGCAAACAGCAAGCAGAGGGAACACAATCCTGGTCTACAAACATGTGCTGTTACCTTATAATTTGCTGGTCTAACAGAGAACCAAACAATAATTTTGAATAGCTGAAGGAGTCAGATTATTTTAATCCAAACTAACTCCGATGAAATGATTCTCAGTTATTAAGGTTACTTTGTATTTAGAACACAAATCACAGCCTAATGAAAACAAACTTTGGCTGTAATCTGCTAATCAGGATGTTCAGAAAAACACCAGGAGGGAGTTGAAAATACTCTAACTTGTACAATTAATTAACAAATAATAATTTTAAAAAAAACAGTAACACTGATTTCAGCTGCAGAACTTCAAATTTATTTGATGCAACTGAAGAGAATCTCTTCACATCTAGCTCTAACTGCATACCCTAACAAATTGATGTATTATTTTGGAATCATATATATATAATGATATGGAAATATATATATATATATATACACATATATATATATATAATGATATATATATATCATGATATATATACATCATATACATATATATATACACATTTATATTTATCATATAGAATAGATTGAAGTGAAAGGCAAATCTAGTTTTCAGCTCCACCCCAGAAATTCTTTTCTACACATGTAAAAACCGCAGAGATCCTTCACTAACAGAAATTACTTTACAGGGTTATCCAGGGTCTGGGTTTTTACCTGTGGAATTCTGTCCAAAGTACAGTCTGAAACACTGTAAGTAAGCTTTCACACTTGTTCTCAAATGGTTTCTTGAGCGAAGAATGCCAGCAGATGTAACACAACACAAAACAAAAAACTATGAAGGTGCTTAGCGCTCACTTACGTAGAAGCAACTGCATGACCGAGGCTGTCTCAGGATCAGGCTCGTGCATATATGGTACAAGAAACGTATCTGAGAAAGGTCTGCAGGCTTCAGGGTGGAACAAGCTATTTATTCTACCTGATAAGATCTTATAATTTCCATTTGTATCTCCACTTCAGCAGTTTTTCTCATGTCCTCAACAGTTAACAAATTTTTAGAACTTGTGAGCCAGCGTCAAGTACCTAATACTTGTCCTGAATGAAGTACTGTGGCCTGAATGAATAGCATATATCAGAATAAGGAATTTGGGCATTCTGCAACCTGCTGGTCATTTTTCTCATACCGAGAACCAAAAATAGAATGACTTGTTTTGTAATAGTGCTTCACGCATAATAATCTTGCAATAAAAAAATCCATAGGGTACAGAACAGTAAATTATAGCCTCATGGCGAGGGTTAGATGAAATTATGTGAGATATACTGACAGAAGAATTATTGCTATCCACAGTGGATCCTTACAAGTCAACACTCACTTATGAGCCAAACAGTATTTTAATGGGTTGACTAATTATTAGAATAAATGTCTGAGTTACTCATTACTTCATAAAATCGTATGACTAAATATGAAAACATACTAAATTTAAGAAGTATATACAAACTTCATTTCTACAATTAATTGTATTCATTTGTTATTAGATAGCAGCATAGAATGTTGCTTTTATTACGTATTTCTATTTTACAAAGTCCACCACAAAGGCTTCTTTCCGTGTAAGTAAAGATGTATTTGTAACGTTTTCCAAAAGAATCGTAGCGCAAGGCTCTCTCTCTCTCATCTATATTACGGATTAATCCCTTAAATATGGGCAACGCATTTTTAAATAAAACACATGTAAAGTATTTGTGTGCTGAAGAGAGCCCCCCAAGCAAAATTTGTTTGGGTTCAAAGACTTCTCACACTATCTTTCTCATGTATTGTGGTTCCCTTGGCTTTTCTAAACCTTTTAACCTATGTCACAATTTAATAATCACTATTTAATAATTATAATCATTCCCTTATTAACTGGGTATTTCTTTTCCTTGTTCTAAGGCACCCTGTAGCTCAAGACAAGGAAATCTCTTTGTTGATTAGTTATTTAAGACTAGCAACAATAACTATGCTGGAAAGAAAGGTGCTTTGAGAGGATTACACACAGCTAGTTCTCAACAGCGCCAAGCGGAGAGCAGCAAATTACAAACCCAAGTACTTCATTGCATGTAACCAAATTGGCTGGTTGAAATGCTAATTGCCTTTCAGCAAAGCTAAAGACAGACAGGGGACCCTGTGCTTCACAGAATGACATGCATTTTTTATCCCACTTCTGCACCATTGTCTTGCTGAGAATTATTCAAAATCTGTTCTTAAAGGTAGCTCTTTTCCTAACCTTTAAAAATGTGGGAAATTTCTAAAGCTCTAACCAATACTTCAGATCTGTAGGTCTGCCAAACCCATAACAGATGGCTGAATTAAGGCCACGTTAAATCCTTAATGAAGCGAAGCTTGGAACGTCTCACAGCAGTAACATATTGGACAAGTCCATGATAAGTGACTGACTGAGGAGAATAAAGTTTCTTTTGCCATCTAAAAATGAGACTCAGAATTATACTCTGAGAAAGCTGTATTAGATACAAATGAGATAACCAAAGAAAAATCTCTTGGTGCATACATTAAAAATTCTTACGTTATTCTCGAGAAAATTCTGTCTTCAACTTGTTAACAAATCTACAATCACAAAAGCTGCAATGTTCATGGAAAGTATTTTCTCTGTTGCTTAATTTTGCCACCAAAATTTAGGCTGTTAGATAAGCCTGTTTAAATACGTAAAACTTCATCTAAAGAGTGACCTTAGTTTGGACTTTAAAATTATCTTAGTAAAAGGAATTTAAACTAGCTTTATAAGAAAAATTAATAAGCCATACTATTAAACTCCGGTTTTAGTATTTTTAATGTATTTCAGAACTCCCTGTTTTTAAATTGTTTCTGCAAATAGCCACAAATTCTCATGTATAAACTCAGTCTTGAAAATGACTGAGTTTATTCACACAACGTATTTTGCAGTGGGATTATTCACCCAGTGTGGCTTTGACAAGTGAAGCTTTCTAGAAATGGTATCATCTGTGATTCAATTGTACCTTTCGAGTGAAAAAAGGTAGCTGTGGATCCACCTGGAATAAGATCAATGAATGGCACATACCATCAATTCCTTCAATTCCTCCTGCCCTGTTCACTCCGTCCTAAAAAACAGTATTATAGTCCTTTTTTAAATACAAAGAAAGAATTCTTGAACTTCTGGAACTATGACTACAGTCTGCAGCAGTGAGAAGTATTACATCATGGTTGTATCCAACAATGACTTATACCTAAATCTGCCATTCCCGTAGAACTGAAACGCAAGCACAATATACACAAATGAGTAAAACCAATCAATAGGATTACACCTGCAAAAATAGCTATGTATGTGATTATATCTTTGGAAGGTCAAGGCCTAATACTCCCTGAGAAAACAATTTCACCATGATCGTATTTTTTCTTGCCCACTTACGTATTTTAATTTCCTAGATAACAACTTATAAATGGATCTAAAACCAAGAACAGGTTTGGAAGAGGCTGGCCAAAAAATAATGATACAAAAGAAAAATAAAAAATCAGAGAGATGGGTTATGTAGCAATAAAATGAAGCTAATTGCATCAGACATCCAATCTCAAATAATGCCAAGAGTGGGATACATAGTTACTTCCAAAAACACCTGAGGCTAAAAAAGTCCAGATGTAAACAAGAGGAATGTTAAGTCTTCTTCTTTTTCCAGTGTCATGCTTCAAGTGTCATATACTTTTCCACTGAGTTTTCAAAGAAGCATTCTTAAATTATTTTTAAGCTTATAGGCCATTACTATGAAGTACTCTTAAAAAAAAACAACAATTAATTATCACCTCATTTTTACCACATTTTAATTCTGAACAACCATGGTAGTCAGGCAACAAGAAATCACTTTTTAGAGCTGATTTGTGATCATCACTATTTTTCACCCAAAGCGCCTAAAATTCTTTGTGTCTCATGACTGAGATCCTTACAGTTCTCTGTAGCTGTGTGCTTCTTTAGAGCTGTACGTTAAAGGTACATGCTCTCAGGGCTTCTGCAACAGCTCAGTTTAAGTCATTGAAACACTCAGGTGATAAATAAAATATATAGGTATGTATTTGCAGATACAAGCTCTCATTTTATTTAATGGAAGTCCAAAGGCAAAATAAATAAATAAGTAAATGGCGGCCAAATGCCATGAATATTGGCATTGGTCTTAACAAGGTACGTTTCTTTCTGAATCTTTCATTCAGATGAAGCTCAGAACAATTTCCAAGAGGAGAAATCCACTGTAGGTTTGGGTGTTATAATGATCATTCTTATTCACTAGGAACATGTCTTCAAACCTCAACCTGTATTATTTTTCAGCCTTAAAAATTCTGTCAGCACAAATAAATTGCCCAGCCCAAATTCTCACAAAAGCAAATGTAATTTTTTCCATTGATTTCCATGTAAGCAGGACATGGAACACGATTACAAGCTAATAAGCATGTGCTCCCATTATCTGTGCTAATTAGTTCACTTGCTAGTTCACAAATTCGATAAATACCATTGATTTTTTAAAGTAAAATTATTAAAACACAGAAGTACTTGCTATAAATCAATAATAACATAAGCATTAGCAATAATACTTAGTAATTAAGAACAGTTCATCCTTGAAATATGTTAGCTTTCAAATTAACAACTACTTGGTCATTTCAGTTCTGAACTTAATACTCTACAAGTGATTTTATTTCCTCAGGAATCTGGTTGCCCTTTTCATGTGGAAACGAATACAGTTAGCAGGAGAAAGCTGGTTTTAGGCTTCAGTTTCAGCGAAACAGACAGACAGTTTTCTAAATATATCACATTCTACCTTCAGTTATTAAACTTCCTTTATGCTAGATTCTCAAAATGCATATTACTTAACTGAAAGACTCATTCTAGAAGATGGGTGCAAAGCATAACAGTTAAAAAATAATATTTAAAAAAGAAGAAGAAGAAGAAGAAGAAGAACAATCTTGGCTTCTATATAATGAGTTTAAAAAACCACATGTTTCACATCAATATTATAAAGCAATCATAGTCTCATTAAAAAACAATGAATGATATTTGGCAGGCAGTTTTTTATCTTTGCTAGCCAAAGCCAATTATGCAGTGTTTTAAATTGAATCAGCACATCAAAAGCTACAAGCAGAATAACCATTTCCAATTGTTACCACTTTTGTCATATTTTTAATCGCTAACCTGTTTAAAGCTCATTTCTTATCGGATGATGGTTTGAAAAAAAATCATCCTGACTTTAAATTCACTTTTGCAATACACCGTGCATAGAAAACTCCCCCACTTAATCCTCACCTAATTAAACCAGCCTAACGTCTTGTGCATTTTTAAGAGTTAAAAATTGCCAGTTGGATCACCTCAGACTGAGTTTCCTCCTGACACGATCCCCTGAGAATAGGATTTTCCATCGGAAAGATTATTGCCTCCACCTGCCCTCCTCTGCTGAGCAGAAAGAGGAGCTGCTGGAAGAAGAGAAACCTTAGCACGCTTTTCCTATCCAGCAGCCACTCGTGGGTGAGCTGCACGCTCGCTGTCTGCTGCCGGGTGAGCCATGCCTCTGCTGCAACAGGTGCTGCTGGCACAACTCCGGAGCTGGAAAGCGAAGATCTCTGCCGCTGATAGAGGATGCTCCAAAAGCACCTACCACCTCAATCGGGGAGACACCAGACCTACCTAGACCCGGGGACATGGACATCTGCCGCTTCAGGACTCGGCGAGCCGCCTGCACACGCTCACAGTCACGCAGGCATTATGCATTCCCGTCTCCTACTCCTCCCTCCTCTCCGCACAGCGTCCAGCAACTCTCCTCCCTCTTCTGACTCCTGCTGCCTTCACGCTGCTCTAGAGATAAAAGGGGGTGGGATGGCAGAGGACAACGTTTTTCAAACCTCAGCGATTGCCCCTGTGCTGATGTGGCTCAGACACAGCCAGACCTTCCAGTCACTGCCTCACTTCTACTTAGCTAGGGCTGCTCTGTTTAATTACTGAGGGCAGCAATTAAACAGGTTTTGCTCGGAAGACGACGGATTTTGGGTTCAGGATTCAGGACCAGGACATGCAGCTCATCACAACTACGCAGTGCTGGGCGGGGACACGCAATTTCCACCCCTAAAACCAATAATTCTGGATTTAGTAATTTCTCCAATATCTAATTTCTCTTTTATGGTCACTCACACTTCAACAGATCCAGAGCCACTGCTATCCCTCACAACACAGATGCAAAGACACAAAGACAGCAACCAGATCTTGCCAGTGTTTGCCCCACAAACTCCCCAGTTCTCCCATTCTATGCTAAACAAGGACCAAAATTCCTATTTTTCAAAATAAATGAAATAAATAAGATTAAATAAAATAAAAATAAAATTTACATCTAAGCGCAAATCCGTAAGACACTGAATTCTGATGAAATCTCACTTACTTAGTCCCATTTACACGATCTTCACTATAGTTCCAGAACCTGTGAGATAGCTACTAGCTCTCAAGAAGTGGAAATGCTATTGCAAACTAATGCAGCAGTAGCAGCAACATGATTTCAGGTAGACTGAATCCTGTTAGATGCATTAACGCTGCCAGCACTCCTTGCATCTCATGTACAAATTTTACATTCTGTAAAATTTCAAAAAGCATTGATTATAACTCCAATGAACTCCAACTCACAGTACATTCTTAATCTATAACACTACACAACCACACAACCATGTATCAGGTGCTTCAAGTTTGCTCGGTTTTTTGTTTGTTTGTTTTTGGTCCCAAATCTTCTAACTGTTATCAAAACAGTACTCCTAAGTATTTAGAAAAATCATAGCTTTGACAGAAGTTGGTATACAAAAGCAATGCAAAAACATGCATTTAGTATGTGAATCTTTACAGATGATTAAAACAAAACAAAACAAAAAAAAAAAAAAAAACTATGTTGCTTATTAGCATTGAATAAACAAAATGTGATGTAAATTCCTGTTTTGATATATTAGCAAGATATATTTAGAAATAAATCCAAATATAACTCCAGCTTAATTTTAGATATACTCACAGGCTTATTTCACAAAGAGCACATTTACAGAAAGGGTTGAGGGAAATGCTGAGGACAAAAAAGGATTCTGCCCTGAATAAAAGCTGGATGATATTTGCACAGTTTGCTGAGAATAAATTTAATATTAGCTTCTTTTGCTCTATTTTTAGCTTATTTGGAGGACATGGAGTATATGGAAAAAATACCACAGCGATACAGAGCAAGGACTAGATGTATCCTTGGAAGCAGTGATTTTGATAAAGCTAATACAATCTTTGTCTATGCAAAGAAGCAGTGCAGTGCAGTAGTAATAAAGAAAAAAAAAAAAAAGATAAGGATCTGAAAGATTGTAGGCCTTCTCATTAGTCTGGTCATTATGTCAATACTGTGTCAAGTAGTGTATTTCATAACTCAGGAATAATGTCAGTAAAGTGGAAAAGACAAAGAAGATGTTAGAGAATGATGAGAGGTTTCAGAAATTACTTTGTAAAAGGCTCAAAGACATCAAGAAGCATTCGTCTTATGAAACTAAAGTTAGAAATGCTTAAAGGTGAAAAGCCTTCCTGCCAACAGCAGACACTTAAGTCTCACTTACTCACGTAGTAGGATGGAATAAGCTGCCTCCAAGAGGTGCTTCTTTATCTCCCCTGACTAAATAGGGAAAGTAGGTAACTGTCTTTGACTGGGTGCTTAGACTTTTGGATAATTAAATTAGGTAATGTTAGGTAAGATGGATCTCTGTATGCAAGTGAACACTGAAAAATAAAAATCTGTACAGTGACATAGAAGCATAAAAGAATTAATTTACAAAAAAAAAAAATATATTAGATATTAATACCACGAATAATTGGCAGTTGTTTCTACTCTTCTATTACGTTGTTTCAGCTTGAATTATTTCATGTTGTCCTTTGTCTTACAGTTTCTTGGGAAGCAAAGTGACCCTATATTCAGTCTGGCTCTCACGAGCAGCTGTCCAGCTGCCCGGTATCAGAGGGATTGACTTAATAGCCATCAGTCCTCAATTACAGCAGAGCAGTGAACATTACATGTTTCTAATTATTGAGATAGAACACACAGGAAGAGGCTGAGAACTCCGAATTGGGCTCACTAACTCACAGGAGCAGTTTCACAGTAATTTTCAGGAGATTTTCAACAAAACTGTGTTCCGATCTGAAACGATTGTACTACTCTCTCCACTTGATTTGCAGTACTCAGCGTTTCCTCTAGATCCCTAAGGAATTCCTGATTGCTTTTTAAATTTTGTTTTCACCATAGCACTCCAGAGACCTATGCTTCCCTTTGTTGCACACCAGCGTAAGACAGAGCGCCCATGGGATTTTGTCCGTGGTGCTCCTCACCCAGCTGGAAGGTTATTGATGATTGACATGGGACACTCCGCACGCACTCGGAACAACTCAGCATGCTGCCCACACAGCACTCTCACCCCTTACAAATGTCAGGAATAAACAATTGGGCCTGGTTTTGGACCCACAATAGATCTGGCATTGCACAGAACTATGCCTTCAGGTCAGCCTTAACTCCTCTTTTCAATAAAAGCAGTAAATAAGGTGTACTAAGTACACCCCTCAATTCTTTATTTGTTTGGATTTCCTTTGGTTGGAATTCATTAAAACTCTGCACGTTAAAAATGGCTCTGCTGTGGGTAAACCAATATTGAAAGCAGCAGCAATAGAATCAATAGACTCCAGTTTGTTTGTTTGTTTTGAAATCTTGCCTTTTCCCTTCATTGGCATCATCTGAAAGGAAAGATCAGTGAAGAGGGAGTTAAAAGAATAAACAAATCCCTGAGAAGGAAAGTTGGACTTAAAGGAGCAAGAAGAAAAAAAAATGAAAACAAAGGGCTTCAGAAGGGAGCATTTTCTCTTCTTATTTACATTTTTGTTTCTATTTATAAAGCAGATTTCTCTGTTGTGTGACTATGAAGGCCATTTGGCTTTCAGTCACAGTATTGCAATCTTTACATGCTAATAGTAAAAATAAGGGCTGACAGTAAAGTTTGCTGAATATCTCTAAATGCCACAAACCTGAGATTTCATTAAAGCTTCTCAACTGGTAAAATTTTTTTCACTGTATAAAAAAGTTTTGCTTTCACCTGAGTGAGGCTTCCAAACTTCAAAATTCTGGGCTAAATACTTATATGCACGTGAGTAGCAAACAAGTAAATCCTGAGAATTTTGTAATATTAATCCTGCACAGACATCACTCTGTCTTTTACCTTTCCTGGTACTGCAGCTGAAGCAGACTGAACTACTCTGAATGAGGAACATAGGCATGTGCAGAGGTCTTTCATAGATCAATCCTGAATTAAAATACATCAGACACATGTTAACTTTACTTTTTGACTGTTTGTTAATAAATCACTTGCAATACAGTGGAGCATTTCAAAAATACCTAACATCCATCAGATGTTGTTCTGGTTAGTTCTAGTGTATTGGTAGAAGAGGGGCTGATCTTGCTCCTCTGTTCACAAAGTAATTGGCAAGATACAGATGATGTTCTTGTAAGAAATGCCTTTCTTGTTTGTTTGTTGTTTTGTTTTGTTTTTGTTTTAAAGAAAGAGGATTTTCTTTGAGCAATAGTTCATGGTAGTAAGTCTCTCTCAAATGTATTCCTGCAGGAGAGACCATTACTATAAGAATATCACGGACCACCACAAGCACTTAAATTCTTCCCTGTGTGGTTGTCGTTTCATGCTTGATTCCATATGAATAACTGTTTGGTTGGCTGATACCTAGGATGCATTCCCTGCGTGACTACTTCCTCTCAGTGTGATTTACAGTGGGAAGCAGATCTAACTGCAGTTTTGAAAGAAACAGCAGCCAGAAATACTGAACATGACCCTGATAGTTCAGTCTCCAGGGAACTATGCTCCAAGTCATGCTGTGGGAGAGGGCAGGACTGACTGAGACTCCTACTAAAGAGGTATGCTCACCTGTCTGAGAGGCTGATTAGTCTGTTTATCAAGCTTCTGACCACTATCCCATAGCAGCTTAGGATCACACTTGTGTTTTCTGTCCTTCAAGATTTAAAATGAGATTTCTGATTAATTTCCTCTTCTCATCTAGCTGCGCTCTCTGAAGAGTCCTTTCCAGCTATCCCCACCCCGAGGAAATGCACAACCATGGTCAAGTATCACCTGATGCCTGTTTAGAAGTACCAAATACTTGCACTGCTCTCTTTCCTGAACTGTTGCATGTCCTTCTTCCTGGGCTGGGAACGCTTTATCATTAAAATCTTTAATTTACTGGGAAATTTCCTGATGAATAAACACATCCATGGAAAAGCACAAAGTAAACAAATACAAATAGAGGATACTGCGTGAGTAAGTATGAGTGTGACTTTCTACCTCAGTAGTTAATGCCGGACTGATGAATGTGCAGATGGTTATAAATAAATTCAGGTTTTGATCCCCTGTGTTTTGGAGATGTCTGGAATTTAAGACAAAGAAAAATGAGAACTTCTAAGTGGACTGTTCTCTTATTTTGAGAAAAAAATAAATCAACTTCCTGTGATTAGCTAAGCAAAGGTTAACCTTTTCATGGTACTGCTCCTTTCTGATATGCTGCCAGAGCATACTGATATTAATGTTTACAAAGAGCTTTTAACTGAAAAAAAAAAAAAAGTATTCCTAATATCATGAAAGGAAAGTAAATGTTCCATGGTATCTGTTCATGGGAAGTTGCTATATTTTAACACATTTTATAGCAGAAATGTTATTTGCCTAATCATGACTTTTTATTATTGAACTTGGCTATATATTTGACAAGACTCACAAAAAATGAGATGACTTTTAAGGAAATGTTACTAAAAATATGTTCAAGTGTAAAACACTGACCTAACAATGAGAAAGTAAGCCCTTTGTTTCTACTTAAAGCATCCCAAATTTGGTTGATCAAAGTTGCAGCATGCAATTCTGACACAATTTATGTCATGACACAAAGAGAACACCATCTCTGGAGAGATGGTTGGGTCTTAAAAGCTCAGTGGCTCCTTTCAAACCCCAGTGAGAGCTTACTGGCTTGCAGGTCACATGGAGAAACAAACAGCAAGATGAGGACTTGGCATGGGTTGTCTGCCTGCTCTTCTTGTGCCGTTATTGTTGCTAAATAAAGTTGCAGTCTTGTTTCTTCAAA
Organism: Heteronetta atricapilla; assembly: GCA_011075105.1. Classification (NCBI taxonomy): domain Eukaryota; kingdom Metazoa; phylum Chordata; class Aves; order Anseriformes; family Anatidae; genus Heteronetta; species Heteronetta atricapilla. The sequence continues at coordinate 81,125,824 of CM021763.1, read as the reverse complement.
TGAAGTGTGTCCAGTTCCTCATTTGCAGCATGCTTCAGACAATGTAGATAGTACGCAACAAGTCAGAAGCTTTCTCATAAAACATCCATCAAATTACTGAAAATGCACAACTTAAGAGCATGTCAAACGCTACACTGAAATTGAAAAACAATGCTTACCAGAATTGCATTGTTCTGAAGGAAAAGCATAGCAAAAATATTAAAAACCGTCCATAAGCTCTTTTATCTGTATTGCTCTCAGTTTCACAGTCCTCCAAAAGTATTTCAGTCTAGTTAAGAAAAAAGCAAAAAAAAGTTTCCAGCAACTGACTGACTTTCCCAATTCCTGATACGTATTTTTTCTTCCTTACAAATAATGAGAAAACCCTACTTGGAAACACAAATCATTTACATTTTTTGACTTGAGAGTTGATTCTCCTTTTTTCTGAAATTCTTTAAGTGAAAACTTTGTGTTTTCTCATTTGTGGCTTACTTTCCCCCCTTGAGACCAAAGGGATATTACTTGAATAAATGTGTAGATTAAGTACCCCAAATAAATGTAATTGCTTTCCAAAGGAAATTGATTTCTAATTTTCCTAATTGCTTTCCAAAGGAAAGCAATAAGGCCAGAACTATCCTACAGCTCTATGAATTCATCTTACTGACTGCAGAAATCCTGCCATCCAATATGGCTGTAAAATGGTGTCTGCAAAGGAGCACTGCAACATCTTAGCATTCTAAAGCTGAGGGTGATCCTGGGGACCCTCAGGCTTACAGAAGAAAAAAAAAACCAACACATTAATTGATAACACAGAGGACAAAACTCACTCTTTTCAGAGTTGGTCTGCAAGGGGAAGAGATGCAACTACCCTCTTCAAATGTCCTTTCAGTTTGTCCTGAGCAACGTCCAAGGCCTTCAGGATTTCTTTCTCTAAGTGTAATGCTCACTCTGCAACATTTTTAAGCTAATGAAATAACTACTTGCCATAATTTCTTATTCTTTCCTTAAAATTATTTCTTTAAAACTATGAAGTTACTTATGTATTATCCTTTTCCCTGTGACACCTGAAACTTGAGTACAAAAGACACAAGATGGAAAAGCAAGTATCTTATGCTATACTGTAAAGCACCCTAAAACACTTGTATCTAAGTTGTGTATGTGATTTTTTATTCCACATCTAGGTATTGCAGTAGACTATGCAGGGACGCAGCAACATCACTTGATGCAAAAATATTCCTAGAAAAACATAATCCGTTTAACGCTGTTATGAAAACACACTCCCACATAGCCATTTAATTTATCAAAAACATCAGAAGTTGGAGGCAGCGCAGACAAGCGATAAAAAGGCTCGGTGAGAATGAGATAGACGAAGGAGAGAATACTGAAATGCCCGTCTCGGGTATACAGTATAAACCAACAAAAAACATATTGTTCAAAATCTGTATAAGATCAGCTAGCTTGATCTTTTAAAGTTGCTTCCAGTTTCTGCCCACCATGTGTGGTGCTTCCCTGTGGTTTGTTATTTTACTTCAATGGCAGAGGGAGGAAACCAACAAAGCTCAGTAACCATACTGCATAGCACAATGTAACCATGGAAGCATTTGTCCACTTGTCAGAGCCTCTCCAGAACGATTCAGCCATTCATTTCATTGAATCAATATTGAAGGTTTTAAGATTTATTACTGGAGGGTGGAGGAAAACTAATAAAACAAATTCCTTGTTGCTTCCCATTAAATACATCTTGTCACAGTAGGCTTATTAATACCTTGTAAACACTTTACTGATGTCGTGTGGGCTACGTTACTGTCTCTCCTTACGGGGGGATTACTCCTAATGTATTTGCATTAACATGCCTGATACACGGTGAAAGAACTTAAAGGTTTTTGACACATTCTGCTGTCTCGTATAGAAGCTGAATTGAATGGAAGGACAAAAGCTGTAAGAAAACACGGGTGAAGGGAATCTCTTTTAAAATTCATGAAAATGCCCCCCGATAAAATGTTTCTATGTCTATTAGAGCACTCCTTTAATTTACATCATAAATGGGACGTTTGTAACCATATCTTAAATGCTTAAAAAGTTGAATGGGATGATTTATTTTAGAATTACTTTAATAGTCGTTATAAAGTATGGTAAAAATACATTAAATTAGCATAAATTCTTATCTAATAATGGCTGATAAAGTCAAAGTTGAAAGCAACATATCTTGAATGAAAAGCACAACTAAACATTCTAGACTACAGACTGCTGTATCACATGACATCTTAATTTGTTATCAACTTTATACTGAAAAACGTGAAAAAAAAAAAGCATGGCAAGAAGAAGTTAAGGTATGGTATAATTACTATTACTGATATCAGGACCAGAGAGTGTAATTGAACAAGTTTACTTTACACTAAAGTAAAGTAAACTTTTCCCATTACAGGGGAAAGCTGAAGCACCTTAACCACACATTAAAAGTATTTATAAATATATCAGGCTGTGAATCCCGTACCTGTTAGTATATTAAACCTCCTCAAGACTATGAATTAGGTCCTGCTTCATCAGATCAAATCTCCCTTCTCCTGCTCCACCTCCTTTCTAATATTCGTTCTTCCTTCTGCAAAAGCTGTCTGGCTTACCCCACACTGTTCCAGTCATAAGGAGCTTAAAACAAAGGATGAAAGTAATTCTAGGGTGTTCCAGACAACTCCCTAACTTGCTTATAGTCCTGGCTTTATGTGGGAATAACAGTACAGGGCAGAATAAAAGCCCGCACAGTTGACTGGATTGTGCTGATGTATCAGGGCCTGCATAAGGGCACTTTCTCACTCTGTGGAATAAAATCAAAGGACTGCTTGCCAGTGAAAGCTTTTCTCAGTTGCAGCTGTAGGTAGCCATGTACCAATACAGAATAAATCTGCAGAAAAGACTGCCTGTTCTGCTGTGCCTGTAAAAGGGTAATATATACGTATCAATATACAACCCTATCCCCACAGCAGTGGCAATGGTTAGGCTAATTATCAGTACCAAGGAAGCCACAGCTGAAATCTCACTATTTACAAAATACCACATCCCGTCCAACTCCTTTCTGTGGAGTATCAAAATCCCTAAGTTTTTCATTTCCAAAATTAAGAGGGGGTTAGTAGAGTGACAGAAAGCCAGTATTCTACAACCAAGAACAAAATCCGTGTCTTGGTGCGGAGTGTGGCAAAAACTCAGTCAGAAACATAATTGTTAAAAAATACAATGTTTAAAGAGAACCCTGAAGAACAGACACTGTAACTTGGACTGTATAAATTGCAGAAGATTAAAATATAAGGGGAAAAAAATGGTTTCGGAAAATAATGACAAATTTAATAATAGTATTTTTAAGGTCTGTAACACTCATTTCCAAAGATGAAAAAGGACATGTAGACAATAAATACAAGTGACAATTTGAGAGTTTTCCCATACTTCCATTTCTGTAACTTGTAAGTTCCAACAGGCAAAGAGTAATCCTCAAGAGTATGCCTCCTCCTCTTTACTTGGTTCTGATTTTCTGAACTTATTTTCAGTGCTGCCACTTGAAAGTTACGTGTATTTTTAGAAATGCAAAAGATATGTGAAATAAGCTGCATGGGGAAGAAAGGAATTCATAGCAAAGAGAAAGATGGTGCAAATGGAAAAGCTAAATGACTGAAAGCAAGTCAAATACCTGCTCTAATCATTCATTGTGGTGTTTTATCCCTTGGGATAAACTACATTTTCTTAGTAAAAATGTTTTTTTTTTCTCCAAAGTTATTTGATATGTGTACATTTCATCTGAAGAAGTCTAAAATGCTCAGCTACGAAGGCTGTTTGCTCACTGCTGGTTTTTTAGTATCTTCTAATATGTTATGGGAAGATGAAGAGTGCTAGTCTTCCACCTATCAGAAAGGGAATGTGGACTGTTACGGTAATGGAATGTCAGACAGACTGACAGCAAACCTAGACAAAATAATGTAAAGACTAATGTGAAAATTCACTTACATACCGGTAAGAGAAAAGAATAAAAGGAAAGTGTGATTCTATTCCAGTAATGCAATTTTGGCTAATTCTGAGAGATTATAAATTTGGATGACAGTAATTGTGTTCATGTAACAGAGCTGAACAGTTGGAGGACTTGTTTTATACTAATATTGCTACACTTTACAGACATAGCACAATGTTAGGAAATATTGCAATGTTGTTAAATGAATTAAAAATAGCTGGTAGCTCTCAAAAAGCATTCTTCATTATGAATAAAATACAAATTCCCTTTCTAAGACATGAAAATACTTCTATTATGTAGTTCAACAAGAACCACAAATAGATCTGCTGCTCCTCAGCACTGTCTTCATGTAAATGTAAAAATGACGATTGGATGTTTGTGATGTTGGTATCAGCAGAAAGGAAATTACAGTATTACAGTGGTATGGTTCATCTAGTAAACTGGTCCCATAAAACCAAGTCATGCTAACACTGCTGAGTACTTTCAAAACCAAAACGTAGGCTCTACCTTACAAATGGCCTTCTGGATCATTTTCATCTGCAGGAATTCTAGCAGAAGAGCATCTCAACCTTAAGTGTCCAGTGTGATGCTGTAAGTAAGAAAAAATAGAATTAGTGTGATCTTTCGCAGTACCAGCAGCAGATTAGCAGCAAGCATTTGTGGGGAAACGGGGAGGAATCATTTACCTTTGTACATAGCTCTAATGGACAGATATTTTAAACTCTGTGAAGTTCTGGTGTCCACACTAGTAAGGATGCTGAATCCCAGGAAAGATGGAATCAAATGAAATTCCTAAAAACAGAGAGCTAGAGAAAGCAGAAAATAAAAGTTTATGAGCTCATAATGTTGAATTCATTTTAAAAGTATGAAAGAAAGAGTTGAGTACAATACAAAAATTCTTTCTGAGAAAAAACAGGCTGCACACTGCAAAGATTTCTAAATTTACTCAAGGAAGAGAGCTCAAAAAGTAAAAGCTATTCCTGAACTTATCTGCTGATTCACAGAGCTAAAATTGGAAGTAATCTATGACAATCTTTAAAAAAAAAAATGTAAGTTATCACACTACAGAAATTCTATTCATCATAATGGATAAATGAGTAGGAATTCAGAATCTGATAGGAAAACCTGTCTGTGGATAATGTCAAATAAATTTTCAAAAGTCTATACTACATTTTGCTCGCTGCCGTCACTGTTACTGACTGGTTTCACTAGATTTTCTTATTCAGAGGATACCTTAGCTGAGCAAAGTAAAATGTAAATTAGATGCAAGTATGCAGTTCTTTACAGATTTTTGATAAATAAGTGTCAGACAAGCAATGCACCCTACTGGCTGTGTTACGGAAGGTGCAGAGCATATTTCCATTATGAATACATACTTAAATAAAATTAATTAAAAAGTAAGCAGTGCAGGTTGAGTAACTAAAGGAAAGTAACAAATACATTAAATATGAAATTAGCAAATAACAAAATTTTAAAAATGTTATTAATGACCATTTATTCTCATTGGAACTGTGGCAGTGCTGATTAAATTTTGTCGTTTGATGCTTTTAACCAATCTTTCAGAGAAGTTGTCAGAACCTTGTTGATTGAAAAGGGTTTCTAAAAATTTTGAGAACTGAGGCCCAGATTTTAATGCTAATATAATTAGATATGTATATGCAAATATTCCCACTGGAGAACAGACTACTCTGTGAATGTTTGCTGACCCAGCATCACCTACTTTCTGCGTAATTCTGTAGTTCTTCAATATCTCTTGCACTTTACACATCTTGGACTCTAATGGAGCTGCAGATCTAATTTGACTTAACAGTTTCCTACGATTTTAGTACAACTCCTGGGCACTGCATAGGGAAAGCAGAGACAAAGGCTGTATGTATTTCTCTGTGTCAATCTTTTGATGATTCATAGCTTATAATTTCATTCAAGTAATTAAAACATGCACCTAGATACTTGGTGGTAGTCCTCTGGAGGTGAATCCAGCCCTATGGCCTTGAACCACTGAAAGTCACATATAAAGACTTACAAAAACACTGGTGGGACATTATATGAATGTCACCTCCAGGCAGATTTTTTTTTTCTTTTTAAATGCAACTTAGAAGCCACATGAGCCCTCCAACATGTTCTGCGCAGCTCCCTTTTATTATTTCCTTGAAATGCTTTTAATATCCCTACGTGTACACCTAAGCGCCTCACGGCGATTTAAGACGCGCTGGGTGCAGCATGACCAATGGGGATGTGGAAGAGATCCCGGTGGCTGCTCCTGGAATGCCACAGAGTGATTAACACTGACCCCGCTGCTCATTGAGAATGCGCTATTAGGATATGCAAAGCGACTTACATGGGGACGGAAAAAGGCCGTGTTCCCATTAGCATTCATGGGAGCTATGCAGCTACAGTCTTGTTCATGAAGTTTGGAATATACGCTTTTGTTATTGATGGGAAAATGTCACCAGTTACAAATGGTTACACACAGGGGTGTACCAGGGTCAAAGCAAACTCCAGGACTTTCTTTCCCCCCTCTAAGGCAGAGTGCTGCTTCAGCAGTTCTTTTTTGACCTGATGGTACACCTCTTTAGATAAAAGAAACGGTGAAATTCCCTGCGCTGACCTTTTTTGTAGCCCCACCACCCAAAGATTAAAGAAAACCTCCACAAGGACATGCCAGTACCGGCGAACGAAGGGACAATCATCAGACACTGCTGTAGGCATCAGTGGGTATGAAGTCTGCCTTCACACTCCTCTCCAGGTCCACCCACGGCTCTGACGAGCCTCATAAAACAGTCTTTCAACAGCATGAATAGGGGCTGAGTCATCAGTTTCCCAGCTACAGACAGCTACAGTCACTTCATTCCTACTACTGAAAGCTTCATTTGAAAAACAGAACAGAACGGGTCGGTGCTGTAGGTATTCTTTGCCAGATGTGGCACGACACCTCTCAGTGGACGAACTCTCATTCACTTTGTTCTAATTACTCTTTAGCAACTTGGGATCCCAAGAGAAAGCTTAGGGTTTATGGGAAATTAATGCAATCATGTTACCTTCAACAAGGCACACTGCCCTTGCTGGAAATACAGCAAGGGTTTTGGTGGGAAATCCAATCCACCCTCCTCAGAAATACGTAAAATCATCCCAGGGCCACTACCAGCACTTGTCTTGTAATTTGACAATCCAGGCTCGTCCTTGATATGCAGAAGCTTTTATGTAGGGCTGAGCACAAGGCCTTCAGTGCAGCTACGTTAATTAGCATGAGCTGTGCATCTGACCCACGATGAAAGCAGAAGGCTTGCTTCTGGGCAGGCTCTGATAGGGAAGACGCCATGAAATACCTTGCAGCAAAGAAACTATCTCTAGTTAGTCTCCTGAACTATTTAGAAATAATCTGCCAATACATAAGAAACTTTGGTTTGAGGCAATTCTGATTACACATGGCATCAACAGCAACGTTTCAATAAACGCAGAACAATGAAGCCCACGAATTAGCCCAACTTGCTGCTGGAAATAGTTTCCCATTTGAGAGTTAGCAGGTTGGCACTGCTGCATGCTTCTTCACAAAATGCAGCCATCAGGGATGCCCAACCTGGCCAGCTCTTCATGTATGCTCACCACCTGTGTCTGCACCTGAGAATATTTATATTCTTTCATGCAAGTTTCTTAAATAAAACACAGAACTTCTTTACTCCTGACAAAATACCTGTATGGAAATGTATGGCTTTCCTTGTTGATGCTGTTTGGCTAGAGAGTACCTCGACACTTTAGAAATACTTCAAATAATTTAACACAATCCTTTCCTCATCAACAATAAATCAATATTTTAAGGTAGATATTAAAACACATATCGACTTTTTAAAATAAACTGAGAAACAAAAACACATTATACCTTGGCAGCTTATTTTACAATGCCTGAAAATACAGCTTGAATCTTCTCCAGGTCCTGTGAGCGCGATGTGCATGATGCTCCATGGAACTAAATAGTTCTTAGCTCTCGCATCTACATCTTGACACTCACAATATGTAGTTTTCAAAACTACAGCTGTAAAAGAATTCTGCATTTTTTAATACCAAGCACACTTCTAACCTCTTTAGTTGTATAAGAAAGTCTGAAAACATCCATTCATAAAGCTCAAAAAAAAAAGGCGAAAAAGAACAAAAAAAAGTTATTTTAAATTACTGTGGCTATTTTTTTTTTTTTAAGCTTAGATTTAATCTATTTAGGAACTTGATTCACAATCACATTACTCTTCAGCAATAACGCAGCCAATTGTTCAACGCACCCAGCCTAACCTTAGAGCTGCCAGCTTTTGTACGAAATGCTGTCCTCGCTCCTGTTGTAATCAAACACACCATCCTAAGGCTTTGTCTGAAGAAACTCCTGCAAGACCGAACTTCCTAGTCAGACCAGGAAGTCCTCCAACTGCAACAGCTGCGGACGGGTCTTTCCTGTAATACCGAAAAATTAGCATGACTGTTAGGGAAGGCAAAGCATACAGAAATGTTTAATTTGTGGCTCGTTTCTTCTGAGAGAAATTTATATAAACATACATAGAGATGTGTGTGTGTGAGTGTGTGTGTATTGCATAGGCTGAACACCTGCATCTCTGCAGTACATGTGCTGAGGAGGGAAGGGTGAGGAGAGATAAAAAGCAGAAGACAGCTGAATAAGCAACAATACTCTAAGACCCAAGTGACTGACACATCAACAGTCTCTGCAGACAGGGAGCAAATTGCTACAGCCAAAAAGGGCTCTCAGAAAAAGCTGTCTTCCCACCACACGCAGAGCCCCTACGTGCTGCTGTTGTCCTAGGATCCTGTTGCCATCTCTAGGATCATGTTATACCTAGGATCCTGTCACCCCTAGGATCCTGTTGTTACTGTAGGACCTTGTCACCCCTAGGATCCTGTTATCCCTAGGGTCCAGCTGTCCCTAGGATCTTGTTATTAACCCTAGAACCCTGTTGTTATCCATAGGATCCTGTCATTACCATAGAATCCTGTTATCTATAGGATCCTGTTGCTATCCCTAGCCTTCTGTCACCCCTAGGATCCTATTGTTATCCCAAGGATCCTGTTATCTGTAGGATCCTGCTGTTATCAGTAGGATCCTGTTGTTACTGCTAGGATCCTGTCATCCCTGGGATCCTGTCATCCCTAGGGATCCTGTTGCTCTCCCTACGATCCTGTTATCTGCAGGATCCTGTTGTTACCACTAAGACCCTGTCACCCCTAGGATGCTGTCACCCCTAGGATCCTGTTCTTATCTCTGGAGTCTTGTTACCCCCTAGGACCCTGCCGCTGTCCCTAGGATCCTGCCGCCCCTAGAACACGCTCATTTCCCTCAGGGCCGCGCACGGCGCCTCTGCTGTCCGTGTGCCCGTGTGTTTGTGTGTCTGTGTGTCCGTGTGTCTGTGTGCCCGTGTGTCCGTGTGTCTCTCCCCCGTGCTCGTGTGAGGGGCAGGACATACGGCCCTAAGATGGAGGACAGATCCCAGCCCCACAGCGCCGGATGGCTGCCGGCCCCTTCCGGGGGCGGTGCGGGCGGCGGGGCCGGGCCTGTCCCCGCGGGGAAGCCGGTGCGGAGCGGCGGGCATGGCCGGCAGAGCCCCGCAGCCCCCAGCCGTGCCGCAGCCCCCCGGCGGCGGCCACCACCACCACCACCACCACCACCACCCCTATCCGCACCCGGTGGCGGCGGAGGGCGAGGGCCCGGAGGAGGAGGCCGAAGCCTTCGAGCTGCGGCCGCGGGGCCGGGAGAAAGTGCGGCGGAGCGCCTCGAGGGACCGGCCGGACGACATCGTCCTGCTGACGAGGGACATCCAGGAAGGGGACACGCTGAACGCCGTCGCGCTGCAGTTCTGCTGCTCGGTGAGTGCCGGCCGCGGTGCCGCCCGGCCTGCCCTCGGGCAGCCGAGGAATACAGCCCGCACGGGCTCCGCGGTTCCGAATTCTGTAGGGTTTTTTAGGTTAAAAATAAGAAATAAACGCGTGGTTTTTGCTTGTGGCAGTTTCAGGCTGTATAGGGGAAGTTGGCGTAGCGCGCCGCACAAGTGGTTGCTTCTGGTGGCTGTGACAGAGGTGTTAGTGAATGCCTCAAGTGCTCCTGTGAAGCCTTATCCCATTAAGAAAAAGATATTAATTGTAGTTTTCCTAAAAGCTTTTCAAGCTTCCTTGAAGCTAAACTGCCCATGTATGTATTGCTCTGTGTGCGCTGTGGCATGGGGAATTCTGCCCAGATCATTAAGGTTGGAGAAGACCTCCAAAATCATCTGGTCCAACGTCTCCCTACCACTGATGTCCCTAAACCATGTCCCCAGGCACCATGTCCAACCTCTCCTTGAACACCCCCATGGACGGTGACTCCACCACCTCCCTGGGCAACCCGTCCCAATGCCTGACAGAAATGTCTCCTCGTTTCCAAGCTGAACCTCCCCTGGCACAGCTTGAGGCCATTCCCTCTGGTCCCAAGGTATTCCCTACAAGTGCACTTCTGGTGCTCTGACCAGAAAACTGATTTGCGCTTTTTTGGGCACTTCGGGGTAATGTGAGAGAGGTTCAGGACTTCAGGTAGAAAGCATAATTTGCACTGATCACTGGGGTAAATGCTGCATTTTGCAGTCTTTTATCCTATTCTTACTACTCAACGTGGTATAGTCAATAAATACACTCTCAAATTACGAGGTTAGTAGAGGCAGTAGACATTGATCGTCCTAACTTTTTCCAACCAAATCTGTATTTTAAGTGCAGCAGTTAGAGGGAGAAGGGTCTCCAGACCTTATTCTTAACTACTTTGATTTCTTCTGATGTAGATGTCATCCCAGTGAGGATAGGAAGGAGATGAACTGTGGTACTGTACACCCTTCACAGGCACAATTTCTGTGTCCTTCCCAGGTGTAACAGAGAAGTGCTGACTTCCAAGTACTTAATTATGGTGAGGTTTGTGGCTGTGCCTTCCAGATTGAGGGACTTACTGTACCAAAATGATTGCTTATTCTCCAAGGGCAATTAAACCCTTGCAGAGTAATTCCCATGAGAGTGAAGATCTGAACCTCTTAAGAGCAAAACTAAATTTGCTTTGAGGTAGACTAGGCTAAGGGGGGAGCTGACTTTGAGAGAATTGATTGAATGAGGGATTTTTTTTTAATACTTAAAAATGCAGGAAGATTATAGCGTGTTAAGTTATGTTTTGTTTCCACCTTAGGACTCAAAAGCAGGAATCATACCCAAAACAGAGCTGTGGCTAGATGAATTAGAAGCTTGTAATTTGTAATCTTTACTCAGAAGTTTTGAATTTAATTAGGATCTCACAGCCATTTATTTCATTTGCAGAACACTGGGGCGAAGTCCCATTCATTTGACAGAGATAGTTGCCAGTGATGGGTTAATAATACTTAAGTGACTGACTGTGCCTGACTTTCAGTCATCATCTGAAGCCTGAGGGTTTGTTACCTTGTAATACCTTCCTGGTTACCATTCTTCAGGTTTGCTTTTTAACCTTTTCCTACCTCAGCCTGTTTGAACAAGTATCAGTTATCCCTTTCTTTCATAAGTGGATAATTTGGCTTCTCAATAATTTAGAACTTTTAACCGTTTCAGGTCAACGGATCTTTTAAACTTATTTACATTTAAACTGTTGTTTTTATTTTTAGGTTGCAGATATCAAGAGAGTTAACAATCTTATCAACGATCAAGATTTTTTTGCCCTGAGGTCTGTCAAAATCCCAGTGAAAAAGTTCAGTGTACTGACCGAGACACATGCCTCTCCAAAAGGAAGGCCAGTCCTTCGGCCAGCTCACTGTTCCCCAGAAGTGCAGGAAGCATCACCTTCTGACAAATTCTCTGCTAACGAGACTGCTGGCAACTTCCTAAAAGAAGTGGATCGAGATATAGAAGAGATCGTGAAGTGCAACGATACGAAGAGAGAGAACCTTAATGAAGTTGTTTCTGCCTTAGCAGCCCAACAGGTCTGTTTTGAAACTGATGGTAAAACTAAAAAATCCAAGGATCCTTACTATGGAGCGGATTGGGGCATAGGGTGGTGGACAGCTGTAGTGATTATGTTGATCATTGGCATAATAACTCCAGTTTTTTATCTCCTATATTACGAAGTTTTAGTGAAAGCAGATGTCAGTCACCATTCTACAATGGAATCTGCCCATTCCTTTGTCACAGCAGCTTCACATCAGAAACAAATAGAAAATGGAATGAATCCAGCGAATATTATAAATGTTGATAATCAAGGAGACCTTCAGCCTTACAACCGAAAACCCCAGGCAACTGTCATTCATAGACACATAACATAGCGTTAGGTAAAGGGGAAGCCACAGAATGCAAAATGTATCTGTAACACAGATGAAATACAGAGAAATACTTAACAATCTACCTTTATGGGCAGTGTTCCAGCACAAGGATGTTTCCATGGATCATGTAAGCCCATCAACATGCTTCAGGCACAGGATTTTGATGCAAGATTGGAATATAAATTAAGATACGAAATTGTCTCTGAAGCTTTGCACTTTTTTTCTGTTTTGATAGGTGTGTGTTTTCTAATAAATGACGAGGTGAAAAAAGTAGTTTGAGCTAACACATAAGGAATCTCACTGTACGTTTTGCAGCCCTAAGATGGGCATTTGGGGATATCTACCTTTTAAATATCTTAAAGTATTTATAGAGTGCATAGTACATTTGACATTTTAATATCAAGTTTACAGTTACCAGATAAGACTACATTATTATATTTTTCGTACGGAATTTTTAAAACTCAGTCATTCCATAATTAACTGCCACTATGAAGTCCTCTTTTTTTTAGATTTCTATGAAAGAGGCAGTAGCTAATACTTAAGCTGGAGTCCTCAAATTTTGTGCCTGTGGTCAACCCATTCTTTAGTAGTTTTCAGTAAGGGAGGAGGATAACTTGGTTCCTATGTACGTCATACTGTCCTTCAACACAGTCCAGCTGAGAAAGTCTTTTGTTTGAAACTTCACATCCATGTTATCCTTCTACTGAAAGCTGACATGGCTGGACTGCACTTCTCTTCTGGTCAGCTGTATATGAGAAGAAACAAGTGAAGATGTGTGGCACCTTGCTGTGACTGCTTCATTAGTCTTTATTTTATGGTTACGGCTTTTCCTTCCTTCAGTACATCGCAGTTCAAGAGCAGCTGATTCTTCAGACAGCAGCTACTGAACTGTTCAGGGTTCTGAATACGTTAACGGTCCTTAAAACCTTATGGGCGTGAACCTTAAACACCAGCTTTTTCCTGAAATCGCCTGCAGAACTTCAGATGAGGTTCAGAGGCTGCTAGGAAGAAGCCTAGCACTGCAGCAGAATAGACCAGCCGTAGCTTCAAACTGTTCTTCCGCTGATACTCTTCAACCACGCTGTTCTTGACTGTTTCACTTGATTTCATGGACAAACTTGTTTTTCCCCTTTTCTTCCCTACCTGAAAATACTACAGGAGGAAAAAAAACCAAGACTTTTCCTACAGAAAGAAGTAAAGAGGTACTTGTGTACTCTGAATATTATAAAATAAAAAATGAGATGTTGCCTATAATCTTTTGTTATATTTGCCTTGTGGAATAAGGTTTCTATTGTGCTGTTTGAAGTAATATTTGTTACCAAAGCTGAAGTTAACTGACTTTCATAAGACTTAGAAATGGAAAATATCATTATCTTTTCAATTTAAACACTATTGAAAGCTCTCCTTTGAATGTCTTGACCAAGTATATGCAGTGTGGAAATAAAAAACTGATAAAGCATCTATTTTTTTTTTTTAACTATAGGAAGTATTCAAAAGTGATTTATCAACTTTAATTCTGAAAGTGAAGGGTTTTGCCACTACAGAGCAAATACTATTCACTGGCATGCTGAGGGTACGAACATGAATTGGTTTACTTTCAGGGTAGACTGAAATAGCCTAAAGCTTGAAGGGAATCTACAGCTGGACCTGTGAACTCTGACTAGTGGCTGTGGAACCCTTCGACCAAAGTAGTACCTCTGGAGACAGTGTGGCTACTCACAGCTCCCACAAGAGAAGAGGGATTCTAAATGAGCGTGAACTTCATTATTTCACGTACCACTTGTTTTCAAAGATCTTTTTCAGTTTTTATTTCCGTGAAAGCAATATGGTAATAACGCAAGTACGTATGTTCAAGTGCCAGTTCTGGGTAAGGCTGTGCAAAAAAATGAGTTGTAAAATAATTTGTGTTGGCTAGCATGATGTAGCTTCTGCGGCTAGAAGTTTAAAAGCAAGCCAACTTCAGGAAGAGGTAATTTGCTCTTGTCTTGTGGCACATTAAGACAAATGAGCCAGTGTTCTGTCAAGCCTGGTGCATGACAGGTTCTGGGACCTGGTGCATAATGTGTCGATTTTTTGCTGTTTGAGTATCTGTTGGTTTGTCTCTTCCTCCGTCATTCCCTCTCTGTTTATGGAACTTTATCCTTTCATTTCTTAGGAAATTGTTGAAGAACAAGAGATTAGCTACTGTGATATGCAACATAAGCCTGAATTACTATCCATACCTTAACAGGCCAGTATTAAATTAGTGAACTTAATTTCAGTTGTGGTTTGAGATGGTCAGGAAGGTCTTTGCTGTTTGTATTTAAGAGAAGAGATCCTTTTGTAGGTGGTGTTAGAGCTGAATTCTTCTCTAGTGTCTCAGGCTTCTTTAGGCTTTCACGGTGTTTTAAGGCTTTGTCACTCAGTTGCTAGAAGTGTGATAGTTAGCGTTTAGTAGGAGAAAAAAAAGGAAAGTTTTTTGGTGAAAAATACTATACTCTGTCCAAGAGCCTGGCATGTTTTTACTGTTATGTAGCATATTTCACATAGCATATTTTTAAAGTAGAACATTAACATTATGAGAAAATGCACTAGGTCTCTTTCCAAGATCGTGGGACTTCAGGCACTAGGAATCTACAAGCATCTGCTGGCTTTTCTATTTGCAGGATGTGGGGATTTGTGCTGTTTTTTCCAAAGTACAACGTGACTGGCAACGTGTCCTTGTTTATTAGTTCTGAGTAAGCTGGGTAACTGCTCTGTATGGAACTAAAATCTGATACAGTAAATTAATTGTAAAACTAGTCTTTTAGAAATTAAAAAAAAAATGAAAGCAAACTGAATGGTAAATCATATTACAACACATTGTTGGTCTAGAAGTTGGTTTTAAATGTAAGTGCATATTGCACTGTTGGATCATACGAAATTTTAAATGCTTTAAATCTGCTATATATTTTGGAATATGTTGTCAGAAATAATCTTTGTATAACTGTTTTATAAAGGTTCAAACTATAACTTTGTGAAATAATCCTGAGTGAGGATGCAAGTTTTATTTAAAATACTTTTGCTCCTCTAATTTTAGAAGAACATAAGTAATATGCATAAAATAAAGATTTTATTTTAGACTGCAGTGAAAGTGGTGCATACAGTGTATTCTTAACTTCCTATATTTTGCACATGTTACAGGAGGCCACTGCTCGTATTTGTTTTGGCATATCTGTGTGATCTAAATTACTCTTTGGCCAACAAGTTAACTTTGTTGGCAGAAGCTGCCTATAGCATTCACGTCTAGCATAGCATAACTGGTAACTTAAACGTTTGTCCTGTGCCTGTCTTGTGTAACTTGGAACTCTTCTGTGTAAAGTTCCGAGAACTTGTTAGTTCTCTGAAATGAGCGTTAAAAAATAGGCATGAAAAATCAAGGTTATGGCCACGGTTTAGCACTGGTAAGCAGCTGAGCACCAAAGAGCGACTGGCCTGGGCTAGACAAGTGGTTTCTAGCAAAGCTCTTAGCTGGTAATCTCCGTGCACACTGAAAGCTAAAAGCAGTGCCTGCCTTCTTGTGTGACATACCAGTATTCTTTTGCTATGCTGTTAAGCAAGAATTTTAATTTCAATCCACCCAAATCCAAAGTTTGCTGAGACCCAATAAGACAGCCTGAGTTTTATCAGCATTCTGGTGTTGCAATAAATTATCAGCAGTTAGAAACACCTGCAGCAGTTCTCTTATTTGGTGTTTTTGCCTCTGGAACAACACCATTTCATTTCAGAGGTGAAACCTAGAACTCTGATTGCTTTTCAGCTTTGGCCTTATCTGCCATTGTTAAATTGGTCTTAGATCTATCCTGAGACTGTGTGGTTCCCTCTGTAGGACAGGTAAGCATAGTTCACCTTTTAAAGATGATGAATGAAGAGTCATCTGTCACAAAGACAAGTCATTTGCTCAGGCTGATTTGGCCACAGCATATGGCCAAATTATAACACATGCAGTATTGTTTCTTCAGTATTTATCCTCTAGTTCTTCTGCCTTTGGCAAAAGCCCTAAGTTCTCCTTGTGTAAGTGGCAGGGCTTCTCTCATTGTTTACCTTTAAACATGCTTACCTTGCTTACAGCAGGCGGTCACATCGAAGAAACAGGCCCAACTGTTCAATAAACAACTGCTAGCATGTATGTCAAAAAAAAAAACCAACAAAAACAGAATGCACTTTCTGTGCAATACAGCAGAACGTTTATTAAACACTATTTGTACAGGCTTCAAAACACAATTAAGTATACCTCTGAGGTGTGACGTGTGTTACATTTGAGTTTCACTTCCTTTAGAACGGATACGTAACTTATCAGAACACTTGAAAGCTGAACCTTAAGCTGTACCGTATTGCGCAGAACAATAGAATAATGCTGTACTATTTTCTAGTCAGCAGTGACACAAAGCACTGCTTGACAAAATGCCAAACTTCCAAGGAAAGCTCTTCTGATAAAAGAATCGGTTTTGTCTTAAACTGTACTTTCATTAACCCTGGTAATCATTAGCACTAAGTTACCAGGAACAGAATGTAATAACCTGATCAATAACACTGATAAATAGTGTTTCCTACCATCAAAGACAAAGGGACATGGAGTCATTGGCTGTCGTTGTGTTCCTCTGGTTTCTAATCTCAGGAATAAATCTACATTTTGTCTGTTGGCTCTAAAATAAGATACGTGTTTCCAAGCATTCTAGCTTTGCTATTCTCAGTACTCATGTTTTCCTAATTCAAGCCTCATGCATCAAAATACTTCACCACTTTTCTTTCCTACATTTTTGTCTTTTTTATTGTTTTTGCTGTCTGTAAAACTTGTCTCATTTTTGTAGGGAAGCAAGTAAATGCTTTAGCAGTTACATAGATAGCTGCCATCTCACTTAACAGCTCTGTGAGGTAGAAAAGTTAGTTTTGCCTTAACAGGCAGAGAAATCAAGGCAAAGGACTAGAATTCTTGTCACTTCGATCTGTATGACAAAGACAAAAATTATGATTCACACTTCTCTCAATCTTAATTTCTGCCATATATTCTTTTTAAATGAAATTACTGTTAATTATTACTTACACTGATGCATAAAGGCAATGTAACACTGTTAAATATTACTGTCCCCTTTCATCAAAATACTAGAGGTAAGAGTTCTGCAATGAAACAGCTCTTCAAAATACTCTCATTACCTTGTTAGTCCATATTACTGAGGTCCTTTCAAGTCAGTTTATATTAAAGTGCTTAGTGGTCAATTATTTTGTCACCTGAATTCAGAAGTTACATAAATTCCTTCAAAGAAGTCAGCTGCTAAATACGAGCAGCTTATTCCCATAAAGGTCCTATCTTTGCTTTGCTCCAGTTATCAAGAATTTCACTTACTTTCAAGATTTAACAGCTAAAGCATAGAACTGACTAGTGCAAATGCTTAGGCACAATTCAATTAAAATGCATACATTCTTTGTCTGTGCAGAGGCAATACAATGGCATATAGATTGCTCCATCAGTAGGCATTCCAGAGAACCTTAAAAAGGTGCATGTCTGCAAAACATAGCAAAAGAAAAAAATGTGGGATCCAGGATCCCATTTCACAGCATAGTACGATTAAAACACAATTGTCCAGTATGTTTTTGGACAGTATACTTAAATCCAACAGAGATAATGCATTAGTTCTGTCAGGGATACCCAGCTTACCTCCAGGTTTATATTTCAAGTAGTATAAGGCTTGAACAAAACACCACCTAGCAACAATAGCTAGTATGTTGCTTCATCCATATTGTCATCACTGCCAGCACCAAAGTCATCTCCATCTTCAAAATATGAAGAAATGTAGTCATTTTCCTAAATAAAAACAGTGCAGATAAAAATACTATTGCTATGCCTGTGAGAGACAATTTGTTAAAGAAAAGTGTTTTAAACTAGTTGAGCACAAAAATTTTGAAACATTAACGTGTCTTGCCTTATTTCTTGTGGAAAAAAAAACTAAAGTTCCACTATCTACGAAAGAAGAGGCATGATTTTTTAATGTAATTTTTGTGCCCTATTTTGGTGAAGAAAATTAATAATTTTATGTATTGCTTGGGGCAGGACAGGTTCCCGTTTGCAACCTCCTATGTCAGAGCTCTTTCAGAGTATCAAATCTGAAATACTCACTTAACTACAGCACAACGTACTGCAACAAAGAAAATCAATGTTAATAGCACCTTTCACAACTCTGATGCTGCTTCAGAGATGCTAGGGACACTTGGCTGTCAGCCAACACACAACTCAATGACTGCAATCTGACTTGGTGTAACTAGAAAACTTAAAAAAGCACCTCTTCGTGCTCCTCTTCATCGTATTCCTCTGGTTCTTCTGCTTCATCGTCATCTTCACCTTCTTTGTCTTTTGTTTTTTCTTTTTCATCTTCAGATTTCTCCTCTTCATCGTCCTTCTTTTCCAGCTCCTGTCAGAACACAATTTCGTTTATGTGGTAAACCCACATTAAGGCAACAGCATACCCTCCCCACTACCAAAGTGTTATGCTGCAGTTGACAGCAAGATGACTAGCGTAACGACATTGCACAACTATTTTTTTTGACAGTAACTAAAGACAACATGGAGTAAGGTGCCAGAACTTCATACAACTTGTTTTATCAAGTATAAGCCATCAGAGTTCCATTCTAAAACAGGGTATGTCTTCGATAATTAACTGAGATGATGATTTCCTGTTAGCGTCCACTCTTGGAATAATTCATAGTAGAATGCCATGTCACACCTGACAAAATAATATCACATGCCGTAACGTATAGGCATCAAACAACTATTTCACCTTTCAGCTTCCCATTTCCACGTGGTGTGTAGTCAGCACCAAAATCATGTTCACTTTCCTCCTAAATTCTCCTTTACCTATGTTTCTTCCCTCTCAACTTATTAAAGGGTTTATTTCAAACATCGGCAGAGAGGTTAAACAGCAATAATTTGAAAGCTCTGGCACCAATTCCTCCTTCACTAAGCTGTAATAGTAGCTCTATTGTTCACAGTTGGTCCACATAGCTAATGGAGAAGAACGTGAAGAACAACTGGACAATGTGTTCAGAGTCGAACAGAAGCAACATAACAGCAGTTTCTCCACAGCCTAGCTTTATTCTTACTCCCCCTTCCTTATGCAGCCATACTGCAGAATGGTTGTCAGTCAGTGTAACAAGAGAGGCCAGAAATACGCCGCTGTGGTTACTCCATTGGGTACCAAGGGCCATAACAAAGGATTTGTTTTCCTTCAGCAATTTGTGTTGCACAATGTAGCACGATTAAGCACATCTTACCTCAATTTTTTTCAACACATCCAGATTACTTTTAGGGTCAGAGCTGTTTGTCTTTTTTGGTTTCGCACTTGCTGAAATAAAACATGTTACCATTATTTGTTTGGATATAAAAGAACAGTATTTTTTTTTTTTTATTTGATCCAAAGAGCTTGTATCTTGAGAATAGTATAGTATAGTAGCTGGCATGGAAACTCCATATTCTCTGTATTAAAATTATCTTTGACTTTGAGCTACATCACTTATAGAGGTGTAGTGGCCTTATTTATCTAAGTGATGTGTCTGGGGCCAGTTTGAAATTCTCTTTAAACAGGTATTTGACCAAAGGTTTTGCCAAACTATGGCATTCAGTTTTGCAAAATACTTTTCACCTACATACACTGCATTAAGAAACTAGGAAAAAAAATAATCCATGTTGTTATTTTTCATCATTTTAAAAGATAAAAACATCACTGTTACTATGCAGGTATAACAGCAGAGCACTTCAGACAGATGCATTAAAAAGAAAAAAAGGCAGACAGGACAGTATGCAAGTTACAACACAGTAATGTGGTTACTGCAGTGAAATGGCTTGTGGACCAGAGATGGCTCTTACATGAACTTTATCAAGTTACTCCCTACAATTCAGCCTCATACTACTTAACTATATGGTGGAGTAAAGGTCAAAAATAGCATTCCATGTACCCTGGTATGAGCCGTCTGAATTGCAGCACTCTCAGCTTAGGAATACCTCTCCCAGTTCCAGGAGGGGGATTTGACAGGGAGCTCTGGACTGAGAAATATTTGACCAGAGTGAAAGACCTCTGCAGAGACATCCTGTTTCCATGATTTAACCGCCCTTCTCCTGCTGTACGGCACACCACCGCATAAAATTTACACTGTAGGGCTTCACCTAATATGTGAGCTCTTCTCAGCAGGGTAAAACTGCCTTTGTGAAGCTCTATACTGGTGAAGCTACACAGCTTCTGATAGACAAGGTAGCTTCAGCCAAGCTCGTTTATGTTCCTTGCACCCTTTTTTTTTTTACACTACACAGTACCAGAAAGAAAATTAATATGCACTGATAGAAAGAGGGGATAGCCTT
Organism: Heteronetta atricapilla; assembly: GCA_011075105.1. Classification (NCBI taxonomy): domain Eukaryota; kingdom Metazoa; phylum Chordata; class Aves; order Anseriformes; family Anatidae; genus Heteronetta; species Heteronetta atricapilla. Next base: position 81,105,198 of record CM021763.1, on the reverse strand, counting down.
TCTGAAGTGGACAGTAACCCAAAGCGATACATATTTTATGTGGCCTCATACTTAAGCAGAACACTAGAAGCTGCGAAGAGAGTGAGTGAGTGCATTTTGTCATAAATAACATTCTGTTCGTTTCAGTGTTTTGCCTAGGAAGGGATTATGTGACAAAAGCACTGCACACAGCTACAGGAAGTCAAGCTGTTCTGTAATAACATACGAACTCTCTCTAAGCAAACACATCCAAAATGAAGGAGGTTTTTAAGGAAAACAAGTGTGATTCAAAATGATCATATCTGCACAAACACCTGCAGACTTTTAGAGATAATTTCTATTGAATAAGCAGCCTGGAAGCCAAAAGAGACATGCAAAATCTTTTCTTAAATGGTGGGTGTCTCCGGAGCTCATCATAATATTAGAGACACAGACCCATCACTGGACAGTAGAAAACAGCTCCTCATATCCACGTTGCTTTGAGGTACGATGGAATACAACCTAATCTTTTGAAAGACTTGTTACAATATTTTGGCTTAAATGCATACATCTGATTGATGCAATACCTATGCATATAGCTGGCCTACAGGAGCTGAGGCCAGTCAACTTACAGTTTTTTGGTTGTTTTTCGGGGGACATTGGTAATACCTAGATTGCATGGTCTGCAGCCCAGGCTAAGTGTGGATGAGATGTGGAATTCCACCTAAAGTTAGGTCAGTCAAAGTCACGTGGTCAGGTGTTGGGTTAAAACACTCAGGGAAACCAAGAGGTTTCCCTGGGAAACCAGGAGGTACAAATGAAGCGAGCCCTTTATGTGTAACTGTGCAGTGATCCAAAAACCACTCCTACAATCTATGAATGGTAGGAAACTTGTTTGCATATCAGTGCAGATAAAATTCACTGCACTCCCTCACCTTTGTTCCACTCGATTACAAAGTGCCACCTAACATGGCTGTCCTCAAAATACACCATGGATGCGTACCAGACAGGCAAATGCATCACTCATCAGCTACATACAAACCTCAACACAGAAGTATTACAACTTTTAGATGGCCTCCACATGTATCATCAACATTCCCCCCCCCAAAAAAAACAAAAATTACATGATTTTTACTTTTAGAAAAAAAAAAAAAAAGGCAGGTTTTTTGTCCAATCGAAGTTGGACGATCAGCTGGTCTTTGTCATTAAAATTTTGTAAGAAAATGGACTTTTAAGAGCAAATAGAGAAACAGGCACAAAAGACTGCAGAAAGAAACCGCATTAATCAGTAAATCTCTGTGATAAACAGAACATTAGTGTATCAAAGGAACAGTAGGCTGGCATTTATAATTTCATGGAATCTCGTGAAGATACTTGTTGCATGCAGGCTTACAAAAGCCAATGTAATTTTTGTCTTTTTTAAAAAAGAATATGGGTACATGCTGTTTTCTTCTTGAGGGATTTTGCAAATAAGTAGTTAATTTTTGGTTGAATCTTGCAGTCTACCTTTAATACCATGCTTGTCAATGACGCTCTTAAAAGGAACAAAGCATCCAGCTGAGCCAGTCTCCATGACTACTGCACATTCCCTTTTCTTTTTCTATTTTATCCTTGAACTGAAAAATGACACATTAAGGACTTGGACAAAGAGAACAAGAAAGTAAACAATTATATTTAACAGACAGCTAGATACAGGGGGCCAAGCATTGTTTCACATCAACAGAGCAACAGGCTTCTACAGAGAACTTAAAATAACAGTCATGCACACTAGAAAACACTTTTTAAAAAGTTTTTTTGTTGTTGTTTGCTTTTTTTTTTTCCTTTAAGAACAACCAATACCAGCTCCAACTGCTGTTGAAGGATCTGGTTCACAATTCTGCAGAAGAAAGCTGAAAATAAACAAAAAAAGTAAAACCAGGGAAAATATAAAATATTAAATCACATATGAAATGCCTAAAAAAAATGCAAAAGTCAACTGAATCATAAACAATATAACTGAGAAACCCAAAACACAAAGAAAATCTGAACAACTGGCTATTTGTTGAATAGGAGAAGGAGGAGCGATCACAAAATTCCAAAACAAATAAGTTTTTTACATCTTTAATCTTCTACTATTGCATATTGGCAGCTAGCAAGTTAATATAGTACATCAACATCAAAGGAAGATAGATCTGTTCTTCTATGTTAAGACATCCTACAGAAACAAAGCAAGAAAAAAACATAAAAGCCAGGCAGACTAGCAAACTATTTAGAAAATAACTGCCAAAAGCCCTGTTTTTTAGGTCTAGTTAACATTTCTCCCATTTTTTCCCCTAACCAGCTCCAGCATGTTTTCTTACACTCAACTAGTGTGTATTAAATGCTCTTTAAAATATATATATTCTACCTTTTTTCATCTTTTTTCTTGGCTTCATCTCTCTAGGGAGTCTTCTCCAATCTGCAGAGAAAATAGCTTTAATACATGTGAGTAATGATCTACTGCAGTAATCCTCCCCCTCCCACCAACAATGAGGAGGCTGGGACCCCTGCTACTTTGTTTACATGTACGCCTAATTGTTTTAGCACCCAACAATTTTACTGAATTTCAGCTGCACTTGAAGCTGAGTAAGTACAGTGAGGACCAGCATTTCACCCAGTTAATGGAAACTGGTATCTGCTTGGATGAGACAAAGTTCAGCCCTTCCAGCGGCCCAGATGGCCTCTAATTTATGCACTATGATTAAGCTTGCAGTATTGACCTATACTGGTACCTTTGTGGAAGTTTAATGTCATTAAACCCATTTAGCAGTGACAAAGAAACTGTGGTTTTTTTGTTTGTTTGTTTTGTTTTCAGTAACTTGTATGTTCCCAGTTCAAAACTGACATCTGCATGGAGAATAAGGAAGAGGGAAAGCTAGAGACAGAGGTCAAGCTTGCATTCTTGCTGTTGTTTTGAGTAAGTAAAAAATAAAATCAGATTCGTATTTATTTTGGACAAAACAACACGTCGCCTTGATCTGAAAACATGACAAGGGCATAACCCTCAAGAGAGAATACATGCTTTGGTAAAGATTTGCATACTTATATTGCTTTTAAAGTAGTGAATCAAACATTTATGAAGATTGGATGATTGCACAGGTTAGTAGAGAATTAGCCTTTGGTAATCTCAGATATTACCTGGGGTCCACGCTGCATGCTCCTTTTCCCTACTCAGGTACTTTTTACTGTACCTTTCAATTGCTGTAGAGAAAGATACAAAAAGTTATTGAATTCATTAAAAAGGCAACCCAGACACTGACTTAGGTATTTTCCTGTAACTAAACATAGATATATCCTCCTTATCCCACGCAGAGCACTTTCCATGCTGTTGTTGAACAGCTAAAAACAGTTTCATGTCTCTACTTTGAGCAGTTTTCATGGCACTTCCCAGGACTAGTCATGTGCTACGAACTTTAAAACCTGGATTTTATACTCACCTCCCTCCCCAACCCCAGAAAAAGAACGTTGGTTTCCATTTTTTAAGTATCACTTTTCAGTCAAGGGAAAGCTGTTCCTTTCCATCAAGCTGATGTACGGGTTGGAAGGGCAGACAGTGAGGTGGACCAGAACCCGGCTCAGCGGCCAGAACCAAAACGTGATGACCAGGTGCAAAGTCTGGCTGGAGGTCCCTGGGGTCAAGAGTGGGTCCAGTCCAGTTTAATATCTTCATTATGATCTGGTTGTTGGTAGTGCGCATCCTCAGCATGTCTGCTGATGGCACAGAACTGCAAGGAGTGGCAGAAACACCAGAGCGTGGTGATGCCATCCACGGGTACTTGGTCTGTGGCTCCCTCACGAGGGGAGCGGAGGGGCAGGCGCTGAGCTCTGCTCTCTGGGGACAGCGACAGGACCCGAGGGGACGGCATGGAGCTGGGACAGGGGAGGGTCAGGCTGGGGGTTAGGGAAAGGTTCTGCACCCAGAGGTGGTCGGGCACTGGAACAGGCTGCCCAGGGCAGTTGGACTCCCTGATCCTTGTGGATCCCTTCCAACTCGGGATATTCTATTTTGTTCTGTACTGGACAGGCTGGATGTTCTGGCAATAAAAATTTGAAAAAGGAGAAGTGCAGAGTCCTGCCCCTGTGGAGAAACAAGCCCAGGCACAGGGACAAGTTGGAAAGCAGCTCTGCTGGACACCAAATTGAACGTGAGTTAGCAAAGTGCCTTTGCTGCCAAGAAGTCTAACGGAATCCCAGGCTGCATGAGGCAAAGTATTGCCATCAGGAAAAGAGGTGATCTTTCCCATCTTCTCAGCACTGGTAAGGCTGCACCTTAAGTCCTGAGTTCAATTTTGGGCTCCCCAGTACATGAGAAATGCAGACATACTGGAGACAGTACAATGGAAGGCCACCAAGATGATGAAGGGACTGTAGCACCTTTCTCCTAGGAGGAGACAGTGAGAGCTGGGTCTGGTTAGCCTAAAGAAGGGAAGGCTCACAGGACGTCTTACTAATGTCTATAAATTTCTAAGGGAGGGTGCAAAGAGTATGGGGCCAGGCTCGTGTCAGTGGTACCCAGTGCCAGGACAGGGGGCAGCGGGCACAAACTGGAGCAGGGAGGTTCCCCTGAGCACCAGGCAGCACGGCTGTGCTGTGCAGGTGGCTGAGCACTGGCACAGGCTGCCCAGAGGCTGTGGGGGCTCCTGGGGGATCTTCTGGAATCACCTGGACACGGGCCTGGGCACCCTGCTCTGGGTGGCCCTGCTGGAGCAGGGGTGGGACCAGATGAGCTCCAGGGGTGTCTTTCTAACTCAACCTTTCTGTCCCTCCATGACTGGGAAGAGAAAAAAAAATAAATTATACATCTATGCTTGAAACGTAAAACATAAAAACATAACAAGCAGATATACTCTGGTAAACATGTCTGATTAGATGAATGCTAACCCTTCTGCTTCCCTTCAACAGTTTCACAGCCAAACCTTTGCAACAAAACCAGTCGGTGACATTTATCACCATTGTCCTGTCCTAAAAGCATCCAGAAGTCCCAGCTCTCAAAAGGCCGTCTGTCTGACTGATCACGATCAAGTCGCAGGGCTTTTGCGATGGCAAACCTTTGCAGTATAACAAAGAAATGTTTCTGAAACAGCAGCAACATTTCAGTCTATTTTTCCTTTTTATTCAGGCAAAGAACTAAATTGAGAAATGTTCTTTAAATAATACAGTAGTTATACACTGTAGGTACATGCATTTATACTGCAAAAACAATCTTGTACAATCTTTCATGACAGAAGCAGTACCAAAACTTAGTGTATTTTTTAATCGGTCCCATTTTTTCTTATCACGATACCATGACCAACTGCAAAATCCACTTAACACAAAATTATTGACTCTGATATCAGTAATAACTAATTACTTAAACAAGGACAACTTTTGTGGATGTTGCACAAAAAAATCAAAGTAAGGACTGTGATCTGTACAGTCAAAGACTTCTAACATACTCACCAGGGAAAACAGTCAGAAAATGAAGATGCCAGAAATTAAACTCAATTTTAAACTTGGTTGTGACAAGGGCAAACAGAAGACCTACCTAAAACTGCAACAAAAATACTGTGTTTAAAATGGCAGCGTCCAAGGGACATTTAATGTAGGTGGACTTTTCAGATGGTGTAGGAAACTATCAGCAACAGCCGGGAAAGAAACTAGTAGTTTTATTTCAGCTTGATGACCTTTAGTGAAGAATTAATTGCTGATGCCATCAGTAAGAAAATACACCTGACTGACTCTTGCTACTCACAGTTAATGAATTAATTCCAAACCACTGCCAAGGTGACAGTCACCCAGCTGCAGCAGATATACCTGTGGGAAAAATATGAATGATTCATAGCTTAGGAAGTGAAGAAAATAGAGAATGTAAAGAATATGCCTACTACTTGCTCAAAATAAGTGTTGTATGATGAAAATCTCTTCTATACAGCATACTACTACATCAAAATTGCCAGGTAGCATTAGATATGCCTTTTGTTTGCTACCTGAATAATGAACGAAAGATAGATAGCTATGTCCTAACTAATTAAAATGTTTCCCTTCTCACACTTCAAATGACATTTGGCTCACAGATGTGCTGACTCTTTCAATCCATTTGCTCTTATAGCAAAGCCAGTCTAAGAAGTTACTGACCACAGTCCCCCTACTGCCTTTCTCTTACTCCTACCAGATGTTTTGATGAAACAGAAGAAAAAAAAAGGGGGGGAAGCTGTAAAAAAGAAAAACAAAAAGATCAGTTAAAATAATGAGATGAAAGCAAGCTGTTGAAGCTGCAGACAACCATTGCACGATACTAAAACCCTGAAACTGAACTGTTTTTCTGCAACTAAAAGTTCAGTAGAACTGAAAGAAATTTATCAACTTATTCCCAGGGAGTCACTGAGAACAGCTGAAGATTTGACTGCATCAAGTAGCTGCGTACCTGTTTTTTTCCTGAAAATGTCATTTTTTTTGGTGGAAAAACAGTCATGAAAGATGACTGGTCGCAGTCATCAACACACAAGGCACAGTAAGCAACGCTGAGAGACCACCACACCTCAGAAAGACAGATGCAGAAGCAAACGTGATTTTGAGGTAAGAACTACCATGTGAGGCACAGTTGGAAAAGAGAGATGATGTTCTCATGAAGTAGCTGCGTCCTTGGAAACTACTCTGCCAGGCTTTCAGACATGGCAGTTTCCTTTTTTGTGCCTCAAACAGAAATAGCAAATTTCAAGCCTGACAAAGATCAAGGACACAGGAAGCTTCTGTGAGGTAAGAACCCCAAAATAGCGAAATGTATTTACTTAAGAGATGAAGGAGTAATTTTGATTTCTTCTACAATCATAAAGGGATCTAGAGATGAAGATCAGATCTCTTGTTCTCCTCGCCTCATAACCAAGTGTTTACCTGGCAACACCACTGCGCTGTGCTACAGCTGCCTGCTGTGTCCGGGTGATTTCCCTACACTAGCTGTGGGTCAGAAAAAACACTCTGCTTTCTGAGAGCCACTTGTTGAGAGAGTTCAAGAGAGACTGGAATCCAGGAGCTCCTGCCAGCCACAGAAATAGGTGGCAAGTATCAGATGATCAGCAGTATCTGCTGTGAGAAGCCAGGGCTCCTGAAACTATTTCAGTCTCTGTAGGAATTCAGGGGCAGCAGTGGCTGAACATCTGTGTTCAAACTAAAAGAGAAGAAGGGGGAGAAAGCTGTATGCTCATGTTGAAGTGTGCTGCTCCAGGTCAAATAGTGATTCAGTATAAGAACAAGAAAATGATCAGTAAGGTGTGTTAATCACAGTACTGTACTGAAAGCCTAACAAAAGATAAAAATTGCATATGGTCTCAAAACCAGCTGGAACTCACCAGTACACCATGAATGAAACGTACTCACATCTCAGAGAGGATAAGAACGGTGTAATTGTATCATATCTCTATCATGAATTATTTATCAGAGAATTCCTTGATGGGTTCAAGGATGGATATTAAAACTCGTATTTTACAGTTCAGTTGAGTTCTCAATATTCAGAATCAGTACACAATAGCAACAAGGCAGATTATCCTGGTGTTTGGCTACGCTGGATTCCTTAAACATTTTATATAGCTCATTACAGGCAGCCTACTGCACTGGCTGGACCTTGGGTCTGACACAAACTGCATTTCCCAGTACGCTCTACTTCCTACCTTCCTGTAATAGTACTTATCATTTAGAGCACTCATAAAAAACACCTGCACACACAGGAGGATGACAGAATCAGGCAAAAATCACAAGTGAAAAGAAGCACTCCTCCCAGTAATAACCTCCTGTGACTGATACACAGCATGGCAAACAGACATTGAGCTGTTCCTTCCCTGCTCCCCTTTACTTCCTTCCCGTTAGCTCAGGTTTCTGACCAGGAAGCTTGGATTTTAAGAGTATATTGATGTATGATTGCATGTCCAGTATAGCACAGCATTTATTTCTAATCAAGCAATAGCAAGGCTGTTAATGTTTAATTACGTATAATAAAAGCCATTCTCAAGTCACATACAGTAAGAGCAAGCTTTTAGCTTCAAATCCAGTTCTACTGATGCAAACCTCAGTAAATTGTTTATTCTCATCTCTATCTCTGTATTTCAGGTTCCTTGTCAGTAATACTTACCAATCTTCCCAGAATGGACTCAGGGAAAAAAAAATCACGTTCTAGAACAGCATGTTTTATAACATCCAGCTATTAAATAAAATACTTATTTTAAGTATGTCTTTACATAACTAAAATGGCAACTGAATTTCAACTCTAACATTTACTATAGATTTCTCTGCTTCACCGCAAAATTTTAGTGTATTTTAAGCATGTAGAAATGCCTATTTCATTAACATATAATTGGAAAAATTGCAAATACTTGGTCATAACGTTCCTTACATCATAACAAACAGAGTATATGTTTAATACCACTCTTTTTTTTTTTTTTTTCACAGAGCAGTTGCTTTCCAGTTACAGCACTTGTACGAGTGATCTGCAACTTCAGTAAGTGTAAGAGCAACAAAAATCCATATTGTCTTACTCTGGCTAATTATTCTTCCTCATTATCAGCACTAGATACATTTTCAACACATGCATTTCACTACGTTATCCTCCAGAGAATAAATACTGAAGACATAAGTAAAAATGAAAAGCACATAAACAAACCTTCACGTTCTTCTTCTACTGCCAAAAAATATGGCATTTTTTTCATAGTTCCTCTAAAATCTTGTTTTAAGGCCAACATGTAATCTTCGTCTTCTCCTGTTTTCAGAGGCACTGGCTTATTGTCTGTACTCTGTACAAATTATGTTTATTATTTATAACGTCTTAATATCCATCAAACATGCAGGAACACTAAAAAAACTACAACAAACACATCTAGTCCTAAAAGAGCACAACTCTGCGTTATACCACTTCGCAAGTACACTTTACTGCATTCTGACATGCATAATTTTACAGATAAATGTATGCCTTTTATGACTTCACTGTATCTTTCTGTAAAAATGTATCAAGCAATAGAGAAAAAATACATTAAACCTGTGAAATAGCCATTCACATCCATGTTAAGCCCACAGGGTCCTAAAATCCCAAGAGCACTTTTTCTTGCCAACCTAAATTAATCAGAAACTGTGACATTGGTCAGTGTAGGCCAGGTCTTAACCTCTTCTAAAGCAGTACTGCACCCACATTAAGTATGATTACTCTGGATAACATTGACACAGTTTGACTACTGTCATGTCACAACTAGGCAGCACACATCTAATTTCCTTCATTTGAGTTTAAATGAATTGTTAAGTTTTTCTTGGTGTTTTGTTTGTTTGCTTTTGAACTATGGCTCCTGAAACTGGAAAGATGAATAAGCAAAAAGAGTTTTTAAAATATACAGCAATCTAGGGCCAAAAATGGAATTAGTGTGTAGTAAATGGATATTTCTGTATGTAGTAACTCAATGTTTTTGTGAGTAGTAACCAGAATTGGTATGTAGTAGCTGGATATCACCTGACACATGGTGCAGTCAATATGTGAGCAGTATGTTGCAATGCACAATGCGCTGTCACAAGTCCCAGAGCCAGATCATGAAAGTAGTTTGCTATTTACATCTATATTTGCTAGATGGACAACGTTTTAAATCTCTAATGATGCTGATGGTATGCTGATGCACCTTAACTGGGCTTTAATTGCATTTAATGGAAATCCATTAGATCACAGAAAGCTCCTATAAGAAACGCATAAGAGCAACAATTTACTGCTTAAAATAATTTCAGCATCAGTCAGTATTATTATCAGTCAGTATTATTAAAATAATTTCAGTCAACAGCTGTGGTATCATACTTCTGGTCACTGCCCAATCATTAAATATAATTCATGAAATTTTTAACAGTTCTAGTTATGCCACAATTTTTGAATGGCAGAGTGGAAGAAAAGTCTCTAAATTCTCCTTGGCATACATTACTAATGGGGCTAGCAATTCTACTACAAGGCAAATCCACTGCTGACTGCAGAAGCTACAGTTGATATAGAACACAGTTTTAGTGCTGTCAAGCAGCCAACATTTACAATAGGAACAATGTAGATGGCTTGCCATCACTGAAATCATACAATTTGAATTGTAAGGGAAATGGTGGACTACGAGGATATGTTACGTGGTTCAGCAAATCAAAACCACTGGCAAAATAACTATTCAGGGAAATCTCAGAATACCACCAGTTACATGCCAAACTTAGAAGTTCCGTAACACGTGGGATTGAGAAAAATTTCATGTACCTTGATCAAATCCTGACATAAAGGGGAAATTCTGTTATATAAAACTGCAACACTACTTTTCAGTCTCAAAATTGCCCGTTTGCCTGTGTAGAAAAACTCAGTTTAGTAAGAAAATTATCTACTCTTTCTTCCCCTTTAATTTTCAGATACATCCTTAACAAAACCCAAATGTCCAGTCTCAACTTCCTTAATTATATAGAGCACCTCTCAGTTGTTTTCAAGTTATTTTCACATCCTGGCTACAGAGTCACAAGACACACATCCTGAATCTTTCTGTGTTTGCATCAACAGTAAACTTACAAATCCAGATCTGTTCACAGCTTCCAAGGCAAGTATAACTTTATTTCAGACAAATTCAGTTTTTCTATTGCTGCAATGTCCAGAAAACCAGACCAAGCTGAGGACCTTAATGAATGAACATCTTGCAAGCAATCCAGTTAACTATGGGATATCACAGCTGGCAAAGGGACAGGAAGCGGTAACGATAAAAATGATAATGGAAACAAATGAGAGTACATTAAGTACTTCAAAACTGACCTGAAGTGCTTAGGGTTGTTCTTATACTTCATTCTTTTATCGCAATTAAAGTGAATACACTGTACCCAAACAGTAATAGCGTGCTCTAAGGTAGCTGCTGTACTTACAGGAAATGGTGGGGGAGGCTTGCACACAACGTCGGGTAGAGATGCACCTTTGGAAAAACCAATGGCCTCAATGTTGAACGTAAATGCAGCACGTCCTCTTCCTCTACCTGACCCAGCCATTTGGAGTTACTGAAAAGATTACAAGTTTACGGGTTTTTAAAGATTTATTTTTCCTATGTATGTGAAATGCATTGCCTGTAAAACTACGGTGTAAAACCCAATGCGTAGCAAACATTGCACTAATTTTAAAACCACTCTCAGAGATTATTCTAAATAGGAAAAAACTTTAACACCCATCTTAGGTTCTTCTGCATACTATAAATTTGGCACATGCTTCAAACCAACCCTTCTTATTTCTGGTAGCTACCTCTGCATGCCTTAAATCACCTAATTACCACCTAACCTAGGAATTTCATACTTTCCTCTTCTAAAGCTTAAATGCATCGAATTGATTGAGTTCAATCAGGGCTGATGAAGCAGAAGAAACAAGACAGGAAAAAATATAATAATGGATCATGAACTTACTATGAAGGCATTTTGCATTTCCTCATTGTGTCTCAAAAATAGTCTGTATTTGTCTCTAGTGTCTTCTTTGTCCATTTGCTTTTTTGTTTTTCCTTTATAACTAGCTTTGGGTTCAGAAAAAGAGCCAAAAGCAAAGAGGTTTAAGGTAAAAGCATCAAAGGATTTCTCTCTGCTCCACTTCAGTATATTTGTAAACTAACTGTTGATAAAAAGAGGCTGCTTTAAACTATTTCACCAAGTATATTAAAGAAGTAACCTTCATGTACAGTAACTTGCTGCAAGACTGTAAAAAAAAAACAGCCTACATTTACAGCCACATCTCACTCCATCACAGAATTGTATGACCCACGGTCTGGCAGGTAAAGCAAACCGTAAGAAACATTTTTCTGGCCCAGAAATCCCATGTGCTGCTTACCATAAACTTCACTGCTACCCTGCGGCTTACCAAGCTACTGAGTATGATCAAGCTTGCTCCTGCCATCCTGCTCTACTTGTAACAACCCAAATAGTTCCAAGGCATCCCACTGCAGGCATTGGTATGAGACAAGAAGTCCAAATGGGAAACAAGAAACAGCTGCCAACCAGTAAACAAGAAACCCGGGAGAGAATGACGATTAGTAACAAAGAAATGCCTACTTAAGATTTGTTACAATTCCTGCAAGAGCAAGAAATGGCCTTTTTACTGATGTCAGTGAAAAACAGGTATTATTTTGTGTATTATTTTCAACAGGAATAAGCTTTGCTTGGATAAAACAAAATCACTTTATACATTTCCAGGTCAGTCAGCAACACAGAAAACTGTCTAAAATCATTTTAAGAAAGACAACAAAGAAAGATCTAAGCCTGAGCATTTAATTAACTGAAAATACAAAAATAAAATAAATTAGCAAAGTCATTTGAAAACAAGATGAAAAAGAAGATGTAAACCTGACAGAATTGAAGCCAGGTAAAAGACACAGCAAAGCCCCAAACATGAAATATCTAGGTATGAAAAAAGGGAACTGACGACTGAAGAAAACCAAAAAGAGTTGAGGGAGATGTCCAGGTATCAAGGAAAGGCACATTTTTTGGATTTAATTTAACAGTCACTTTTTAAAGTTCATCTTTAAAATTAATTCTGAGATTCTCCTGAAACAGTGAATTAGTCTGATGAGAAGTATCCAGCTTTAAAGCTAACCCTGTTCCAAGTGAGAAGCTTTGCTGAAACTTACAATTTGTTGAGTGTTTAAGACGTTTCTGTCTACTGACATCATAAAGTGATCAAGAAGGAGAAATCATGAGGGAAACTGTGTGTTTTACAACTAACCCGCTAAGCCTGAGAAAGCTACCAAGACAGCTGTATACTTCAAGAGCCTTGACCGAAGTCTGATGAGCACCTGGGCGCATCTTATTTGTGGGCAGTTTCCATCACACTGCACCAGAAGGATGTGAGGGCCACCTAAAAGCATAGTTCAAGCGTGCCACGTTCCACATATTGGCCACGGGAGCTGCCCATGGTATCGTGTTCTGTCACCCACGCAGCCAGAGGACCACAGAGGCCTCGTGCCTGCTGCGGGTGGCCAAGCACATGCGCGAATCCCTGTTAACTTGTCCCCTGAGCAAAACTCCCCATCCTGCTGACTTTCGGAGAAGGGTGAAACCAGTGGAGGCTGCAAAAAATAATTTTTAAAAAAAGGGGTGGATGGTTGGGAGGAGGGCAGGAAAAGGAGAAAGGGCTGAAGTTTAAATAGTTTAAATGCTGAGATTTTGTTTGGCTTTGCTTTACCTTATATCCCTGAAGGTATCAGTGCAGGTGCAAACACTTGTCACAACAGCCTTGGTCTCCTGCAAGGTGAAAATATGCCTGTTTGGTTCCCCTTTACCCTGTGCCCTGTCACACCCATCCCTTCATGCTGCAGGGCACCCACCCTGTCCCCATCCCCTCACACCCCCAGTCTGTGTCCCCTCGTCCTCCACATCCCCTAACGCCCCCTGGTCCTCTCAAGTCCCGCTGTCCCCTCGCACCCCCGGTCTCCTCACATCCCCCTGTTCCCTCAGGTTCCCCGTCCCTCACACCCCACAAGTCCCCTCATTCCCCAGTCCCCCTCACACTCCTGGTCCTTTACCCCTGACATCCCCCAACTCCCTCAAAGTCCCCAACCCCATCCCCTCACCCTCCCTGTCCCTTGAAGTCCCCTGGTCCACTCACACCCCCCGTCCCCTCACTGCCCCCATTCCTGTCCCCTAATCCCCCCGCGGTCCCATCACACCCTTAGTTAGTCCTTATCCCCTCACAATCCCCCATCCCCTCTAAATTCCCATCCCCGTCCCCTCATCCTCCCCGTCCCCTGAAGCCCCTCGGATCCCCTCACACGCCCCGGTCCCCTCACGCCCCTCACACCCTTCTCACCCTCCCTCCGCCGCGCTCCGCCCGCCGCTGCCGCAGTGGGGCGGTCCCGGACCCCCCCCCCCGGCTCCCGCAGCCCCGGCTCCGCCCGGCTCCCGCCGCCCGCCGCCCGGCGCCATGTCGGCGCTGGAGTGGTTCGCGCACAAGCCCCTGGGCGGCGGCATCTTCTGGATCCAGGAGCGCTTCTACGAGTCGGGCAACCGGGCCAACATCTGGCTGGTGCGGGGCTCGCAGCGCGACGTGGTGATCGACGCCGGGCTGGGGCTGCGCAGCCTGCCCGACTACCTGCGCGCCGCCGGGCTGCTGGAAGGCGCCGGCCCGCGGCCGCTGCTGGCCGTGGCTACCCACGTCCACTTCGACCACTCGGGTGGGCTGCGGCACTTCGACGAGGTGGCGGTGCACAGCGCCGAGGCGGCCGCCCTGCTCCGCGGCGACAACTACGAGGCCGTCACCTGGCTGTCGGACCGCGAGGTGGCGCGGCCGCCGCGGCCCGGCTGGCGGGCGAGGCAGTTCCGCGTCCCTCCCGTGCGGCCCAGCCGGCTGCTGCAGGACGGTGAGGGACGGGGGGACAAGGGGACACGGGGCGGGGGACACGGGTGGCTGGGGGCGGCGGGGACGCGTGGGGTTGTGGCCCGCATGCCGCGGGTGCTCCCGGCGGGCGCTGTGGTGAGGGGACGCCCGCATTGGTTCCAGCTCCGGGCTGCCCAGGGACGGCTTTCTCCCTCCCATGGGGTCCTTAACTTGGATTTTATGCCTTACTTATTTACTTTTTTTTTTTTTTTGAAGGCCCCTTCTGCCTTCTTTATGCGTCAGACTCTGGATTTACGGGTTTGTACAGACGCCACAACCGGCTCTGTGGTGGCCACCATCCACCTGCATGGCACAAACCTTAGCCTGATTTTTGTGTCATTTTTATTCTCACTTTTTGGCGTCCCGCTTTTTCTGCCTTATTTCCGTATCAGTCTCTGGATTTCCAGGTTTGTACAGCCTCCACAACCCGCTTTGTGGAGTCCCCAGCCCACTCCGCAGCACAGTATAAAATAATAAATGCACAGCACGTGAAACCCCCGTTTCCACCTGTTCTATAAGCATTTTCAGGAACATGCATAGAAATGCCCCTTGCTCACATGATTTGACTGGATTTGACTGGGGATTTTTGCCCTGGAATGAGAACTGCTCAGCGGCACTGGAGGGAGCAAGGAGCCAGCATTTAAAGGCTGACTAATTGAGACCGACAGACCCTCAGGCTTCTTCTAACAGAGTGCCAGCCACCGTGCCAGTCAGTTCTGGCATCTGGTAACCCTTACTGCTTATAAACTGTCAAGGCATAACAGTGAGTAAAAATTAATTAGTGAAATACGCACAGCAAAGCATGTGAGTTGTGTTTTACAGAAGGATATACATGAATGTAACATTTCCAGAAAAATCTTTTTACAGGTTTATAAAAAAACAGTCATTTCTGCTCTTTTTTTTCAGTTTGATTTCATCGTTAACAATGACTAGGTTATTTCAGCAACAGGTAACCTAACTACAGAATATCATGGGGCAGGAGTTAAAGGGTAGCAGTGCGATAGACAGATGACACCTCCTGCAGATGATTTAGGTAGTAGCAGCCTCTTCCTGGCTGTCCTAGCCCATCACCCTGCAGAGGTGCTGGGGAAGACCTATCTGAGGACTTCAGAGAAGATTGGGTGAGCAGTTTGGCAATAGTCAGCGGGAGTTTAGGCTGTTTTTTCTTCGAATGGGAGGAATTATTAAAACCATAAAAGATCAAGCACACTCCTTGTCTAGGTAACATCAGAGTTTTGAGCACAGCTTTCATGGAGACAAACTCCGTGGAAGTGGTGTGTCACGTCAATCCACATGTAACTTTGTGGGGTAGGTATATCCAGTAATACTGAAAATACAGGAGGTTGCAGAGTTACGTTCTGTTAGAATCCAAAGCCATGGCTTTTACTTGTACAGTGCCCGCTTCATTTATTACATCAGTTTTTGCATTAACATAATCTTAAGGGATCTTTCAAGCACCTTTCCTTTTGGCTGTTCTAGCTGAAATGGCATCTACTTGTATTCTGCCTTACCACCTGCTGTCTTCCTGGTTACTTGTATTGTACAAGACTTGCAGTTTCCTTTACCTGTTGCAATGTTTATATATATATAAGTATATATATATATATACAGGTATACTTCTTTCAATTCTGGATGTCATATTCTGTTTCCTTGTACTTTTCTTCTCAGCAGCTGGAGAAATTTGAAACCCATTGGACCACATTGTTCCCATAACTTCACCATCTCCACTGCTGTTTCAATCACCAGGACAGGCATTTGCTGTATAATCTTCTCTAAAGGCAGGCCTGGTACTTCTGTCAAGGCTTCTGAGCGTTTCCTTTAAAAGAGAATTTAACTAAAAATTCTCTCTGATAAGTTTGAGGCTGGCTGCTGCTGCAGATGTGTGCTGCAGATGGTTTCTTACTCCTTCCCTTCACAGCCCTAAAGTTTATGTGTTTATCACCTGAGAATTAATGGATTTTGCACATTTATAACTAAGCTGGCATTATAACTTAAGATTTACAACAGACTTGTTGTTAATTATCCTCCAACCCTGGGCTGGCTTTCTGCTGAAAACACAAGCTCAGGGGCTAGAGCAATGAAATGACATTCACATTTAAGATGGAGAAGAATGTTCTGTTTTTATGTGTCTGATTCAAGACAGTTAAAAAACATGTTTGGAGGCCAAACTTGCTCCTCCTTCTGCAATTTATGTCATGTTGTTTTACCATGCAAAAGTGACTGCATTGAGTTCTAGGTTAATTGAGGATAAACTTTAATAAACTGAAATACTTTGGAAATTTTCAAAGGAGTCATGGCTTAGATGATATGTTCTGTTTGTTTGCTGTTTTATTTTCTCTGTCATTTCTTTTTATATTGTTCAGCTCATTAGGGTGAGAATTGGTTCAGTTAAATACAGCTCAAGTCTGTTACTCATTACTATCACTGGAAAACAGCATCCTGTCAAGTGCATTTTTCAAATGCCTCTGGCACTCAGCAAGCAAAACAGGTCCTGCTCCCACTGTTGTGGATGTATTCTGTATCAACACACATGGGTGGGCTGTACTTTTTCGTGGTGTTTAACGTGCATGATAAATGCATGCATTTACCCCTGTAATGCCTGTGTTCGCAGGGGATGTGATCAGCCTTGGAGACCGGCAGCTCACCGTCATGCACATGCCTGGCCATTCCAGGGGAAGCATTTGCTTACATGACCGAGAACACAAGATTTTGTTCAGCGGAGACGTGGTGTACGATGGATCCATGATTGACTGGCTTCCCTACAGCAGAGTAAGTGACTACGTTTCAAGCTGCCAGCGCCTGATGGAGCTGGTGGACAGAGGTCTGGTGGAGAAGGTACTGCCTGGGCACTTTAACATATTCGGAGCAGAAAGGTTGTATCGCCTGGCTTCCAACTACATCTCCCAAGCTGGATTTTGTCACAAAGTGTCTACTTGTGCCATGAGATCCATTGCAAGCATAGCACTTCGTGTCACAAATTCCAGAGGCACTTCTTCCTGAATGTGCATTTTGTGTGGTCTGTCCCCTTGTGGAAAACCAAATGACTTGTGAAAATGTTGGTGCAAGCAAAATGCAGTATGCATTAGGAAAGAGGTGGCAAAATGATGTGGGTGACCTGTAAAAATTCTCGTTTTTGCCGACTCTGTTCCTGTTTCTATGGAAAAATGCATAAGCTAGTAGCTTAGCCAAAGCAGCCGTTTTTCTTTCTATTTTTTCAGGGCATGTTTGCACACATATTGTGATTGAAATATATCATTTTATTTTTGATACGATTCTAACAGATACATATATGCCAAAATGAGAGGCTTTGCATCCATGCCTAAAACTTATTTGATGTAGCACTAGGATTGTGGCTGCTCGCTCATATCCTGCTCAGGTTTTGGCCCAGCACAGCTCATGCTGACGCCTGATTTATGCTGGGAGTAGCACCAAAATGAGAGCAAATACCAAGGCAGGATTCAGCGGGCACAGGGAGATAAGGACTTTGGTGTAGCCGTTTTCAGCTACAGCTCGCTGTCCCCTGCAGCAGTCATCTCCAGCATCTTTGCAAAGTAACTGCTTGGCAGTTTGTGGGGAATCCACTGATGTATAGAAACGGCATAGACCAAACTTCCCAGCTGGATGATGTAGATAACACCAGCTTAACAACAAAAGCTTTTGATGTGGATCCCACAGCAGACAGACTACTAGGGCTTTCATGCTTCCCAGTAGGGTGCCGGGGACCTGTGCACCCTGATGGAGGAGGGAGAATAAGCACTGTCACTGCCAGCTGGGAACTGTTTTGCTTACAGGTGTGCTAGTTAATGAATTAATGAAAGCATGTGTTACGCTAGTCTGTACAACGTGGATTGGGCCTTTGCTTGGTGTGTTGTTTTTCTTCTTTTCTGATGAGCTCAAAAAATAAAGTTTAATTCACAGACTAGGGTGTTCTCTAAATTTGAGAGGCCCAAATGGGCTGTTGCAAATGTGAAGGTTTTATTTGTGTTTAAGAGTATTTTTGTGAGACTGGATTGTGACTTGGCTGTTAGCGCTCTGTGGGAGGGGCAGGGTGGAGGCAGTAACATCACTTCGCCCCACTGCAGGTGCTGGATGAAACAGCTGGTACGCTTGCTTCCGCACAGGGAATGCATCTTGAACTGTTTACTGTTTGCTTATGAAGTGTTTTGGTGCGTATGGAAAAGTAAAGCGCTTGAGTCTGTTCTAAAAATAAGCTGAATACGTTGAGGAATGCTAAGTGATATTGTAACTTCCTTTTGAGCATGGAATGTGTGATACTTAAAAGTTACTGAAATGGCTAATGTTCATGTACTTACTATAACAGTCTGTGTACTTACCTTCTTTAAAAGGACACTGTCTGATGTTGTTTTTATATATAAGCATATACTTTCCTAATAAGATTGCAAATGTTTTTCCCAAGTTTTAGTGGAGTTTTACCTTATTTGTTTGGCTTTCGCTTTATGTGGAAGCTTTGTTTTCCCCTCTCATCATACCCCACAGAAAGGGAGCCCAAAGTTTGGGCTCGAAGGCATGGGAGAGTGGAACTTAGTGGCCTTGTTAAAAGGTGTAAATTCCAGTGATAAAAACAGCCTTTTTGGGAAACCGGTTGCAAAATAAAAGCGCATTTGTCTAAAAATTATGAAGGGGAGTATCTTATGTATCCCTCTTCTTCTCCTTTCACAGCTCACAGCACTCCTGTCTTTACTATTTGAGTATATATTCTTCAGTGAGAGTAGTGCCGATAGGCTGTGATGTGCCTTGTTCTCGTTAGCAGTGCCTATCCCCTCTTGCAAGCTGCAGCAAAATTGTATGTAGGCAGAACAACTGTAACAGTGTGGCACCTGGGAGACTCGTTACCACTTGGATCATAGTCTCTCTTTTGGAGGCATTCAGGCATGCCGACTTACTACATGAGGAGTGTTTAATCAGTGGGTAGGCTTGTGTCATACATGAAGCCAAGAGCAGTTTGTTTGGCCAGATGAAGGAATACGACAGGTTAGTCTGGGAAGCAAAAGAAAAAAACATTCTGTGAAGAGGCACAGAACAAACTTCACCTTTTGGCTTTCTTCTTTTCCCTGACACACGCTGCTATTTTTGTAGCAGTCCAGACACAGTTCTTTATAGCCAAGGGTTGACTGTGGGCAGTCATATTGGTGGGAAATTCGGAGTGAGTGAAGAAATACATACATAGCGATGAACTTCACAACATTTACCTGGATGAAGCCATGGTGCCTCATGTTACCCAACAGCAATTGATTGAATTCCTCCAAATTAGATGTCTGCAGCATCATACCAGTAGTAATCTTGCTCTATGATTTTGTGGTGAGTGCAGGAGCACTCATGATAAACCTGTGCAATAATTTCGACAACAGAGACTTGTTTTGTCACAAAGTCCAGTATCCAGGAGATTGCTAAAGCTTTAGAAATGTTAATTAGCAGAGTGAGATTAGTTTGAATTAGCTTTTTGTTTTACACAACTGTAGTTTCACCTGTTTGTTCTCCCCTTCCAAGTCCTGAAGCCAGATTTCTACTGTACTGAAACCAGAGCTCCTAGCAGGAGGCTTACAGGTATGCCAATTGAAAAGGAAAGATTTCCTCTTTCATTTGTGTTTAAATCTGTGGTTAGCGTTAGCTAAAAGTTCCTTAAGTGTCCACGTCACTGTTAAAATGTCCCATTGAACCATGATTAAGCCCATTAAGGATATATAGATAACAGCAATTACCTGTTCCTTATTTTCCTTTACAGAAATCTATGGAGTAATATCCTAGATCAGAAGTGAGCTTTATGTGAACATAGCCCAAAATGGGGTGTGTTAGTAAACTGCTGCTATAATCCAGTTGAAAGTAGTTTTTGTGGTCTTGAGATTATTTTTGTATTATAATTCACTATTAGGTAAAAGAAATGTCTTATATAAAGAACTGTCTGTGACTATTTTTGTTAAGTATTAACAAATTTGTCTTTGTGAGAGTTTGACAGTGTCCCTTTAACACTGCTTGGATTAAATATTTAAAACAGACATTGTAAGTTTAAATATTGCAACATTTTTGACATTTGGAACTGTGTTGCTTTCTTTGTAAAAACTAATGTATGTTAATTCAGTTTTCAGTAGGCTGGAGGATTTACAAAAAAAATCAGCTGGGAATTTGTGCTCTGTAAGTTGTCAAGACTTTTGTGGTGTTAAACAACAGTTTACACGGACAAAAAATATAAATAATGATAATAAAAGTGTTACAGTTCTATGTGGTCTAGTAATTTCTGTTACATTAGAAATACTCATTCTAAACAGAGTGTAAAATCCTTTTAAAATGCTAGTAGTTTTCTATGCAAGAGGCTGCATTAGAAACATTTGCTTATCATCGACTGCTGCGGCATATACAAAGCCATGAGTAGGTACTTCTCAAAAAACACCTCCCCAAACCAGGCTTCAACACATACCAGAATTAGGTTTTCCATGGAATTGGTACACAGAAAATGTGGTTGTGATGAAAGTATTTACTTGGGGATCAGTTTGAGTTTGGGATGATTTTGTTTATTACGGCCATGCAAGACAGCAGCTAATGAGAGCCGTTAACTATACGTGAAACAAAAAATGTTCACATAGCTTGTGCTTAACACGTAACTTGAAATAATGCCTCTGTACATCCTGTTTAGTTCCTAATAAAAGATAAGACTCTAATCTGTTTTGAATAGTCAGCCTCTGAAGGACTGAGAAGTGCTGACCATAGTGACGTGTGGATGTGCAAAGGTCTCCCAGGGTATGATAGCTGGCTGCCTAGTAATTAGGAGGCATACCTGATTTAGGACCAAATTTGGAAATGACTTCCTTTGGTACCATTGGCAAATCTTGCTTTCAAAATGAGTACACCTTGTGAAATTTTGAATTTCATGGTGATGCTAACGACAAAATTCGAAGGCAAATATAGGTAGAAATAAAACGATTTTATTAGGAAAACGAATAAATCACGAGTAATTAGTAGGAATACAATGCAATTAAAAATAATTTTAAAATATCACAACGTTGGTTCTATCTAAAGGATAAGAAAATTTGCATGTGTTCCCAGAAGAGACATGCACGTGAACGCACTTGCTCCACATGCCCTGTACACATACACCTGGCTGCCTGTGCAGATTGGCCTGGATGGAAACAGTTGGGTGGCCCCAGAAAACATTGAGAAATGGATTTTGGCAAGAAGACAGTAAAGTTTGCAGTGATGAGGCACAGGGCATGGCCAGACACAGGTACGGACCAGGAGTCTGCTTACATGCAACCAGCCTCCTTTATCCCCCATCCCTCTATTTTATTTTCCCTTACTTGCTCCTCTCTGAATTACCTCTTTTCTGCCTGTTGACCTGCTCTAATGTCCAGGTTTGAAGCAGGAACATTCAGAACCTAACGTGCCAGCAGAATTCATTGCTGTCAGTACTTATTCCTCAATAAATGGGTTTGCAAGTGTGATACTGTTAAAAGTCAGCCAAAGAAACTCTCTAAAACTCAGTTTGGATTGTCCAGGCTACAGGGATTATATACAATCAAAACATTCATTGGATTAAAAAAAAAATAACACCCACACTATTTCCCATAACTTGTTGAAGTATGTGCTTTTGTTTCTACTAATGGTCTTTCAGGTTCTTCATGTTTGTGGATAGGGCAGCACTCACCTTAGACGTGCATACTAAGCTGAGTCATTTTCACATCCAAGGACATGAATACCCTGAGTTCCTCACCTAATCTTTTCAGACACATCCTCCAGGCTTGGCACATCATTTACCCTTGCAAAGTTTCTAAACCTCCCTTTATCTAACTGATCATAGCCATAAAACATTTCAGATTTGTCTCTATCAGGGAGAAAAGCGTATGTCCTTCTGACTTGGTTATCAAGTGAATCGAAGGAGGTTTGCTACATGTACTGGCTTTTTGAGAACTAACATCATATTTGACATCGGATTTGATATGAGAAATTGTACCAGCTACAAGAATGAACATTTTCGTTTTCAAGGGGAAATGGCTTTAAGCTGAAAAAAGAGATTTAGATTAGATGTTAGGAGGAAATCCTTCCCTCAGAGGGCGGTGAGGCCCAGGCCCAGGCTGCCCAGAGGAGCTGTGGCTGCCCCATCCCTGGCAGTGCCCAAGGCCAGGCTGGATGGGGCTGGGGGCAGCCTGGGCTGCTGGGAGGGGTCCCTGCCCATAGCAGGGGGTGGCACTGGGTGGGCTTTAAGGTCTACTCCAGCCCAAACCATTCTGTGATTCTAAACCAGTTGGCTCTAAAAAGCTTAACAAATGTGACATACGGAAAAATTTAATACCTTTGTGTTTGGTTTTGTTTTCTCCAAATCTTTCCACTTTTTTATTCTTGTCTCTGCAGAGCTGTACTCCATCAGCACCAAGCAGAATTGAACAGGTTCTACCTTGCCTTCCTTATTTCCACCCTCTCTTGTTCATATCTTTATTTCTGGTCTGCTGTGATCTCCGTGTTCTTCTCTATAATAGTGTTTTCTACCCAATTACTTTGTTTCTTAAATTTCTGCAATTAAGTTTTCTCCTATGAAAGAAAGTGCTTTCAACTTGCATTCATTCCTTTTCATATTACCGATTCCAGACCACTTCGTAAATTAATTAACATCATTTGGAATTCTGATCCTGTCTTCCTTTACCCTTATAACTCCTCTCAGTCTCCACGTGGAGGATATACACTGCTGTCCTTCCTGCAGCTTAGCAGGTAAGGAAATGAGCCACAGAGTTTAAGGAGGCTGCTTTAGTCACAAAGAGGATCATTGCCTAAATAAGAATTGCCTTCAGGCTGCCACATAGCTTCTTCAGCCTATATTCTGCTTATGTAGAAGGGATTTCTCTACAGTAAAGACTTGTTAGGTTTTATTTTAAATTTAACATTATTTGAAGCTAAATATTACAGGTTTTGATGGTAAAAACAAATAATACTGACACATAATACAGCCAGGAGCTGCCTGCAGTGCAGTGGCAGAGCTGCTGTGCTTGCTCCTGAGGGAAATGATTGCTGAGACGGTTAACAAACAGAAAGATGCCACTGAGGACGGTATCTCTGCACAATAAATAAATAAATAGCCCTTAAATTTAGCATGAAAATAAAATGATAAAAAATATACTTAATTTCAGAATTCACATAGAAGCCAATAGTGCTTTAAGCCTATTATTATCTTTTTGCTATGCTATCCCAAGCCATTTCCAGCTTGTTTGGTCATTGCTACACAGTTCCTCCAACCAGTCAGCTTTTATTGGATGGGATAATCTACTCAATCTAATAACTGACTTTGCTTCTGTGTGTCCCCATATGTGTATAACACAGTCTTGGGAAGGTAGGAGGCATTCAACAGCAATTACAATTGGAAAACACTGGTGGGGAAAAAAAAAAAAAAAGAACCCTGACACCGGGAGGGCTCTGTAAAGGGCCTT
Source organism: Heteronetta atricapilla (assembly GCA_011075105.1). Classification (NCBI taxonomy): domain Eukaryota; kingdom Metazoa; phylum Chordata; class Aves; order Anseriformes; family Anatidae; genus Heteronetta; species Heteronetta atricapilla. The sequence continues at coordinate 81,081,441 of CM021763.1, read as the reverse complement.
GGCCAGTGCTTCAGTCACTTTGTCATAGCTAGCAAGTAAGGGACTGCCCAGCAGCTTGACCCAGATGTGTACAGGAACACACTTCCATCAAACTGGCTAGTACACATGAGATATTCTTTATATGGTTTTCTATTTTTGCACTGATTTTGTGCCTTTAATTTGTTGTAAGAGTGATGTGGACAAGCAACACCTGACCTTGAATGCAGTCTGTCAAAATAAAACTATGGCTTTCAAAGTTTCTAGATTAATTTTATTGACAATGCAGCTTGTTTTACATCACAAGATTATGTTATTTAATCTGATTTTGAACAGGTGGGACAAGCTCTGTAATATTCATTGTGGGACAAGGGAACAGCTGCAGGGTTTCAAATACTATTACAACTAGCAATAGAGAAGGAAATATTCATTCAAAATGAAAATATGGCTGGCAGACAGATCCACAAATGGCTTTCATATAGCAGTAGATGTGTTTGTGAATTAATTAAAAGCTGAAGATAGAGCCTACAAGGGTATCCCAAATATAAGCAATTAGTTTCCTTCCTAAGGGGGCAATACATAGGTGTGAGGCCCCTGCTCGTGATACTCTAATCAATCCCATCTACTCATAAGTAGTAGTGTTAGAAGGGGTATTGCCAGCTTGGAAAATATAAGGGTTCACAAGTCACAGTTACAATACCCCAAATCAAATATTTACTTTTAGCTATTATAATTCGAGCCTGTTTTAGTTTTGAACTCCTGGATCTCCCTTTCTTATGCAATATTGTGAGAAAAATCTCAATCTGCTTCAGACAGGATTTTCTGTGAAGCTATTTTGTTCACGATTGCAATGGTGGGTGTCCTGTCAATCAGGAGTGCATTTTAGTAAACAAATCATAACCTTTTATTTCCTATTACATGATGCCTGATCACCCCCCTTTTCTCACTGGCTGAGTACTACAGGTTCACAAGCTACTCAACGCTCCTCTATACCATATATGTGCAATTTTTCTTTTTTTTTCAACCCTTTAATTTCTCCTTTCTTATGTTTTGAGAACTTGTGATCTTTGTTTTACTGTTCTCACACTGCTCATCCTGTTTTTCTCAAGCTTCTGCCTTATTTTGGAACAGTGAGGCCTTCTACTGTCCACTTATCTGCTTAGTATTTCTCCTTATTATGACAACACAACTACCTTGGAATACAGAAAAGTAATTCTCTACTGCAAAAACACAACTTTATTTCTCACAATATGAACACAGGAGCTGGCTTTGCTAAATTTATAAACAGTGCAAGATTAGTTTCCAGGGTTGCAAATGGCAAGACTCTCTCCCTACCTACACTTGCAAATGGGACTAGCTTAGAATCAGCAAATTTACAAGCAAGAGCACACGGGGATGTGCTCGTTCCTGTGGGTTTTGTAGCACTACCTCTTCCATGCTTTGAGAGTGTGTTTTCTCCACTTAGTCCTTCCCTTTTCTCTCTGGATGTGTGCCTATGTTATATAAAGTGAAAAAATTGTTTGCAGGTACGCCTGTTTACAACAGAGCACCAACTGCTTCCACGAGATGAGCTCTGACTGTGGAGCTACCAGCATGGAGGTCTGAGACACATACTCAGGATCAATATTCAGCTCCCTGCTTCAAACAATGGGGAAAAACACATCTGAAGGCAAACAGGTAATTTTTCAGAGGAATGCATCTAATCACAGATCTATCCAAATGACAAGGACTGAAATCATAAGTCTCTAATGAAAAGTCTTGCAGTCTTGCTACAGTGCAGGTTGAGGGTTAAACGTGACAGTAATTTATGCTTTTAATTACAAAGGTGCCATCTGTTCACAAGAGGACAAACTCCTCACAGTGCGTCTGCCTACTTGATCCGTGGGGCAGAAATAATATGAACAACCAAATATCCCTTGTCTCTGGCTGACTTTGTTCAGGATCAGTATCTTGAGCATGCCGACTGATTCCAGCTCTTCAGGTCCAGCAGAGCACCTAGGGTCAGACTGCTGCACCTTCACTAATCTATGCTGGTGAGCAGCAAAGTTGTTCAGTGTAGAGATTTAACTAGCATTGCCTGATCGACTGCTGGAAAACTGGGTGCCCACAGATGTAAAACACGTTATGTGATGTGCTGTCAGTCAGTGATGAATGCTGAGAGGAGCAGGCATTTTTCACTGCCTGAGCCCTTTCAGCGAACCTAGCTGAGATTCACTCATGGCAGCGGAGATTTGAACATCCATGCAGTCCAGTGAATGACATTGGACGGTCCTGTCAGCCCTGGCTGTGTAAGAGCCCCGTCCACTAACAGGCATCCCAATGACAAGGCAGCAGGGACACGCAGTGCTGCAGTCTGATGGTACGCCGAGGTGATGCTTCTTCACCTTCGGGTTTTATTATTAGTGAACTGCGTTTTCCGCCAGCCACAGAACATGTCATGTCGCATCATTGACTGGTTTGCAGTGCTCAATGCTAGTGGCACTGGAGCTGCGTATTAAGGTTGTAAACCTTGGGTTGCCTCTGAAATCTGTTAGGGTTACAACTCGTCATGTTGCTATTAGGCTGTACAGCCTGGGTTGCCTCTTATGCTTGGAGTACGTGTCAAAACAGCCTTCATATATATGGATTAATGTATTTTTTGGAGGCTAAATCCAAACAATCGCAGTCTTGGGAAGGGCTAAACTAAACGCACCCCGCGTGCATAAACGCACGCGGTACGCGCAGGCGCACAAGATGGCGGCCCCCACCCTCGACCATAACGCCACCCCGCCACACGCCGGGCCCGCCCTCTCCCTGCTGAGTGACAGCCCAGCGGCCCATCAGCGAGCCGAAGGGGGCGGGCCGAACGGCGGCCGGCAGCCAGTCAGGCGGCGCGGAGCGGCGGCGGCGGCGGCAGCATGAGCTTGTCCGTGAGGTGGGGGGCGGCAGGGCGGGGGGCTGCGGGCGGCTGAGGGGGGTGCTCGCGGCCGGGCGGCGGGGGGTTGCGGGCGGCAAGGGGCGGCCGCTGCCGGGCCGTGGTTGTCACCCCGGGGGGGAAACGGGGCGCTGAAGCCTCGCTCACCTCCGTGGTGAGGCTGCGGGTTGTTTCCAGGGTCCGTCTCCAGGGCGCCTCGGGCGGCGGGAGTGGGAGGGTGGCACCAAAATGGTGGGGTTGGGGCGATGCGATGTCCCCTGAAAAAGCGCCGTTTGTGCGGCTAGTAGGCACCCGAGCGGACAGGCGGGCCCTTTTCCCAGAGGAGTTACGTGATAATCCGCTTTCAGGTTTACAAGCGTGCCTGCTCCTACTGTGCAGCCAGCCAAGGGCCATCGGTGCTGCTGAAAGCTGCGCTAATCCAGCGCCTGTCAGTGCTGTCCGCCAGGGCTCCTCACTCCTGGAGGCTCAGACGCTGTGCCGGGTCCACCTTGTGCAGCACGAGCCCTTCTTGTCCGCTTCTGGGATCTCCGTGGTGCGGCTTCAGCGGTGCTTGAAGCCTAAATCCCAGCTGCGCGTTTAATCGCCGGTTTTGATCGAAGTTAGTCCTCTTCAGTAAAGGGGTAGTAAAAGCACCTAGCTACAGGATTTGGTAAAAAAATAACCCTGAAAATCAATGTTCTGTTAACAGGTCAGTTGTTTTCAAACATGTGGTGCTGCATGCATTTTTTCTCTGCTGCAGATGAACATACGAATGTAATAGGTGTCTTCCTGAAAGCAGGTGGAATTACACAATAAGCAGATGGGAAACGAATTCTGGGTGCCATCTAGTTCAGAGTTCTGCCCAGAGTAGATCCACCTCAAAGCTACAGGAGGTTGCCAAGGGCCTTTTCCAGCTGGGTTTTGAATGTTTCTAGCAGTGGAGGTTGTTCAGTCTGTCATTGCAGCTCTTCCTGTACATAACTGAGTGTTTTCCTGTAGATACACTTATGGCTTCACCTGTTGCAGTTCGTAGTTGGTCTTTTGATACGCACCTCTGAGGGGAGCCTGTCTTTCTCTTCTCTATCTAATCCTCTGGACAGTGAAGGACTGTAGTAGTGGGTTTACGTGGCAAGGTTTTGGTAGCAGCGAGTCCCCTTTGTGAGCAGAGCCCAGCAGCTGCCCCATGTCAGAGGGGAGCCAGCCCCAGCAGCTCCAAAAGGGACCCGCTGCTGGCCACAGCTGGGCTGTGAGCGACTGCTGTGAGCAGATTTTAGAAAGGGAAAAAGATCTGTGATACATCATCTGGGAGAGTGAGGAGTGAGCACCAGCCCTGCAGCCCCCAGGTGTGTGCAGCAGGAGGGCAGGAGGTGCTCCGGGCACACAGCAGCAGTTCCCCTGCAGCCTGTGGAGAGGCCCCTGGTGGAGCAGGCTGTCCCCCTGCAGCCCATGGGTCCCACACGGAGCAGATCTCCACGCTGCAGCCCGTGGAGGAGCCCCCGGTGGAGCAGGTGGATGTGGCCTGGAGGAGGCTGCGGCCCATGGAGAGCCCCCGCAGGAGCAGGCCCCGGGCCGGAGCTGCAGCCCGTGGAGAGGAGCCCACGCAGGAGCAGGGGTCTGGGGGGGAGCTGCCGCCCGTGGGGGACCCGTGCTGGAGCAGTGTGCTCCTGGGGATGGATGGACCCCGTGGTATGGAGCCGTGTGGGAGCAGTTCCTGAAGAGCTGCTGCCTGTGGGCAGCCCCCGCAGGCTCAGTTTGGGAAGGACGGCATCCTGTGGGAGGGACCCCAGGGGGAGCAGGGGCAGGGAGGGACCGTGAGGGAGCGGGGAGATGAAGTATTGGGGACTGACCGCAGCCCCCAGTCCCTGTTGCCCTGTGCTGCTTGCTGGGAGGAGGTGGAAGGTGTTTTTAGTTTGCTTTCTTTGTTTCTCATTTCTCTAGCTTCTTAGTAGTAGGCAGTATATTTTATTAATCTCCCTATGCTGAGTCTATTTTGCCTGTGATGATAACTGTTGAGTGATCTCCCTGTCTTTATCTCAACCTCCAAGCCCAATGCATCATATTTTCTTCCCCTCTTGCTTTCAGCAGTGGGAATGACAGAGCGTTTGTGGTGGAGCTCAGCTGCCCAGCCGGGTAAAGCCACCACCGGGCCTATACTTAAATCCCATGTCTGTGGCTCTTCCCCACCTCACTGGGGTCAGAACAAACACGGCTCCTTCAGCTTCTCCTGCATCAGGTGCTGCAGCCACCTAGCCACAGATCACGGCTTGCTTTACAGGAAATGGAAAAGTCTCTGTTTTCCTGGGGCACCCCCAGCTGGATGCAGTACTTCAAGTGTGGCCTCATGACTGTGGGGTGGAGGGAATTACCAGTGCAATTAGCTGAGCTTATCGACAGGATGATTTTCTGCTGAGCTTTGTGCATGCTTGATGCTTCTAAGAGTGTGCTTTCACCCTTCTTAGAGTCTTAGGTGATACCACCTGTTACCTTGATGGAGTGCACAACTTCTCTTAGACTTGCTCTGAGGTGGACATCTTCCAAGCAATCACTCTGGATAAAGCATTTAGTCTCTGATGTGAATAAAGTACATTTACAGCACAGATTACATACTGCTACTTGGACTGAGTAGCTTTTACCTGTGTCATCTTCATTTTTTCCCAACTGTTCTCACTGAGTCTTTTTTTTTTCTATTTTTCCTGTTAACTGAATATTTAATCTTATTTCTAGGTCAGCAAAGGAAAAAAGATTTGTCTTTGAGCAATATCTGCTGATTTAGGGGACTTGACTCTCTTATATACAACAGAAGCAGATCAAAAAAGTTTTCAGATTAGTGTGTCTGTGATAATAAAGGATTTAAAAAATCCCTAAGTGCCGAGTATCTATGGAATGTTTCTGGCAAAAAAAAAAAAAAGCCAAAGATTTGTGGCATGCAACACCCACTGTAGGAGCTGGACATCCAAGTTAAATGTTAAAGCTCCAACTGCTTCTGTGTCTCAAAGCTCTTTCTTCTAGGTAGTGTAGAAATAAGGTGCTTTCAGGAGTTGTGTCATCTCAGCTGCTAACCCAGTTTGTGATGTCAAGCATTCTTTTCAACAGGTAGTTTTCCTTACCCTTTTTGATTGTTTGCTATTGATCAAATCACCTCTGCTGATTTTTTTTTATTTTTTTTTTGGGGGGTGGGGGGGAGTAGAGGTGCTATTCAGCCTGCACAAAGGGATTGTCTGTTTTGGATGTTATTTTATACGGGGAGGAGACAAGCTGGAGAGATGTTGAATGGGGACGGTAGTGATCTGTGCAATTACAGTGAGTTTCTTATTGGTGGAAAACGTTATCTATAGTGTTAATCTTCCCAGCAGTAATCAAATGTATTGAATTTCTCTCTTATGTAGGAATGAGCTTTCGGTGGACAAAATGAAAAAGAAGAAAAGAAGAGAACTGACTGAGGAACAGAAACAAGAAATTAAAGATGCCTTTGAGTTGTTTGATACAGATAAAGATAGAGCAATAAATTACCACGAATTGAAGGTATTTATTTTTTTTGTTTAATTAATTTTAGGACAGGTAATATATATCTTCTAAGTGAGCTGTTATGATGGCAGCTGCATCTTTAGAAATGCTCCATGTGTCACATCTCCTGCCAGGGTGAAGGAGTGGAGATCCTCAAAAAAGAAATCGCAAATACTGCATTGATGTTTGCATTAATGTAAGATTGAGCTTTTGTCTTCTCACTGTACACAGTGCAGTAATGGAATTGCTCTAGCATTCTGCATAACAGATCTGAATGCTCCCCAGGTGCAGCTTGGGCAGACGAGTAAGTGGGAAAACAGCTCTTGAAAAGCTGTTTTGTAGTGCCTTTTAGAGGCACTGTGTAATGTCATGCTTGGTGTTGTGAAAATCCTCAGGTTTTAACAACTGAGCTAAAAGACCTAAGTTAGGTTTATAAAACTGCTGACCAGAAACCAGAGCTTACCCACCTTCCATTTTTCAGCAGGGAGCCTATATTCTGTAGGAATGTGATGTGCTTTTTGCTGTGCTTATGGGACTCTGTAGTTTTTCTTCCCTGTGAAGGCCTCTTCTAGCTATCAGCCAAAGTAGGGTGGGATGGCAGTTCTTGTTCCTAGTGAGTCCTCCTGTCTCAGGAAGCATTGCATTAGTTTATTTAAGGCTCTTTAAGCCTTTTATGAATTGCTGTTCTAATTATACTGGCTTGGGGAGGCCAGTATTCCTGTCATAGGTAGATTAAGATTATATGGTGAAGAAATACCTAACCCAACTTGCTGGTTCCACAGTCTTTCTTTATCAAGTAACTCAAGAAAGGATATTTTATAAATATTTTTGATTTTACCTTTATTTCAGAGCTTGGGTATTTTGTCTCTGCTGAAAGCTTTGAGTAGGGTACTCCTAGGGACCGTTGGTACAGTTTGTCCTGTTGGTGTGCTTTGCGTTCCCAGCTGTTTGACTGGAAATACGTTTATTAGCTGTCTAATTAAATATGGTGCCCCTGAATTTAATGCTGTTGAAGAACAGAAATGTATAGAGTAAAGAAATATCTCCTTCAGTACAAAGTCAGCATGTAGCACAGGTTGTGAAAGGCTATATTTAATAAGGACTGTGGCCTTCTAGTTCTGTTTCAGTGTATGTTCTTACGTTTGAATGCAGTCAAGGCAGTGTTTGCTGAGAATTGCCATCTCTTTTGAAGTGTGGAAACTAAGCATGTATCCCTAACCTAATAAGTAAATTGCTTATTAAAAATAAGAAACTTTTAAAATCTGTAGTTTAATATTCATATTTGGTTGCACTTCCATTTTATTCCAAAAGGTGGCAATGAGAGCCTTGGGTTTTGATGTGAAGAAAGCTGATGTACTGAAAATACTTAAAGATTATGATCGAGAATCAACAGGCAAGATAACTTTTGATGATTTTAATGAAGTTGGTACGTATTTGATTTTATACCTTTCGAAGACTACCTTCAGAGAAACAGCCTACAGTAGCGACTGGAGTTTGGGCAGAGTACTTTGTGTGCATTTTCATTTTCTGGTTCTACTGAGAAATAGAGGAAGGAGATGTAATTTTGTATTTTTATTCAGAAACATAAATAGTGAAGGAAAGTAATTCTTTGTATATTGAATAGTCAGTCAATAAATGGAGATGAATACATTTTACAGCAGTGTAAAAGGAAACAGGCTATACATATTCCTTATCGGTATAAAACTTCTACAAAGGAATAGCCCCTAACTTGAGAGGTAGATGTTTTTGTGTTTATTGATTTTTGTAGGACTCTCCTTCCTGCTTGGAAAAAGTAGTTGGCACAGAATTTCGTCGGAAGGAGTGTACGCAGAGACAAACTGTAAACTGAATACAGATTTCATATATAACAAAGATAAGAGAAATTGAAGCAGATGCTAAGTATTGCACATCAAGGATTTTCAGCTGCTGATAAAAACAGTGAATTTCATTAAGCTGCTTCTTTCATCTGAAGAGCGTGTGTTTTGCATAGTTTTACATACTTTGTATATGGAGTGATCTGTAGAATTTTAAAAAAATGAGGGATTACGTTTCTTTGAGGATGTTTTGATTGTTAGACATAATTTATACTTTTGTATACAATTTCTATTTACCAAAAATATAAACAGGGATCCCTTCATATATGTGTTACAGCTTTGTATTGCTATTTCATGATTCCACTCCATGTGTTCAGGGTACTAAATTTATAAAATGTTTCTGGAAAAAAAACAAACAAACAAACAAAAAAAACATGGTAGTGTATTTGCTTTTGGCTTCAAATAACAGTCTGCTTGGTAATGGTGAAACAATTATTGTTTTAAATGTGGCAACCTTTAGAGATTTCATAGGTAATGATTGGAAAAATGTGCTGTTAATGACAGGTAATATTTTTTCCCTGGTCATATTCCAAGTTGGAGCGAATTCTGAGTCAGAAGAAAATTGAAGTCTATGGGGAAATACAATTGATGAGTCCTCATTAAAAAATAATAAAAAAAGATTTAATATTAATTCCTAATGTTCAGTCCTGTCACAGCCAGGACCAATAAAAGGTAGGCAGTCAATAACTGCTGTGTGAAGCTAGGAAAATTCATGTCAGAAGTACAACATACACCAGGAAGGGAATTGTACCAGTCCAAAAATTCGAATCTGGTTTGAGAGCAGTTATAATATGATATGTCCTTGGTACATAATTGAACTTGTTACCAGTTGTGGCAGAAAGATCAGGGAGTAAGAGAAAGTAGGTTCTAGAAACTATTATTCTGAAGAGCTGACTGAATGTAGTTTAAAAACAAATGTTGAGCCATCAGTTTTGCATAATTATAATCTGTGTTTTAAATGTTGGAACTGACCATCTGAAATGTATAAATGTGCAATTGTATTTTGTCTTGTTCTATACAGACATTTGACCTATGATATTTAGAGACAGTGTTTTATTGTTCTTCAGCTAGTGTTGCAGTTGCCTGTCTGCCAGAAAAAGTAGAATTTATCAAACGATGTAGTACTGTTATGCAATGTAGTTTTATTTAAAAATATTTAAATAAAAATCTGAGATATTTTTATATGCATTTTAGTATACATCAAATAAATAAATACCTAAATGTATAAATATACAGAGATATGAAAATAAGAAAACCTCATTGCTGTAGTGAGCTTATCTGAGCTTGAATCTAATAGTTTCATTTCAAGCTCACTGAGCTAGAGGAGGCATTCCATCTGCAAACAGTAGCAGATGCTAAGTGCTTCTCTTTGCACAGGTGAGGATGTTGTATCTTTAGTGGCTTGGTAAATGTTATAGTAAGTCCTGTAGTACAAGACTAGCAGGTACAAAGATGTGAAGGTATTTCCAGAAATGTCTGAAATAACTGCAAGCAAAATATTATTGTGAGACAAGCTAGTTTGTCTGTTTTCTCTGTTACAGAAGCTAACAAATAGATTTGATAAAAGGAATAAATAAGACTTGTGAATTGTTTTTAGAATTAACATCTTCATAGTAGATTAACTTCTTCATAGATTAACATCTTCATAGTAGTGTCCTGTTCATAACCCTTGGGCTTGGGTTTTGTTGTTAGGATTGTTTTTTTCCTTTTTTTAAGTCAAAAAAGTCAAAACTCTGTCCAGATCATAACATTTAAAATCAACAAATTAAAATATCTCTGTCTGTCAGAGCTGATTTTTTATTCTGAAATGCAAGTTTGGAACAGAGTAGGCACGTGTACATTTTCAATTTCTATAGGAAAGTCTACAGAAAGCATGAGGGTGCCTAAACTACCATGTAGCTTTCCCCTGAAACTGATATATGCCAAAGAGAAACTCAACTTGTGAGAAGAGAGTTGACAAAGCAATTAGCTGTCATGCAATTATGCGTATTGAATTGGAATAGATTAAAAATGTAAGAATAGATCAAATCTAAAATATGCGTTCTTCCTATTACCTTAGTCTTGTTTGTCGTTCTGAATTTACCCTTTAGAATCTTTTAGTCTAACTGCAGTATCCTTGTTACAGTGACAGACTGGATATTGGACAGAGATCCACAAGAAGAAATACTCAAGGCATTCAAACTGTTTGATGATGATGACTCTGGTAAAATAAGTCTGAGAAACCTGCGTCGGGTTGCTAGAGAACTGGGTGAAAATATGTCTGATGAAGAACTACGGGCTATGATCGAAGAATTCGATAAAGATGGAGATGGAGAAAGTAAGTATTCAGAGTTAAGATCCCATATAGTTCATTCTTAATCTTCTTCCCTTTCTAAATGTAGTATTATCTTGAAAATGCCTGAAATTTCAACACTGTCATCTTTTTTTTTTTTTTTTTTTTTAATAACTCTCAGCTTAAACTTGATTTAGCTTACATATAAGGGAAATAATTTTTGATACCTACTAGCTCTGGAAATGCATGGTGGGGTCTAAAAACCAAATTGATTTCTCACCCTCAAATTCATCACCACTCTTAATCAACCAGTGCTTATTAAAAGATTTGTTAAAGTTTAGCTGAAAGTAGAAGTAACTGAATTGGTACATGGAAGAGTCCTTGTGCTAGATGACATTCTTATTTCTGTATGAATCAGTAAAAGGGTTAACGTGCTAAGAGGACTTCCTTTGATCATCTAGTCCAGTATTTCTTAAGTGTTAATGTGTCGCTGTTGAGATTTCAGACTGTTAGTGTAATTCTTTGTACCTGATTAATAAATCATGTTGGACTTAACCCTGGGTCCAAGCAGCATCAGCTGGGATGAGTCTCTAATGTGCGTCTAGACTCAGGGGTGCTGAAGAACTCGGTGTGAAAAATGGGTCAGGGCAATCAGCAAGGTCCATACAGAGCGGGCTGCAGAGAGTTATTAGCTGGATAAAAAATGAAATAGCAAATTTAACTTGATGCTATGCTCATTAAGTCTTCCTAAACACTGCAGCTTAGGTTTGGTGTCTGCCCCCACCTCCTTCCTCTTAACTTAAACCTTTACATTTACACCAGAAACCTTAACACGTGGATTTCGGGAGCCACTCACTTCAGTCTACACAGACGCTGCATTTCTGAGAATCACAGAAACCTGCTTCTGAGGTTTTTCTTTCTTTTCTTTTTTCATTTTGGTGATTCTCATCTGAGATATCAGTAGCAGTTTGTCACCTTTTTCAATAGCGATAACATTTCTATTTGTCAGCAACAACATCTGATGGGTTCAAAACCCCAATAGTGGGGGAAAAACAATGCATTGTTGTCAGCCCTGACAGATACTTTTCTCTGTTCTGCTTGTGGTAGATGTATGCTTGAGTGTGGAATAACAACTGCAAGTTTGTCAGCTGCTGACCTGTGCTTGTTTGCAATTACTCAAGTACTGAAACAGTCAGATGGTTTTCTTTAAAGAAGAAAAGCTGGACATCCAAACAAGATCAGTGCTGTGGAAATGCAAACTTCGTATCATTGTATTGGTAAAAACAGGGAGGCTGAAGGCAAAGATAGCTAAAGCTCCCTGTTTTAATTGCCATTAGTGTGTTACTGTTACTACAAGAGTCAGGGCATTGTTGAGAAAACTTTTCTTTCCTTTTGGAGATGCTGTCTTCTGGTATCTCTCCGTTTTCTGGGGCCCTGGTTCCTTAATAAACCCACACTGCATAATTCTGGTGTTCCTCCACACTGCCAGGTGTGTCCTCCCACACATTTCTTGCGTTGGTATCAGTTTCAGTAACTGTATAGCAAGCCATCTACACAGACTAGCTATTTGTTATATGCTTTATTTTGAGCTTGTTTTATTTTTAAAAAGGAACAATTATAATAGCATTGCATTACCTATATTACCTTTTTTTTAATTTCTCTAAAGACCCACATTAGTTTTATTTGAAGGCGAAGCTATAGAGGTGAGAGCAAGTAGAAGGCATCAGTCCACACACACATGTTGTTCTTTGTTGCTCTCCTGGAGTTGCCAGTGGAGACATCTGAATCACGATCACAGATGGTCTCTGACATATCACTGTTTGGTCACTGGAAGCTACTGGGTCGGTGCTACATTTTGAATACAAGTTGATCAGCTGAGGGTGCATAGCTCATTTTCCTTATTTATCTGTTAATTTTCTTTCTTAAAGCAGTCTAGCACAAGATTGAATGTGAAAGACTGGCAGATTAATGTTTGTATATGGTACTGTTTATCCATAATGTTCTGTGTTTTCTGTCCTTTAAAGAAAACTGATGCTGCTTCTAGCTTTTAAGATTCATTCTGAAAAAGTAAACAATCCCGTGAGTCACTGTTCTGTTCAGTTTCAAACATCTGGGTCATGTAACAAAATTTCACTGTCATCTAATTCTCCTTCTTTTCCTGCCAAAGAAAACAAATCTGAAAGTATTAGTCAGTAGCATTTTTAATTGATGCCTTAAATACAGGAATAATACCACTTTTGGTTAAACAACACTCTTGTTATATTTGAAAGATTGTTTTATTCATAGTGAAATAAAGTCTGTTATGTGATACCTAGGCTTCTTGAACCTTAATCCTTGTAGTGAAACTACTGAGCTGTGCTGGTACACTCTAACAAACTTTCTGTTAAAGTATTCTTGACATATTTACATCTGCCTTTATAAGGTAAATCATCTTATTTTCATACTGCTGGTCTTAAGAGTGACTCCAGTTTTGGAGCATGGCTGTTTTTAGAAACTCTGTGCTGTCAGTTCATGCAGTTTTAGTCTTGTGTGGATGCACCTACAGGAAACATAATCCAGTGTTAGGTCTTGGGTTCTGGCAGAAAACTGTGGAGAGGGGTGAAAAAAAAAGCTCTACTGAATTAATATGCTTCCTTAACTCTCCAAGACAACTTTTTCTTCATATTAACTATAATAATACTTAATTTATGATGATGTATGTCATGAAAATGAGGGAAATGTGACGCTAGGGAAGGCTGTGATTGCTCCTCATTTCATTGTGCCTAACTTGTGAACAGATCCTGGGTCTGAGAAGGATTACCTAGGTTACTGGGAATTGTTACCACATTTCTCTTTGCAGTTTGTTTGAATTGTTTATCATTATAATATTGTATTTCCACTTAGCAACATTATTGAACAAAGATGTTCTGAACCAGAGGATATTTTGGTAGGGATGTTTGCATTTGTGGTTCTTCGAAACTTAAATTTGGCTTCCAGTTTTGGGACGTGTGCAGTATCGAAACTGGCTATGGAATATTTCTAGAATAACCTTCAGAAAGTATATCACAAACACTTGGGCAGAAGTTGTGTCAGGAGGTGGGTTGTTAGTACTGTAAACATACATTTTTTTTCATTTATTTTCTTTGTTTCTTGTTAAACAGCAGTCAGTCTCAGCACAGTACTTCTGGGGAGAAAATGTTACTCCCCTTTGCCTTTTTGACCTTTTCTTTCTGTATTCTTCAGTAGTCCATCACATAACTGGGCAACACATGAAAGGCTCTCCAACTTATTCATCCATCATTTTGTCAGTGTACTGGGAAAAAAAAAGAAAAGAAAAAAAAATCCTTGGTATGTTGTGGAAATGCATTCCGTTCCTGTTCTGCAGGTTGTTTAGCCATTCTCATAAATGCAGTGTTTCTGTAATCCCACGGCAGAAACGATTAATTCCAAGCGATAAAGCAAATAATTTGCCTCTGTGAGGTAAGAATTCAGTGAAGATGTGAATATTGGTCATTCAGGCTACTTGATAATACCTGGGGTCTGATTGTTCTGTGCAGCCCTAAGTGGGACATCCTCAGCTACAGGAAATGGAGGTGAACATCCATGCAGGGAGCTGAGCAATGTATGCTCTGGACAGCAAGTCTGTTTAATTACTACGGGAAAATATTTTCAAATTGAAAAACTGGAACCAAAAATCTAATTCACTATTTCCATTTTTCTTGTGCAACAAAATACAACAGTCTTGTATTTTTTTTTCTTAAAGTTCAGTGCTCAGTGTTCTACTTGCAGGCTTATGGCTGAAGAGGTAAAAATAATGTAATACATAATTCCAGCTTTTGCCTCTTCTCCTGTGTCTAATGTTTGCCCTCTGGTCGGTAATGTCCTGGAACGGTACCATAGAAATAGAATAATTTGACATCCATTTAGTTCTTCATATTGGACTGACAAGCCGATGTGCCTGCAGGCTTGCCTACAAAGGAAGGCATTTTTATCATGTTGCAACGAGCACTTGGCTGTTGGGGGTAAGCCTTAGGTCCTGGGCAGCAGGAGAAAGATGGACCTCTAAAATCACTTACGATCTTTCTGGATGCTGTAACTTGTACAGACCATGAAGGTAGGTAAGCACGGGAGCCTTGGAGATGTTTCAGAGCCCGAACAATGTGATTTAGCTACCCTGCTTTGAGCAAGGGATTGGGCTGCAATTTTAGGATTAGTGTTCACTAACTCAAAAGGTCTTTAAAATTTGTAGGAGTAATTAGTTTCTCAACACAGACTTACGCATTTGTTATCTTTTAATAGATTTAGTGTATTTGTAGAAATTGATTGTCTAAGTGAATTAGAGGAAATTTAGAGCTTACTCCTTGTTAAATGCCAACAAAGATACATAATTCACTTCGTATGCAGCTAGGGGAAATGCAAGCCATTTAATTCAGAACCTTGCATAAGATTCAGTAAAGGCCAGGGAAGAGTCTTCAGAAGCAACAGTAGAAGAGAATAGGTGTAAAGTGTCGGAGTGTAGTCTGAGCCCAAGCTAACTACTTGTCCCTCTTCTGACATCTTGACTACTTTGAGAATAACCAATGGCTTCACATTATTAACAGCAATTTTATGCTAATAATTTTGCCTGATTTGTGCAGTTGACCATAGCCTACATCATTTTCATCTTTAAAATCTTAGTAGCTTTGCCAGACGTTTGAATCATACTTTGTTACGTTTTAGGGAGTAGCTAGATTTCTGTGGTCATCTACCAGATGTGTGTGGTTCCATCTAATTTCTTTTCTTACTACTAAACTGATTAAGTTTCATCTCTGGATTCCTGTTTAATGTGGCTTACTGAAAAGCTTCTTTGGGCTCCAGATATGTTCTTCAGCTAACTGCTGTCAGGAAAGGTCATGCACATTGAAACTATTGCTCTCTTCATCAAGTAAACAGTGAAACTGGAAATTATCTTAAATAAGATAACCTGTACGTATTTTTTAAAGCAAATTATTGGCTTCAATGTCTAAAATCTTTTCATTTTTGTGTGTAACTTAAAGCAATTTCAGAGGCTCAACAAGGAAAAGCAATCTGCTGCTTGTTGACCAGTATAACTAAATCATATAGCACTTGTTTTATATGCAGAAAACCTTTAATTGACAATTCCAAACCCTGGAAAATAAGTATCATGTTTTTGTGATTTTCAGTGTAACTGACCAAGAATCAGAACTATTGCTGAATGTAAAACATTACAGTAGAGCCAAAACAGGCCCAAACTCATTTGTTCTATTTTCTTAAGTCTGTTCTTTGTTCCTCATTCTGCACTTCAACCTTCACTTTCTAGGAATGAATTTATAAATATTTGTACACATATCCTGTATACGTTTCATAATCATCCATCCTCTCCTCTTACCCATATTCTCAATTATTTCAGCATATGCTCCAAATATATTCCCCTTTTAAATTGCTAGAACTGTTTCTCAGCTCTTTCACACCTTCTTGGTATCTATTTTGTAATATAAACCATCAAAGTGGTGATGATTAGTATCAAATCATTGCTAGCCACTACATTCTAAGAAGAAAAATGCATTAAAGTGTAATAAAGGTGGAAAAGACATACCAGTATGTAAGGGAGGACTTGCAGAAATGTTGTAATCATCTGAACTCAACACATGATAAATTCAGCAAGTATAGAAATACATGGTTATATTTGAAGGTATTAATGAGATAGAGTTGTAGAAATGCTTTTTAACATCTCATAGACAACATTGTGCTTCTGTGTAGTAGATATGGTGACTGACTAACATTTCAGGATGTATGGTCCCAAGCTAGATTAAAATAACTTGTGTCTTATTTTTTTAAACGCGTTGCAAGAGGGCAGATTTAGGTTTATTTAAAATATATATATATGTTAACACAGTTAATTTGCTTTGCTTTCTTCTGGCTTTAAATGTAACTCATGCTTTGCAGTACTTTGTTTAGGAATAACTTGGGTACGCTGGCTGGTAGATAATTGTCAGGGAAAATTTGTCATACGTGTCTGGTCTCTTCTGTTTCACTGACTCTAATCATTCCCCAGCGCAGTAATTAGTTGCAGAGTGAACATGTTCATTGGCTAACTCTTCTACAGTGGCTCTGTTTTAACATATGAGTAAGGTCAATAGCTCAGGTATAAGTGCAGCAAAATAATTAATGACTGCTAATTAATTTATTATTATGACTTAATTTCTTCGAGTACATTTGTGTAAAATTTCAGTTAATTATAACTGTAAAATGAAGAAAGTTCAGATGGGGGAAAAGCTTGTCAAAAGTCCATTTTAATTCTAGCTAATATATTGAGTCATTAGTAAATTATCTTAAAATTCATTTTGTATTTTGGCAAGTGTTATAGGTTTGGCAGAGAGGAAAACGATGGTGTGGGTGTGTGTTTTTTTGTTTCTTTTTTGTTTTTTTTTGAGTGGGGGAGGAACACAAAGGTCTGAATGATGACTTGAAGAATAAAACAGAATTTGATCATAACTGGAACTGCTACATTGTTACTTGAGAAGCATGTGTTTAATACACTTTATTTACCATTTTTAACATTTTAATATACGTTAAAGTCATAAAGTGGCATATTTTTGCTTAGCCATCTTTTTAAATACTTTTCTAATATTTTTGTTTCCTTTTTGGAATATTTTTACTTTCAGCATTAGAAATAGTAGCTTGTTATATACAAGCTAGATTCTGGCTTAAGTATCACATGCAATTAAAATTGCATTCTGACTTTACCCTTTTAGATGCAAAAAAAACACACCATGAAAACTCTGTTCTAGAAGGAAAAAAAAATGCATATATAGAGTATGGTTAGCAATCTGTCAGACCCAACAAATACTAAGTTGGAAACTTTCAAATGAAAAGTATAATGCAGATACATACGTGATTTTCTCTTTTGTTTTATGGGTATTTGCTGTTTGTCTAATAATTTTCTTTTTTTTTTCTACAGTCAATCAAGAAGAGTTCATTGCTATTATGACTGGAGACATTTAACGTCAGAAAAGAAGAAATGAACTCATCGCAAAAGGGAGGAATTACTGACATCTGCCATTCCACTATTTTGAACTTTGTTTCTGTAGAGTCATGTAGAAGATAACTTTCCTCACTGATCAAAATAGCACACGTTTTGTACACTGATACTTTGGTACTTTGTGTCGTTAAATGTTGTCACTCAAATAACTGATACAGCATGTTAGAAGAAGTAAAGCTACATTTCAGAATGTTTGAGTACTCATTTGTAAAATACCTTTGTATAAGATTTCTAAATTATATCATATTATAAGAGCCTTTTGAAGTTGACTTTGTGTTATGATTAGCTATGGCCTTAGTTTTGATACATAAGGTTTGACAAGCTTCCATTTTAATAAAATATTCTTTACTATTGCTACTTGAAAGTCTTGTTTTTGTTTTATTTGTGCTGGACAATAATTTAAAATCCTTCAAAGAAAATGTGGTTTTTGTGTGTGTTTTTTTTTTCCATTTATAGATTTTTATTTCTGTTCTAGATGAATGGTAACATTAAATGAGCAATCATTTCTGCCTGTATGATGGCAGAGGGCATGCAACTATGCATGGTGATAAATGCTATACAAAAATGTGCGTAAGTCATGCAGATGACAACCTGTTTTTCATATCTACACCTCTGATACCTGTGGAAAGAGTGGCAAGTGTTAATGATGAGTATATGCTTGTTCTGCAGAATCTAGTTGGGACTAAAGCATTTTAGGGAATTAATTTTTAAAGTAGTTAGAAAGACTGGGTGTATTTCTAGCTTACCGGTCTTCCAGATCGACTTATCAGATTGATATCTGCATTTTCTGGTTGTAGTTTCTGCCTCTTAAATTTCAAATCTCTTTATATATCAAGAATTTGCTTGTCTTGCATCATCCTGTTACTGTCTTTCCTGTCAGAAGAAAAATCTCTTATAACTCAATAATCCTGGGTTTATCAACAAGTGTGCCCCGCATAACCATGCAGGGCTTGCAGTTTACTGGAGACAGAGGTTACAGTCATCAAAGTTAATAGATTTTTTTTCCTATTATATTTTCAAGTGTGTGTTACGAAATTCTTATGTATGAAATACTGTGTTGTTCTCTATAAATAACAATATCAACACAGCCACACAGAAAGTTACAACACTTCAAACTCACTGACAGTGGTTTGGTATCACTGATGAAATAATATGAATAAACACCTCATTTGGGGCAGATGACCATCAGCTGGGATTTCCATGCTGTGTCGTTCTTACAGAGGTCTTCAAAGCAGACTTGGCTAGGAAGGGACATGCTTTTTCTCTAGATATTTTCATTTTGAGCATAGCAAAGTGAGTTAGGAAAATGTAGTGGGGAAAAAAAATGGTAGGGATAAAATGAATAGGAGATTACTAGGAGTGAAGGAGTATGGGGCTCTGATACTCATCAGGAAATTACAATCATCTTCATGTTCAGTTAATGTCTCAGTCTTGAAGTTTGAGTACAACCTCCTCTGCAGTGTGTTGGTTTGTGTAAGCAGGGTCCTGCTCAAGCAGTAAACAGCAAGAAATATTTTCAGGATGAAGATGTGTTTGGGGGGGGGGGGGGGGCGAATTGCTACGTATAATATGGACATACTTTTATATAGATTTCATTTTCAAATTTTTTTAATAGAGATTTTCAATTTCAAAAAAGGAAAGGGTAAAAATGAGTTGAAGGATTTTACTGTAGAAGAGAAGTCTTGCTTGGGAGTAAGTGCTACAAACCTCTTTTAACCTCACTTAACATGCTTTGGAATACAATAGCAAAACCAACAAAACAAAACCCTATAACTTCTTTAAAACAAACAAACCTACCATTTAAAAATAAAAAGGCGAAACAAAAAACAACCTTTAACAAATATTTTGCAGTCTTAGCAGATTTGTTTGAGAAGGGAAATATTCAAGGGCAGAAATTTGATGTTTGGGAATGAACAACTCTTCACTGTTTGCTAGGAACAATACAAATACTGTGTTCTTCAGGACTTCCTGGCTTTGCTTTTAGCTTATATAAACAATTTTAGGGACGTTTTTATTTTCAGCAGACAGTGAAAGAGATAGAAAACTTAAAATGGTCCCTCAGCAGTCATCATAAAACAATTCTTCACTAAGCATCGTACCCTTACTTTGAATGCTCTAGTTTTCTAACACTCCACTGTGGCCGTTAAATGACTTTTGGATGGTTTTTATGGGGATATTACTGCTCTGTTCCTCAGAAGACGGCTGATAATTACTTCTTGATAGGTATTGCTTTTGGTTTCTAACTGGTTCAGTAAGAAGCACTTTTTCTCTTCTGGACTGAGACGTTATTCCTAGCTTTTTGCAAGATGCTTTTAAATCTTTCTTTGAACATTTTTTTTTTTTGGTGTATGTTTAATGGGAGAGTTTCCACGGCATGGTTAAGCCGTCAAAAGTCGGATAGTGCCAGTGTTCAGGGTACGTATGTAGGAGAAATTACAGCCAAGGTGGAGGACCAGTGGGCCCATGCTGGCATCTTTGTCCCTGGGCATAGTTCCTGGGGAACTTTTGCACTGCGACTGCAGCCCAGGAAGGCATTTACCTTGAGATGGACATTGCAGTGGCCGTGTGTGGTTGTGGCGTGAAGCTGTGTGGACAAATCCTTCCATTTTTAACCTTTTTTCTTCAGTTTCGCAGGATATGTGTGGTTCTGGGATGTCACAGCTTGCTAAACCGTTAAAGGTGGCAGAGGCTTTTATCACAAATTACAGAAGAAGAGAGGCTAAGGATGGTTATACTAATTGAGTTACTCCAGTGAAAGGTTTTCCTCCCCCTAGATCGCTTGTAGCTGCTCGCAGCCACTCACATCGTTGGAGGTTTCTGTGTACTCAGATCTGATGGAGGCACTGCTCACATACCCAGTCCTTTTCAATTTTGCACACATGTGTCAAGCTGGGCTCTGCTGTTAATTAAGCAACGGTTGTGAATGCAGCTTGCCTTGCTGCACGCACAGCCCTATCTGAAGTGAGAGCCACGTTTTTCTTTGACGTGCTCATTAGGTCGAGAGTTTACAGAAGATGGTGCCTGGCACCAGCAAAACTTTTGCGGAAGTCATTTTCTGTAGCATTCTTGCAGAGAGATAATTGCCACTGAAGTGAGTCCACAGGGATGCCGAGAGCGTTTTCATCATAGAGTAAGAAAAGAGAAGTGATTCCACAGCAGTAAGAGGTCAATGTTTGGGGCTCCTCTCCCTTCCCTGAGCTACACGGGGAAAATCTGTGCAAATCCACACGGGCAGTCCTGCTAATAAGAAGAAAGCCAGAAATACCATAAACATCTAGAGATCTGCAAGTATATTACTCTTAGGGTAGCACAAGTGGTTCACCTGCTGTAAAACTGTTGCTAAGCAAACCGAATCTGTTGGCAATTACCAGCCGTCAGAAGTGATAGCTCTCAATATATAATAAGTGGAAACTCTCCATATGTAGGTCTTTTTTTGAAATGCCGCACGAATGTTGGCCGGTGGAGGTTGTATTTGTCACATATGCCCTTACTCATTCGAAAACCGTTTCGCTTCTAAATGAATACCTTAAGGGACTCTAAACAAGTAAAGAGATTTGAAGAAGTAATTCCTTCAGACATTCCTCTGACAGGAACTTGGAATGGACTTAGCAGGAAATGACTGCTTTAGTAATAATTGTTAGTAGAGACCGGTTTCCAGCTAGGTAGTACCTGGAATGTTTTTCAGAAAATGTTCTAACATTTGGATAAACATCGTTTATTGCAAAGGTTAATTACAAACGCGTTATTTTAATGTTAAGTGTGTAAAGTTCTAAGAGGGCGTTTCCATATTTCTGAGGGAGTGACCTTGAAATTTAACTACCAATAAAACACGCTTTATTGGTCATGAATAGAATGTGGACATTTTGTCTTGGCAGAAACTTGGAGGATTTACACCAGATTCTGCAAAACCTGCTTTTACTTGGGTGGATGTCTCAGGTGTTGGAAGGAGTGGGCCCTAGCCTGCTCCAGGGGGCAGAGGAGATGCAACACAGCATCTGTCCCTGTTGTAAATTAAAATTTAGGGTAAGAAAGAGCTGTCTTAGAAAACAGCTACCCGTTGAAAAAGGAGCTGCACAAGCTGATATAATAAGCAGATCTATTTCACCCGGTTATGGTGGAAAATGAAAGAAACAGTCCCTAGGGCTCTCTTGTTTATTGAAAGACAGAGCTACAATAATACAGGTTAAAACTGTATAGTAATGTGCTACATCAAGGAATGGAAAAAGGAAATATCTGTACAGTACTTGTGATTGCTGTGCATAAAAACAAACCACAGGCAAACACGCAAAGTACAATGCAATCAGTAAAAAAAAGGCTAGTTAATGTAACTCACACTATAGACCTCCCTTAAAAAGTCATTTGGAAATAAAGATGAACACATCTGAGGGTTTGCAGTTGGCAGCCCACCTTCTTCAGGGCTCCTTAGGTCTGAGGTATAATCCTGCTCGAAATGCAGCTGTCAGAAGAAGCATGACACAAGTCCTCTCCTCGGCCTCCACTGGAAGTCAGATAACTCCCTGCTACTTTTAAAAGAGCAAAACACAACTCCCACTGTCACAGCTGAGGTTTCGGCAGCTAATAAAATAGGTACTGATGTCTGGAGCTATGTGAGTGAACTAATTATGTCTGTTTATAATGGCTGCCACATTTATAAAAAAAAAAAAAAAAAAAAAAAAAAAAAAAAAACAGTCTCAGTGCTAACAACATCTAATTCATTACTTTGTGAAACACTCAGAATATCATGGCTCGGAAAAGTGTTATTGTGACTCATTTTTGTAAAAAGGTAATGTGTGTTGTCTTTCCCACACAGCTCTTTTGACAAATTGATTGCATCCTTGCCAGGGCAACATTAATGGCAAAATCGATTTATATTATATGTTTTTTTTTTTTACATCTAGGTGTTTACGAGGTGGAGTTTCTGTGCCATGTTAGCGATGTACCAGGAATAATTTTGACTTGATTGCTTCATGAAGGACCTCAACAGAAGCATATATCACTTCAGCTGTGCTTAATGTGTTCATCAACTTGCACAAAAGTTAACCACCCTTTTCGTGCCCACATCTCCACAAGCCTCTGCTTGAAACCTGGTAGGTTGCGTGGGTTAAGAGGAAATCTGGAACGACAAATTTTGTCAATTATGTTTTTACCCACTAGGGGGACCCATTGTTATGACTAAAAAGCCGAGTCTGAAGTTAACTGAGACGAGGAAGGGAGTAATCAAATGCCAGGTTGAATTTTCACAGCAGAAATCTTTTCGCTCCGCGTGTACGCACACCTTACAAACCTGTGTGCCTATCCCACCCGTACAGCAGAAGTAGCCAACCAATATGCAACTTCTGCACAGCGGACTTAAAAACAGCATTTTGCACGTGCAGGGCGCCCACATCTCCCTGCTGGCTAACCGTGCACCGTTATTTTGCAATAAAAAGAGACAGAAAGCAGATTAATTGCTCATGATACCCAGGCTTGGCTAAGAAAACGTATATTCGTTCAAAGATGTGCTAGTTGTTCTGTTTTCTTTCTGTGGAGGGGGGAATAAAACTATTTTTCTCCTGACAACTGAGTAGCAGCCCCGTGTCCTGGTTCCTGCTGCAGGCGTGCAGCCGTCTCCTCCGTGGGCTTTGCACCTCTGCACTTTGCTGCTCAAAACCATCTCTGGTGCCTGGCCAGCCTGCTGCAGTGCCTTCCTCCCGTCTCCTCAGCATGCAGCACCTGCAGCTGCCAGCCTCCTCTCCCTCTCCTCCCGCTCCGTCCCCTGCCCTGCACCACCCTCAGCATCCCTCTGAGCTTTCGCAGACGTCTCCAGGCTCATCTCGCGCAGCGCTGACCCCCAGCCTCATCACAACTCTCATGTCACTCGGAGCACCCTGCCTCACTCCAGTAAATCAGGTGGGAACAGACTGGAAAAAAACAATCAGTGATGGAGATTTTGGCACACAGTGTTTTTTTTTTTTTTTTTTTTTCCTGATCAATGGTGATTTCATCCCGGTGTTATGTTCATGCAGCTTCTCCCGTGCCCCCTTCTGAGTCCTCTGATTCTGGCTGCTCTCTGGAGTCAGGATGCTTGTGGCACCCAAGTCTGGGACAGCGTGTGTCTAGAGTGTGCCACAACAAGAAGCCGTGGACCTTATTTCTTACTGCCTAGGATGAAATCATTTTAATGCTGTTTCTAAAGCTTCTAGAAACCATACTATTTTTTTTTCTTTTTCTGAGCAAGGCTACAAAGTTTTCTTAGTTCTTATTTCACACATTTAATGCTTTAAATTCTCCTCACAGATCTGAGGGAAACACCATGTTTTCAATTAAAGAGTATTTTTGCTTAAATATGCTTAAATGGGTGGAAATTTATCTTGATTTTGCACTCAATTAAAACGTTCCTCCCCCCACCCAGCATAAAGAACTGGTGACCGACTGTGTTATGTGACTATTCAAAAACTCTTCCAGTGAACTGCACACCTGATCCCTTTCAATGCCCCTTTCCGACGCGCCGCGTTGAGATGAAATGTTCAGATCGCATGCCGTAACTAATGGGTCTGCAGCTCCCTTCCACGGCGAGCTGCAGGAGCTGGGCACCTCATTCCCCAGGGTCCTGGCCCTTATGCGTTAGAGGCTCTGAAATCCCTCTGCTGTCACTGGAAAAGAAGTGGGCCCCCCCCCCCCCCCGAAGTGACTCAGCTCCTAAATCACGTCGGTGTTTTTGCAGTCGTTACCTTCATCCTGCACAGGAATTTTGATATT
The DNA here is from genome assembly GCA_011075105.1 of Heteronetta atricapilla. NCBI lineage: Eukaryota > Metazoa > Chordata > Aves > Anseriformes > Anatidae > Heteronetta > Heteronetta atricapilla. The sequence goes on along the minus strand of CM021763.1, from coordinate 81,057,163 downwards.
CTGCGTGTGGCAGACTTCCAAGTATTTTTTTTTTTTTTTACTTTACTATTTATTTATTATTCATGTGAATTTAAGCAGGGGGTGAAAACAATTAAACTGCAGGTGTTTTTTTGTGAGGCTGCGGTGTGGCTGAAATAAAAATGTGCATCTGCTTCTCTGCTGGTACCAAGGTGCTAGGCAGCAATGAACCCAGTGTGGGCGGCTCTGTGCTAGCCTTTGTGCTTCCAGCACTCCTCAGTAGCACCGGGTACAGGTGTCAACATGACCCAGCAGATTTTGGGGTGCGGTGGTTCCCACCCAGGGCCGTGGGGTTGGGTCACTGCGAAGCACGCTCTGTGCCATGGGCTTCCCACCTGGTGTTGCTACCTGGTTCTGCGAGCAGCGTTGCTGCCATCACAACACCCTGTTGAAGGACAGAAGCTTCCTGGGATTACCTGTCCTAGGGCTAGTCCTGACCACCGCCCAAGTAACCCCTGTGCTGGCGTTTTCTGGCTTGTGAAGACTTAACCACGCCATGGAAATTGACAGGCAGGCGTTGCACTGAGTAAAGAAGTTACATGTCCAGCATCAAGCACTGACTCCTGGACATCCTGCTGTGAAGCAGCACACCCTGCTGAGGACAGACACCCTGAAGTCTGTCCGTTGAGACCTGATGTGGTGCTCATGTCAGTCTGAGGCATTTTAGTTGAGCTGGTACCTGTAGCCTGGCTCCTCCTGGCGACGTGCACAGGGTGGTGGAGTTACTCCACCTCCTGCTGAGCTGCTGGAGAGCCTTGGAGAGGGTCTTGGGGCTCTCCGTCTTTCCTCCTGGCTGCTGTAGTTCGGGGCTCTTCGTGGGATGCTTTTGCAGGAGACATCAGGCAGTGAATTCACACGGCTGCACGGGGCACATCCAGCTCGCGTTAGCATGCAAAGAAACGCGTTCATTCAGATTCTGTCCTAGGAAACAAGGACAACTTATGCAATCTAGTAGGAAATTACTGATTGTGGAAGCTTTTCAAGCTGCTGCGAAGGTCTGTGATCAGTAAGAATATGAGATATAAAAGAATAAATGAGCTATAATAAATACTGTAATAATACACTTGCCCCAGACTTTATTCTGTGCAAGCTAGTAGCACTTCATTCTTTACTACTTCTGATTGCTAAATGACCATCTAAAATGTGCAGGGGTAGGTATTTATACCAGATTTCATTTGAAATAATTGATGGTTTATTATTTACTTGTGTTGGCAGATCTAAAAATTAAAATTATCTAAACGTACTGTTAACCTACTTTGATTGCAGCCTGTAAGATGTGTGCTTTAAAAAAACCCAGGAACCTAGTGGCTGCTTCTGAGGCTGTTTTTCTTGTCAGCTTTGGAAAGAAGTATTTACATCCAGGGGTAACGATGCTAAAATTAATAAACTAAGGAATTTTTGCTCAAGGGGGACCAAAAGAAACTTGTGTGTTCTGAAATTGATTAAAATGCATTCTCTTTGGCTAGAATTGAGTTGGTGCCAGAAGAGTGGTCTCAAACTCATGTGGAAGGTTTGTTATTTATTTATTTACTTTTTTTCATAGTTTGCAAAATCTCTCTGTAAATAAACAATATACCCTAAATCCAAACTAGCCAGGTCAACTGCACTGTTTACTCAGCCCAATGTGCACAATTAAAAAACAACAACAGCAACAACAACAAAAATCAAATGAGTACAAACACGAGTATAATTACTGTGAGCTCTTACTGTTTTTAACAGACTCTTCTTGGTGTCTGACGCTTGGTATTTTCAGATGTATATTAATATGTCTCGAGGATCCCTCATTTAAATTACTGTAATCTTAACTGCATTCTGAAGGAAATACAAAGTTTCATAAACTGTGGAGTTACCTAAATATTGCTGTTTTCCTTGAGCACCTGCTTTTCCTGCTCGTTAGAAGTAAGCTTTGTGAATACTGATTGCCGTCCTTACTTAGCCCCAGAACTTGAGCCAGGAGCATATGATGGATTTCACTTCTTTGCTATGTTTGCATTTTAAAATCCTACCTTAAGAAAGAAAAACAAATTTAAAGGGTGGAAATTCAGTGAAAGGCACCCAGAAAATCTATTGGGATCTACTAACTTGCCATTTCATCTAAATATAAAATATGCACAGCAGTTGTACAACTGTATGTTTATATGCAGCTCGGCATTTTTGACTGAAAAAGAGAGCTTTCTTAATATAGCCCAAAGTGTGATTTCGCTTGGAAAAGTGAATCTGTAAACTTAGCATCATGTTTATTGTCTTAATGACTTTTCAAATTCCAGACTTGATTTGTACACTGGCGCAGCAGCTTGTTTATCCTGACTGCAAGCTCAGTCTGAGGTCAACAAGTCTAGCGGCGTTCGAGGGCCCACAATTAATGCAATAGTTCATCTGTGGGAACGGTTACGCAATTTAACATCTTATCATGTCACCACATCAATCCATGGTTGCGGTACGCTGGCCTATAAAAATGCTGCTGTCCTTCTCCAAGTCTCTCCACCCAGTATTGTGTTTTCCTGTCCTCCTCCCTTCTGCTTTCCGCACAAAAGGGAGTTCACTGAAAACGCCTGGTTTGCCCCCAGAGTGCTAATCTTTGAAAGAAAGAGTGGGAAGGCAGCAAGGCTTTCAACTCTCCTACAGAGACAGGCAGAGGGAGCTGGGGTTGTTCAGCCTGGAGAGGAAAAGGCTCCAGGAGACCTCACAGGGGCCTGCTGGTGCCTAAAGGGGGCTGCAGGAAAGCTGGGGAGGGACTCTGTGTCAGGGGGTGTAGGGATAGGGCAAGGGGGAATGGCTTTAAGGTAAAAGAGGGGAGATTTAGATTAAATATGAGGAAGAAATTCTTCCCTCAGAGGGCGGTGAGGCCCAGGCCCAGGCTGCCCAGAGGAGCTGTGGCTGCCCCATCCCTGGCAGTGCCCAAGGCCAGGCTGGATGGGGCTGGGGGCAGCCTGGGCTGCTGGGAGGGGTCCCTGCCCATAGCAGAGGGTGGCACTGGGTGGGCTTTAAGGTCCCTTCCAACCCAAACAACCCTGTGATTCTCTAAAAGTAGTACTTGTTTGTTCTCTTTCAAAGCTGACTGACGTAAGGCTGCATTAAATTCATTCAGTATGAGCAATGTCTTACCCCAAGGAGCTCCCCTACTGCCATTGGCTTCTCTTATCTCCATCTTCAGCTGAATTTGAGACATCACAGCTCGGTCCCTGCAAAATTGCAGGCTGATGTTAACTGGAGGTGTGTGTTTGCTTGGTACCTCAGAAAACATCGACCTACTGTGTTGGGAAGTGCCTTCACTAGGTATGGAGAAGCTATCGCTGCACTGCCTGTCTGTTGCCACTCTGGGGACAAGTGCAAGTTGCTGTGTTTATTGATGGTGTTACCACGTAATGGATTATTACACCGAAATTCTGCTGCCTGTGACCATGATCAAAAATAGCCTATTTAGGCTATGTGAAGGGGAAGGTGCCCTGCAGTCCTGGCAGTGTGTAACCCACGGTGGTTCACTTTAGAGTGCCATGGATGCTCAAGCGTTGGCTCTCTGCCACTGTAATCTTAGCTAGGATATAAATGCTATATATATATATATAAATATATATATAAAATATATATATTTTAAATAAGCAGTGCATTCTGAATGATATGACAGGATGCTGCTTCAGCATGGTGTAATGAGATCATTTGGTTCCAGCTAATAGAAATCTAGTATCAGTTATACTGCAAAATAACTCGGTGGAAGTCCTACCTAAAATCTACACAAATCCAGCAAAGTTTGCTTGTATTTATGTGGATTATTATCTTTTTTTTTTTTTTTTTTTTTTTAATACCTTTCTTTCAGAGTGCTGAAAAATCTGAAGAGAAGAGAAATTAAGTTGTTACTGAAAAACCAAACAGGCTGCCATCTCTTTTTATTTTCTGGGCTAAAGTCCAATTTTGCACAGCAGTTGCAAAGAAAAAGCAAACGCATCACTAGATTCAGCGAGAAATATTGTAACAGTATGTAATCTCTGTCAAGATAAAATTGCTTTGTGATTTACATTACAATAAATCCTGACCTTTAAGTGCTGCAGACTAAGCTAATCTGTGAAGTACTTTATTCTATCGCTGAATCAGTGTGTGAAGCTGAAGCAAAGCGACTATATTCGTCCCACTATGGTGTTGCTGAAGAGTATGTATGAAAGCAGATTATGGTGCGCCACTCCACGTGCATGACAACAGTGGTGTAATTGGAATATGTAGCCAATTTCTCCACTGTGGATTACTTTGTGGAGTTACACTGTGGAGTTACTTTGATGCTGCTGTAGGAAGTATAAACTAATATTTTTATTATCGTGTCTACATTGACATAAATCACGACATAAAGTTTAAAAATACAAGCTGACCTTCCAATGTGAATTTGCTAATAGCTCATTCCCTCCTCCTCTTGCTCCTCTTTATTGATTTTATATCATTATTAGTATTTATTATATTACATTACATTATTATTATTATTGTTATTATTATTATTATATGACACCTTACAAGTCATCTTAGATATTTCAACCTCAGTTTAAATGCTGTGGACTTTGCCTCTTGAAGTCTGGCTTAGAGCACTGTTTGGGTGTAGCCTGTTGTAGTTGTCGCCTTTGGCACTCAACTTCATGTTCTGTTGTTCTATTTGCTGAAAAAAAAAATTCTTAGAATGAATATTTCAGGGATTCTTTAATTATGCATTTACCCAATGGTCCTTACCAGAAAACACATAATATTCACCAGATTGAGTAAGGAGGTAATCAAGCAGTTATTAAAACAGGAATTCTTGACACAATAGCCCATAACACAGCAGTTAAGTTTATTGCGTCATGGTCTAAACACTTGGAACACTTAGCCTATGTATTTATATATGCACTTAGCGGCACTCTTATTATGAAGCACTTAGGTCTACGGAGCCAATCGGATCTGCAGACTAGGAACATATTATAAGCTCCGTAATTTTGCTTAGGGAGCACCGCATGCTGTGGAGCTAACTGCTCTTTAAAGCTTTTAACATTACTGCAGGACCACCTCGCTTTGACATTCACTGGAAAGTGGGGAAGAGCCACAGATGGCGGAAAGGGTCTGTCAGGGTCTTTCTCAGGTCTTCGTCCCATAGTAGTTTTATTTTTATTAATTTAATTCTATGTAGTATTCTGTGGCCACCTATATTTTCTGACATATGACGATATATCTTATTTATCGTGGAACTAGCCCTCCGTTTATCTGTATGGCACTCCTTGCAGCTCTAGAACTGTATGCATGTATATATACAATACTCTGACAATACACATCGCATACTCTGTTACACACACATATTTATAAATATGCACATATACCTTTTGTTTTGTTTTGTTTCTGATTGTATATAAATATACACATACACACAAAAACAGCATCACTCAGGCCTGTTTGGATCTGGTGCCGTGGGATAAGTCAGGAAGGAAGAACGGCGGCTGATCTCAAACAGATGCTGGAAACAAAGATGGGCACTGATGTGCGGTGTTACGGGGAGGGAGGAAAAGTTACATGACCCCAGGAAAAGGAAGAAACAGGGTAATAAGAGAAAGAGCTGTAAGAGCAAAATATTCTATGTGATAATAACTGTGATGATGGGCAATATAAGGTTTTGAGTTTCACCTGAATGTTTGTGAAATATCTTTTACATATTTTACTCTTCTTCTGTTGATGAGTCTTTTAGATATGGCAGAATCTCTTTGGGAAACTAGAGGGAAAGAGGGGAGGCATTAGAAATTTTTTTTTTTTTGGGGGGGGATGTTAAAATATTTGACATTTTGTTTTGAAGAAATCTTGTCATTTCAACTTTTTTTTTTTTTTTGCAAACCTGCACTTAAAAAAATTCTTAGAGTATGCAGGCAGGTCAGGAAGCCCCTGTTCCTCCCCGCTGGTGTCTGGGGGCAGACAGCCAGGCACAGAAGCTGCAGACACTTGAGGACGGTTTGGCTTGCGGGTGTATGTGATGTACAGCACACCTGCCATGGTCAGCAGAGTCCAGAACAGAGTTCACTGAGGACTTTCTGGTTTATTTATTTATTTTTAAAGCAGTGTTTTTACAACAGAACCACTTTCTGAAAATGGTCTGTTTCGGTTTCATTTTTGTTAAGAAATGCTTTTGACACAAAGTTTTGAAACTGTTAGATGCCTTTTGACACTTTGACATTTTATTTTTAATTAAAAAATCTCCCTTCAGTAACCCATGCAACCCCTTGGCAGTATAAAAAATGCCTATACTAAAGTGGAATTTTTATAAACTTTCAAAAAGGGGAAATCTGGAGAAATTTCTCATATTTCAACAGTTGACTTGTTTGTTTTGTTACTTTTGTTCTTGCCTGTGAGGGTTTCTGCTGAGATTTCACGTTTGACTGCCAGATCTTTAGGGATACCATTACCTTGAGTGACTATCCCTGATAGCATCCACCTCTGACAATGCCAAGGTTACATTTATACTAATGAACGTGTCAAAGAGCGATACCGGAGCACTAACAGATGCTTTAGACATATTGTTCATCTCCCGCCATTCTGATATGCTGTTCTGGATGCTACTCACAAAAAGAAAAAATAAGGGGAAAAAAAAAAGAGCGAGAAAATAAAATTAGACCTTGTTATATCATTTCAGTAGGTTCAGGCTGAACAGCTGCTTGCAGTGAAGAAATAAGGGCACTTGTGTGAACTGGCAGCTAATGGCAACTGCTGGTGGCTGAGGGAGTCTTTCAATAAATACAGTGCTGTGACAGCCTGAGGCATCAGTCCACGTAGACTTCATAGGATGTTTATCAGGCAGTAGACTGAACCTCTGCATCAGCCTGTGTGCTGCTGAGCTCTGCCACCATGGTGTGGGCCATGGTAGGCTGCCTGCTGACCCGGAGAGGTCAGGAGGAGGAGGTGATGGTGGTTCTCCGAGCGTGAGACCAGGAGGCTGCGGAAGGAGAGGAGGGGAGGCATGGCTGTCTCATGCTTCCTCAGCAAGGCAGAGGTTTGGAGAAAACCCTCTTTTCTTGACTGCTAAGTCATCTGGGCAGCTTCCGTGGGAAGGAGATAGAAGATGAAGGGTGTTGTGTTGAGAAGATCTACCGTGTGTACCCATATGTCTTCCCAGTTGTTGTTCATTTCTCTGGGTATCACTGACCCCAGTGAAGCCTGCCCGTACCACTGCGTGCCAGTTTGGTGCACTGGCTTCTGTTCTGGGAGCAGGTGAGGCAGGGTTGGGTTAAAGGTCTGACGTTTTGGGGTTTATCCTCAAGGTGGGAAGATTAAATGAGCAGAATGAGGCCAGAAACCCCATGCACCCTATGGGCCAGAAACCCCACAAACGCTACCTTTTTCAGACCCCAAATGTTTGATAGCTTGTTTCCAAGATAAGTTTTTTAGCCACATTCTGTCACAGCCACGTAGTCTTAACCTTGTTTTCCTAAAAAAAAATGTACATCTTCATGTGAAACAAGTCTGCAAAAAAAAAAGGTTTTTTCAAAATAATATGTATCAGTGCCTCTCTGGGCAAGCATTTGTTCCTGTCCATTTACACAATGGTTTTACAGTACTGTTGTCTGTAGGGACAACAGCAGTGTGTCCTGAGATGTTCCATGTACTTCCATTCAACATGATCTTAAATATTTTATCAGGGCTTAAAATACAGGACTCTCTATCCACTTACTTAAAGTTAGATTCTTTTTTTTCCCCCTTACTGTTCATTTATGGTTTTCACTCTCTGTTTCACAGCAGCTTTATTTTTTATAAGTTTCTGAAAGTATGTATATATTTTTCTTTGTTTTCAAGCAAACAAAGAGCCAGCAAGGCGAACAGTGAGATGGTTTTCTCGCTGTATTTCGGATCTCAGCTCACCACCACGGGCTGGCTAACAGCAGCGTGCTGCACGCACATCGCACCGCCCGCTTCCTGCCCGACGCGGAGCACTTCGTGTGGGCGCAACCCCCAGGCATGGCCGATTCACTTTTCAGAACATACCTATATAAAGACAGCGCCGGTGCGGGACAAGAGGTGCTTTAAATCTCTCTCTTCTGACCTCAGAGATCTGCTCGCAGAGGTTCAGCAAGCTGACGCTGGAAGGAAAAAGACCAGGCCTTCTGCTCCCCTCCAGGGACGAATGGAGATGTGTCCCCCATGTCTTGCTCGCTGGCTGTGGGCCTCCCTCTGCTCCCTAGGGGTTTGAGAGGGACAAGCACTGGCGCTGGTGGCATGATTTTTGGGAATGCTGCCATTCGGCTTGGGCCATGGACGTGGCTTGGCCTCTGAGTTTTCGCTTAGTGTGGGCGGCCTCCGCCACAGGCAGCATGACACTGGCTTGCAGAAACAGGAGGCATGGGGAGAATGAAGTGGAAATTAAATCCCCAGCATGGTGGCAGGCAGCCTTCCCCACGTCGGGGGTCTTCCACCACAGAAAGAGAGCTGCCTGCCATGGCTGCTTCACCGGGGTGCTGGCAGACTCCCTCACACACATGGTGAAACGAGACTGTGTGTATTATGGGCTTAAGTTGCGCCAGGGGATTTTTAGGTTAGATGTTAGGAAGAACTTCTTTACTGAAAGGGTTGTTAGGCACTGGAACAGGCTGCCCAGGGAGGTGGTGGAGTCACCATCCCTGGAAGTCTTTAAAAGACGTTTAGATGTAGAGCTTAGGGATATGGTTTAGTGGGGACTGTTAGGGTTAGGTTAGAGGTTGGACTCGATGATCTCGAGGTCTCTTCCAACCTACAATTCTGTGATTCTGTGATTCTGTATTCACCTGCCCGAAAGTGCCGAGCTCTCCTGATGGCTGCTCCTTCTCCCTCCCCACCTTCTATGCCTGAGCTCAGGATCTCCAAAGCCCCAGTGGTCACCCCGGTTGGCAGCAGGCCCCAGCTCCTCCACTCCATGCATTTGCTCCCACCTGCCCTGGCAGGGTGAGCAGTGAGCAAAACGGCCTGTTCTCACCCAAAACATGCTCAGTGGCAGTGGAGAAGGTTTGTGTCATCTTGGGGTGGCGGCAGCACGTACTCCAGGGCTTTAACTTTTGCCGGTGTGCCTTTGGAAGACTGTCTTGCACAACAAGGTGCATCGGTACATACAGGAGGGTGTTTGCAGATTTTTGGGTGCATGATCCATGTTAAGGTACGTGTCTGTGTTCAAGGAAATTCCTCATGAAACTGTGCTTTCAATTATTGCTTTTTCCCCTTTGGTGCTTTAGTAGGTGGTCCTGATGGACTTTAAAGGTGGAAGCTTAAAGGTGGAAGTTTAGCCCATACCGCTCTGTGGGGTGAGGTGAGGTGGGAATATGGAGAATGGGGAGAGAGGGAAGGAAGAGAGTAAGTGGGACTGGCAGCTGGCTGGCCTGGCAGCCACAGACAGCCTCTGGCCTCCTCAGCTGCTGCCTCAACCACAGCTGGGCTACGTGGACACCAAGCATGTGTGACACAAGGCCCGAGCCAACAGTTGTGGCATTGGCATGATCAGGACCTTCAAGCTGTTTGGAATCCTAGATCTTTGCATATGCCTTTCTTCTCCTTTACTGATAATGTGTGATTTTGCCCCATTCCTTCATCCCATCTGTCATCTGGTCCTGCCGGTGACACTGGTATGGAAGTGACAGCCATGGTGGTTTCCCTCTTGCCATGGTGGCTGTGCCTTTGCTGCCCTGCAGCACAGTGGGGAGGTGAGTAAACGTGGGTGCTGGAGATGTTGTGTTTGGGTGGTGTGGCTCCCACCATCTCCTGAAGCAACAAACAAGCTGGTTACCTCCAGCCCAGCACCTTCATCCCCATCCTGAAGCTCAGGAGCTGGGTGCCAAGGCAGAAAGCCTCTGTCCCATTGCTCCAGGACCCCAAGCCTGCATGCTTATAGCAGAGTGGGAGCCTTGGGGCCTCTGAAGCACTCTGCCATCCTTCCCCAGCCTCATGACATCACCTCTGTATCTAGTGAAAAAGTAATCTGCTCAACCTTTCTCTCTTCTTTTTCCTGAGGATTGTCACAGTAAAAATAAGTCCGAGGCCACAGAAGGAGTCTGCTGCTGGAAGGAATGAGTCCTGCTGCCTTTGTGAATTATGTCAATGATATTGTGATCTTGCCGGATTGGTATGGACAGGACAAGAGTTTCTACTGCTGTGAGTAAGAGGAAAAAAAAAAAACACCCAGCACCCACCCCCAACCCTGTGCACATTCAGAAAATGTATGGTGGATGTCTGTAAATTTTAGAAATAAAGTTAATATTCCTGGATAGATTACACACAGCTTGAAATAAACAAACATCCCCAATAGCAATTTAGATATAATTCTCTCTCTCTCTCTCTCTCTCTCTCTTTTTTTTAACTTAGATTTATACAGTAGTTACTGTAGAAAGACCAATAATGTCAAGAACAGTGGAAAAATATTTTTCATTAGGAAAAGACATACTGGAAATTTATTCCAACCCCGAACTCTGCGAACATGCTGGCAGTTAGTATAAAACAAAGCAAATACTCAGGTTGTGAAAAGTTGTTTTCTCTCTGTAACTTCCTGAATGTTACCCTAACTGGATTTTCAGATTGGTTTCTGTGGTCTGCAGCTATGCACAGCAGAAGAAATTGCAGGCATCTCTTAAGCTGAAAGAGTATTTTTAGATGTTTTGTGGGCTGTGTATCAATTACTTTATAATATAGAGTTAGTAAGGAATGTATGAAATATATTTAGTGTCTTTTGAGAGTATTTTAAGAGCATTTGATTCTGACACATAGAATATAATTTACAGGGATGCAAGTTACATCATTATAAAATTATATATTGAGAAAACAACACCACCAAAAAAAAAAAAAGGGAAGAAAATCCTTTGAACCCTGACTTGAGGTATCCACCCTTGAAAGGAGTGGAAGTTTTCACTAAAGAGTCTTTGCTTTCTATTCAAAGGAAGCTTTTAGAAGATTGTACAACCAGTGATTTTTCTGTAAATTATTGTTGTATCAGTGGTTATGCTAATGCCAGATGCATTACTGGACGACTGTTCCTTTAGCCTTAAAATATCTTGCGGACACCTTCCAGCTTTCTCGGCTCGCCCTGTCTCTTGGCTTGCATGGGGAGAGGAGGTAGGAGGAGAAGGGCTCCTCTTTTCTGTTTCACATTTTATTTTTTAAATTACAGAAAAATGTCAAATGCTTTGATAAGAGGTTTTAAGATCAGTTTTGATTTTTTTTTTTTAAATAACCAAAACAGAACTAATATGTGTTCCTGATATGAATAACTGAGTGATCACACCATGACTTTAATGTTTTTCCAAGTGCCACTGCAGTGAATGGGTTGGAAGGAGGGAATTATCACCTTCCCTTCTGTTTTTAGCAGTGACTAGACACACCATTTGCATGGGGCTAGTGCTACCTTTCCATTGGGAGCATTAGAGAAAAGTTTCAAATGCTCTCCCCACTCCCAAAGAATGGCTGGACAGGCTGGGAATAGAAACACCTCCCATGAATTACATCAGCCTTGCCAGCATTGCCAACATGGGCCGTGTAGATGAACCCCCACAAAGCACCTAGGAGTTAGTTTCCACCACAGCCGCCACTGCAGTCTCACTCCCAGTAAGTCCAGTGTTATTCAGTGTTAAATTCAGGTATCTGGTGGGCAGCAGAAGCGTTCCTTTGAGCCAAGCACAGTACTCTTTGTTTCTGAAATTGTTTGTAAGTAGGTCAATTACAAACTAGCTTTATTATTTTTTTCTCTCTACAAATTTGTTTTGCGTGTGTTACGCTGACATGTACATGACACGTACATGACACTGGTGAGAATGTGCCTGAACCTGATAGTGAAATCTGTCTGAAAGAATGGCAAAACTGATGTTCTGCCCCTTCTAAATGATTTTGGGACACTGCGAGCCTGGAAAGGCTGTCCTGCTGGAAGCAGGAAGGAAAACTTCTCGGCCCATCACCTGTTTATGGGACTTTCACCAGCAGGATCAGGTGATCTACCCAGATCTCCTGGATTCTGGAGACGTGGTCGTCATCTGTAGGACAGAGGTGTACTCAGTGGTGAGACAAGGGATTGTGGCCACTTACAAACACCATCCAAAATTTACACCTGTGTTTCCAGATTTAGTACCTGAGTGTTCAGGTGCCTATTTGCAGAGAGAATCGACCCTTTCATTCCACTTATGCAAATTCTGGGCAGATACACATTTTGCAGTCACCACTCAGACAATGAAGCTTTGGTAAAAAAGAATGTCTCTTGACGGAAAATTTTCCACCCAGATCTCAGGAGATGTCTAGTAGTGACTGCTTCTGGGTGGAAACAACTATTCTTAGATCCTTTTAAAATTTCTACTTTCAAAATGAGCCATAACATTTCAGATGTTAAAAAAAAAAAGTCTCTTTAAAAGGCAGTTAATATCTGTCAAGCCTTTCTGCATTTCCATATTTCTTTTCTTCTAACCAGTGCAACTGACCCATGTCTTCTGTTGACCACTGAAGAAGCTGAAAATACCTGCTGCGTCGTGAATTCCTTATCCTAAATTGTTTCATTTCCCCGATGGAGATCCTTCTCAGCTGCAAGCAGCTCAGTCTGGCCTGGGGCAGAGCTGGGTAAAGCTTTGTCAGACTCCTGTGTCATTGCCCAGTGATCCCGGCACGAACCTGCTCTGGGATAAACCTACAGCAACGTCCAGCTGGCCAGGAGCCGTCTGGGCAATAAGCTTTACAAAGCTGCAGTCCAAAACTGAGCTGACAAACCTATTGTGAGAGTATGTTTAACGCTGCAAGGGGCTCAGATGCCCTAAAATGATCATAATGCAGAGATCACATAAATATGACAGTAAACTGCCTGATCTTCTCCCTGTCCTCCGCTGTAAAACAAACAAAAAAGCCACCTTGAATTGCTGGCATAGCTCAGCACTAGATTTTCTCTGATTGATATTGTGAAGCATTGTAACATTTCTCATTGCAGATTCTGACCCCTGTACCATGCCTCTCTTAAATGAAAATTGTATGATTTGACAGGATTTTTCCTTAGTGTCTGCAGGGTATGGCAAACAGGAGCTAAGGACCTTGCCTTTGTGTCTTCCTTCCTTCCTTTCCTTCCTTCCTTCCTTCTTTTCTTCCTTCCTTCCTTCCTTCCTTCCTTCCTTCCTTCCTTCCTTCCTTCCTTCCTTCCTTCCTTCCTTCCTTCCTTCCTTCTTTCCTTCCTTCCTTCCTTCCTTCCTTCCTTCCTTCCTTCCTTCCTTCCTTCCTTTCTTTCTTCCTTTCTTCCTTTCTCTTTTTTCATTTTGTTTTTAAATTACAGGAAGTTCAAACAATTAATTTTCAAGTGAAGCTGACACTTACTTCCTCTGTTAACCTTCAGCAACATTGCTGTGTGTTTGTTTGGCAGTGGCCTTGAAGCAATTGTCAAAGGATCAAGGGATAAAAAAAAGACAAGTCCTACTTTCTATTACCTTACTTCTTACTTACTTACCATGCTGCCTCAGTTGTGACACCTGCACACGAGTATCAGCCCAACCAGCCCGGAAGAAACTCCTACAGTCAAGGTAAGTGGATCTCCAAACGAGTTCTGTAAGTGCTGGCTTGCTTCCTCAGAAAAGCTATTGCTTCTTAATATTTCTGCTGCATTTCCAGCTAACTTAGCAGCCTTTGCACTTGTGGCATCAGCTGTTCATCTTTACAGCAGAAATCTGGGGCTTAATATGAGGGCATCAGCAGAATTTTCTCTGTGAAACTCAGAAGACACTTTCCTCCTCTTTCTGCCGTCACATTTTTAGGAGTTAACTGAGTATCTGGAGAGGTGAGAGAACAGAAACTTCTTAGTTAGCAGCGGGAAAAGTGTCTCTATCAACAGGCCTGGCCTCATTCCAGGCGAAGAACAGAGGTCATTTAAGGAGAAATGTGAAAATAAAAACAGAAATGTGGGAACTTCAAAGAACTGTCCCTTTCTGAACAGTTTGAAGAACTTATTTTCCAAGAGTGGAAATCTGAATGGTGAACTGAACTGAAAATTCACAGTTTAGGAGAAGATGATCTGGTCTACCCAGAAGGCTGTTTTGTTTCTACTGCCATTACGTGTTTGGTCTCTCTTCTGAGTCTGCCAGCCAGACTGAAGAGTTAACCTCTTTCTAGCTCTGGTCTACATCACGTAGCAGTGCTGGTGGAAACGTTCAGACTCTCTAAAACCCATCTTCAGAAGGAGCGTTTCCAGACACAAAAAAGTTTAACACAAAGGCAGACTCGTGACTTGGAGCAAGCAGGAGATAGCAAGAGATTTGTCATACGCTGAGTGTGACGGCTTGTTTAGCTGTTTAGTGTCATGGTTGGATTCATTGATCTCTAGCTAGATACATCACAAATAAAATGACAAGTGGTATACAGCAATGTTGGAAAAGATAAATATCATTTATTATCTCCACGAGGATCTATGCAAGAGCTAGTTTCACAAATATTCCCTTATCAGGATGCTAGATATGATCACTGTCATAAAGGAATTAGCTCAGGCATGACAATATTTCATGTTGAGACAGAACGCGCAAAGCTGTCTGGCTGGTGTTTTATTGGAAATGCATACAAAACCACTTTTCTGTGTGCTTCGTACAACACATTAGCTATTCTGAATTAAAGTACCGCGACAGTCCTAAATGTACCAAAATGTCGAGCGGTGGAAGTGTTTCCCTTTCTCCAAACAGCCCTGTTTTGCTCCAAAGAGCATTGGATGGATGCAGCTCCTCATGGGGCTGCCTTCCTTACTGAAGGGAGCCAGGTCAGTGCCAGGACCAAATTTTGGGCCACCTGATGCAGCTGTGGCCAGCTCCTTGGCTCCTGGTCCAGCTCCACAAGAGCCGAAACTCTCTGGAATGACTTTGGGAACAGAGGGAGAGCAGCAACAGCGTGTCTCTGCCAGGACACAATGCAGTAGGGAAAGATGTGTTATCTGGAGCTTGGTGTGGAAGTGCTTCATCATAAAAAAAAAAAGTTTTTGTAAAATCAGACAGCAGTGGTTGCTGGCAATGGAGCTGTCACTAGCCTTGAGAGCCGACTGCACAAAAATAAAGCGTGTGTGTGACATGGCTTCACGCAGATAAGGCAGGGAGAAGGTAAAAGCATAGAGGGGTTTTGTAGGTAGTCTAATGTTGAAGAGCCAATTTTCAATTTGTAGAGAGCTCACTGCTATCCACTGATTAGAAGAAAACGTTGAAAGAAAAAGAGAACAAGTGAGACAGGCAGGCAGGCAGAAAGAAAAATATATATATATATTTTTTTTTCCGGATTACTGTGTACACAAGTGCACAGGCATGATAGAAATGCAAGAGGTTACTGAAAGCATAATTTCTTAAAAATTGGAAGCGTGCTGTTGTGTGGGAATTAACAAAAGACATACTTCACATGTGAAAAAAATGCAAGAAATGGAAAGCATTTCATCACTTTCTGAGTGTTTGCAAGCACCTGGAGGAAGAGAGGAGCTAATAGACACTGAGAAATTTCTATAGGCATAATGGAGAATAGTGCAGCTAGAATGAGTGGAATACCAGCTTGTGAGCTTTTATTAACTTCAGCTGTATATGAACAATATACGGTTAAGAACACTGCAGAGAAGCTTTTGTTGTTGTTGTTATTTTTGTTTCTTGAAATAATGGAATATGAAAAAACCACAAACTTTACTTGATAAAGAATGAGGAGAACTGCTTATGCTTTGTGGCCATACATGCAGTGCAAGGACGAGAGTAAATCCAGTTGGAGAGGTTAAAGATATCCAGGGAATAGAGAATATTTTGGCAGTATAGAAAACACAATTGAAAAATCATCTAATGAATTGTGACCAGAATTTCCTTTCATCTGTGCTAGAACTGGGAAGGGAACACTTCCCACTGCTCACTGGGGGCATTTTGGAAGAAATGGGTGCCAAGTATTCTTCAAGGACTGATGAACCAGTAGAGTTATGGGTTGTGCCGTTTGGGAAGACAAAAACAAACAAACAAAAAAACACTTATATTCCTTAATTTGGCTTCATCGAAGGGGTTGTGTTTAATGCCTTGTTGCTGAGAAGGGCTGTAGGGGTGCACCCTGTTGTCTCTGCATCTCTGGTGCAGGGGATCTGGGCCTGGGGAACAGACTTCCCATTTGTCCTTGGGCTATTCACTGAGGGTATTGTTTTTAAACATGAAAGGATTGAAAATCACTTCAATTATTTAAAAAAACTTAATCACTTGTCTCTCTCTGTGATTCATTTCCATGTTTTCTCCTATCTTTTACCTTGTGCATTTAAGGCTTGTCATGACAGGTGCTGTCTCTTACTATATGTTTGTAGGATATGAAGGATAATGGGAAATTGCCTGGGTGGAACTCATGACATATTGCTAAACTAGATATAATGAATGAGTTTTAGTAATTATAGTAGATGGCAGAGAGCATCCAATTTTCACATATTGTCTGAGGAACTGTATTTGTTGTTGAAAGCATACCTCAATTTCTATGCTGCTTCTCTGTTATTTCACTTTCCAACACTACCCAGCTTGGAATCTTCTGTAAATGTCACCTTGTGCCTATTTATTTTGCCTGGGTCTGTATTTCCACTTTTTATTCTCTCTGTCTTGCATCAACATTTTCATGCTGTAATTACTCATAAAAGCCTTGGGAAAGTTCTCCTGCCATTTCCGTGGACACGTGTGTTTTACCCTTAATGTGGACTGGAGTTATGGTGGCAGGTCGATTACCTGTCAGCTGCTGGTTAGATGTGCAAACGCAAACCCTACGATATATTGCAGAAGACTGCACAGCCCCAAGGTGATGATCACGACAGAGGGTAGATAAATGTTGCTTCACCCGTCTGTGCCAGAAATGGGGGGGACTGCAGTGGGTGGAGAGGACGTGGTGGGTGGCAAGCTGGACACGAGTGCACCTTTGTAGCACTGAACACGAACCGTGCTCTGAGCTGCATCAGCAGGAGTGTAACCAGCTGATAAGGGATGTGGTTATCCCACTCTATATGGCACTTCTTAGGACATATCTGGAAAAAACTGCACCTGCTTGAGCGGGGAGATTGGGCCAGTTGACCTCCAGAAGTCCCTGCCAGCCTCAACTTTCTGTGATCCTGAGCTGCTGTGAAGTCAAAGGTAGGATGTGTGGTAGAAAGTAGGGTACGACAGGACAGCTCTTGCTCCATGATAAGTCAGTATTCAGTATGGATGCAAGCTCTGACACTGAACAGCAGTGTGTGTTGAATCTGGCCTGTGACCCTTTACCCTCAAGCTGCTCTCAAAGACAGTATATCCGAAATCTATATGTGAATATGGTGAAAATGCTTGGGTCAGCAGCACACGCTTCGTGATTGCAAGAGCAGATGAAATTAAAAAAAAATAAATTGGGTTTTATACAACACTAACGCCGTAGGTGCTAGGGTGACACATTGTCATATCAGGCAAAGAAAATACTACAGAAGGTTTATGCTTAAGAAAGTTTTGAAGCCATGGCAGAGCATATTACTCTGCTTCACGTCGGATCACAGCGCTGCAATGGGAGAATATGTCAGGACAGACTGTCATACCTTTGGATAGCCTCACGCATTCCTGACGTGGAATCCATTATGCCAACCTATGCAAACGAACACTTCTCTAAAGCCTTCTGAAGTGCCCAGTTTTGTCTTAATATATGCATATTCCAGGTATTTAGGTTACAGCACACCAGCATCGTCAGCCATGACTAATACATTCTTTACAGTGAGAAAAGCTTTACTAAGTACAGGCCTGGATAGCAAAGTGTTCCTGGAGTGAAGACATTTGAAAGACATTTTAATTCGGTGGCACCATGCAGAGGGCATTAATCTTTCTTGTGATTTCCTCTATTGTAACAAAGAAAAAGATTTTTAATGTGCAAACCTCGTTAAATCAATCATCCTTGGGAATTTAGATGCACAGTGTGATAAAGGCAACAACTTTCAATACCTAGAGGCAATTTTTTCCATATGTTTTGGATGATGGGACTTAGGAAAAATAAGCATTTTAATGGAATTTTGATCCTATTTAAGACAAAAAAATAATTTAAAGATGTCCTGCTTTAAGATAAATAATATAAATAAAGTATACAGTTGCTACAATGAAATATCAACCTCTGTTGTGCAAACTTGCTTTTGGTGCATGGTCAGGCTGGTTTTGGAGATAATGATCTAAATTATTGATTATCTAGTAAGACAGCAGTGTGATACAAAAACGTGTCAAATATTGATAGGAAAAACTGTTTTCACAGACATCCTTGAATTTACCGAAAATTTAAGCAAGTCTTTGAGATACTGCGTTTCTTCTATTCCAGAGAATGACGAATCCGTACATCCAAACTGTTTGCAAACCTGGGATTTGGTTCTCTAGTCCGAGAAAGTAGAAGTGTAATACTATTTGAAAAAGTCAATGATTATGTCATTTTGCATCACAAAGAGATGGCTGACTATGACTAATCCTCGGGCGTTTGTCAAGCCCAGGCTTCCCATGGGAGAAGATTTTTACTAAGCACCATAGCCTTTAGAGCAAACTAGGACATTTGATGTATTTCCACATGGATAACGGCATTACATGACATCTAAGTAAACTTACATTATCTATTAATTGACAGCTTAGATCTGCCTGGCTCAAGGGGAAGAGATAACTGTGTGAAGGCTGAGGTAAGGTTAGAGGACAAAATGTCAATTGTCACTGGGTTATATCTCATGAGACAACTAGCAGTCCAGCTTTGTAACCCGAATTTGGGCTTGTATATCATGATCCTTTTCCATCCTCTCCTTTTGAAAAACATTTTTTGCGAATGGTAAAGACCACGTGTACTTAAACAAGAGGCTCTTATCTTTGTGTCTGTGTGTGTGCCAGTCTAATGTTGATATAATTTTGGAAGATTTTAAGAGATGCTTAATGTATTTGCATAATCTGGTCCCATTAGACTAATCTGTGGCTCTGAACAATTATGCACTCCGCTATATAGCAGGGAAGAGGCTCAGGAAGCTTTGCCACTCTCTGCTATCTGTTTCTCTCCCTGAAACAAAGCACCTCAGCAACCATAACAAGAACCCCAAACCCCAAATGCCAGCAAACAAATAAACTGCTTATACTCAGTTTAAAATGCCTTAAGTAGGCTTGGTCAATGACTCAGTAGAGAATTTTCTGAGAAAATTTGGCCATTTTTGGCAATGCCCCTCTGTGAAGTTAAAAGTTAAACTTTGTACAACCTTTGTCTTCTGCATCTGTTTATCAAGAACTGTCTTAGGAGGGTAGCTGGTGTGAGAGCATGAAACACAGTGTTCTTACAGAGCTCACACCTTTGTACAGAACAGACAAACAAAAGAATTTGGATGAGAAGCCAGAAAAAAAAAATACCCCTGGCATTAGAATTCCTTTATAAAAATAAAAGTTGCCCTCCCCGACCTCACGCAGTCTTTGTGTCTGGTGTTAGGTTGTCTGTGGCAAGTGAAACCTGCCCACCACTCCTGCTCCGACAGGACTGTAAGCCTGGTACGGGAAAGAGAAAGGCTATTTAACCTGCTGTCCTCTAAATCTATGCACACTTGGTGAGTTAATGTAGCATTCATCAACCTTTGTCTAGCAGAAGAATGTGCATCATCTGCTTGGTCAGAAGGACTGGACGCTGTGGGGATGGTGCAGCTGAAAGCAGCTCTCTGAACAACAGCTACTGGAAAATTGGCTACCACGAGCCTGGTGACACTGGTATGATCATCTTCAAGCCTGAAAGCAGAATTGATTTGTGACGATGAAGCCCTCTGTGAAGGCATCAAGCCGTCCTGTGCTTGTGGGGATGTGGAAAAGGGTATGGACAGGGGCAGTATCCGTGAGACAGCTGACGTGCTGGCTGTTCAAGCCCAAACTTGGGCTTGAAACACAAACTCACCTTCTGGATAATTGCTTGCCTTAGGGACTTTACAAAAATGATACCTAGGCCAAGTCATCTAATCTCCTGATATCTCTAACAGTTAGATATATTACTGCTGATTAACTGAAAAGAACGAGGTGTGCTATGGAACTGAAGATACTTCCTTAAATTTATTTTATGGAACCTTTTCTCTAAAAGAAATCAATAACAAATTTGAATATCTTCCCTAGTACCTTGCCTGGTAGCAGCAGTACTACAGATAGTGGTAAATATTCCAAGCATTTCATAACGCACTGTACTTTGGGCTGACTGTACTTTGTGGCTCAGTTATTAAGTGTTGTAATGTTTAGGTTGGCTCCAGAGTGAGCTCTGTACCACGTCTGTTATCAGGGTACTGTAAATATAGTCTTTTCTTTTTCCTCACATGACTTCTTTCTGTGTGTGTTTTACAGACTAGGAAATGCACTATTGCAAAATATCTGGGAGTTTAAAATCATTAAATAAGACAAGAGAAAATCATATATGCAGAATTTCAGGTATTTCTGTCACACTTCAAACCACAGAGGAGTTTGTTACCAAGAAAAGACAGATAAAGAACAACAGAAAATAAATAATATAATGAAGACGTGTGATGAAAACATAGGCGATGGCCTTCTTAGTGAGACAAGGTCTGAGAGGACTACTGTAAGATGGATGAAAACGAGCCGTCACACATTAAGAGTGCTTTAAGAAAGCTCCGGGTCAATATTTTCAAACGTATATAATAAATTATTTACCGCCTACAAATCCATTTTTGGAAAATGCGTCGGGTATAAATTAAGTTTTCTGAATGCACTTTGTGGCCATTAAGGGTCGGACCCTGGCTTCTTCTAATACTAGAAATAAATAAGTCTGAAAATGCGAGAAAGTTTTCTGACGGGGGCTGCCTGGCCCTGCTGATGGATATGGACAGGCCACACCTCACAGGCCGATAGCAAAATCCAGCGGTGCAAAGGGCAGGTCGCTTTGGGACCAAAGCACCCCTTCGGTCTCTGAATATGACTGGCAGAGCTGGTTTTGGTGAGCCCAGAGCAGAAAGCTCATGGTCACGTCAGGAAAGGACCAGGGGAAAAAGCAGCGTGGGGCAGGTGCTTGGACCAACTGGGCAGGCTGAGGCTCCGTGCTCCTTTAAGTCCCTTCTTTCCCACTGACAAAATCACTTTTATGGAGACCTTGAAGAGCCAGGGGCTCCATGCCTTGCCAAGGATGGGGTACAGGGAGCCCCTCCTGGTAAAACAGCTTTAATGGGAGCAGAAGCAGGAGAAAAGGAGAGAGGTCTACATTTCTATTTCCCCCCCGACTTGTACTCAGGAATATTTTGTGGTGCCTCTGCTGTAATTTCCTGGCGGCTCTGTACATCAGCTGCTTTCCAAACTAGAGAGATGGGCACACGACAAACACACACACACACGTGCATGTGCACGTATCCTCCCTTTTATGTGAGCCCAGTGCCAGATTAGAGATTGCCAATAGGACTTTAGAAGATGATAAATACCGTGATATGAAAATTAAAATAGCAAAATGGGGCTGGCTGCAAATTCACTATTCAAGTTTAGTAATTTGAAGATTCTTACAGCAAATCTTCCATTTTTTCCAGCATTTAGAGGCCATTCTTAGCCTGAATTTCAGCACACATTAGTTTGGAGATGCTATTACTTTAATAACTGTGCATGTATGATTTTTTACTGAGTCGAATTATAATGTCTTGCAGACATGTAGGCAAAACAGCGGACTTTTTTAGGATCTGAGAAAGTACAAGTTGTAAACATAGTGCAGTAAAAATGCCTTCTTCTCTGTTTCCCATTGGCTGTTTGTCAACTTGTTCCCTTCCCACACTCTCACAGCACTTGGTGTATCCCTCCGTCAGCCAGCGATCCTGGGATGCATGAGGTCTGGGCATTTCACGCAGCCCCTCTCGTGCTGCAGCACAGACAAAGAGAAAGACTGAATGCTAATGAGGAAACAAATCTGCTAAATACTGCTGCACACCAGAGCATCCGAGCATTTGGTAGAGATTTATCACTGCAGAGAAAACAACAGATCAATCTTACAAGTGCGATGGAGGTAACAATTAAAGACAGATTCTAATTATTTATTTATTTCTGGGGAGAAGCACTACTCTGAATTCCAGTTTGGGGCACAAGTTTGTTTCCCTTGAAATCATAGTCCTTAATCACACTTAGCTCACAGACAGCCTGTATACACTTTACAAGTTACTGCAAATATTCAGTATTGACTTTCCCATTTGTCCTTTTCCCAAGGAGAAAAACTGATGCGGAGATTGCTCTGTCAACTATCATGCTATTTCACTGGTTGTTGAAACACAGAAGAATATACTGAAAATAGTAAGTTATCAGGCACAAATATTTTTCTGTAATCTTCACAGACCATGGTCTTATGGCAGCAAATCCTGTCCCTCATGTGGAGGCCACCTGGAAGAGGATTAAGGGAGTGTGATGTGGTCTGAGCAAGGGCAGAGGAGAGGTGGACATAGTCCCCTTCCTCAGAAGTCTCACAGCTTGCTTTCCCAAAGGAATTTGGGCGGAAACATATGAAATCCAGCATCTCAGCCATGCCATGCATCCTCCTCTCCTCTGTCTGTGGGGGTATATGGACAGATACAGGGGTTATCTCCAGACAAGAGTGGTTGTTGTCCTAGCCTGAAAAGGCTTCGCTCAGCTACCATGTGAGTTGGTGGTTTGTTTCTCAGCACACAATTCCTACCAAGACGGGTGTCATAGGCCATGCCAGCACTGTCACAGGAGAATGTTTTTGGTATTACCTTCCTGATTTGCTTAAGTACCCAAGACTGCCCCATTTTGGATGTCAGAAATGATATTTCCAGGGCAAAGCTCAAAGACAATATAAGACTGGCCTGAAGCAGACTGGGTAACCTGAAGGGTTTGCTGTAGACTATATAAGCATGAACAACCAAACCTCTTGGTTTGAGATGGGACACTGGGGTTCACTGCATTTATTGTTGTAGTTCTGAGACTCGCTCTGGGCCCAAGAAGAATCCCTGCAGCTGCTTAAACTCTGTCAAGGTACCAGGTCCAGCAAGGCTTACGTGATTGGCATTGATTATTGGAGCTAATGCCTCGCTACTTCGCTGAAGCCGTTTACACCTGTTAGACATACTGCTTCTGGCTTTCTGCTACAGAATACTTCCCCAAAGAGAGCAGGGCCCTCAAATATGAAACTTAACATTTTTTTTTTTTTTTTAAAGGTGAAAAACATAGTTATCCAGGCCCAATTTTTTGGGTTTACATGTGTAGCAAAAAGGTGTTGCGATGCACCTGAAGCGGAGCTGGCGAGACACAGCAGAGCCACCTTCCCTTGGCTCTGTGAAGCCATTTATCAGGCCGGGCTTGCACTTAAAAGCGTATGTCCTGCACTTTTATGTGTACACTTCTGCTTATCGGTGCTGTGAAAGTTTGCAGTCCTGAAGGGCTGGTAATGATTAAAGCAGTCTGGAGCACCACAGCCTGTCTGGTGGGCTTTGACACCCAGGGCTCAGGCTGTATTCCTTACGCATCCGAGCCTCCCATTTTAAGTCCTATTTTCTTCAAGTTAGTGGGAATCAAGCAAGGAATGCAGGTCAGTGTGGAACATCAAAAGGCCACTGCTCTCCCCAGGGGTGGAGGGAAAAAAATAATAAAAAAGATCACGTTTTTTTCCAGAAGCTTTCAAGAAAAAACAAAAGCTGCAGCTCTATTTTACAAAACACACTTAAACAACCTAACACTGAATTATTCATGTCAGTTCTGAAACACAAGCTTTATAACCCTGAATTAATTGCCCTTGGTGGTGAGTATATCTAGTCTCATTGTAAATACTCTGCCAATTGAAATACAAACATGTTCTGTACAAAAAAAGATGTTAACACAAACAGTGTCATAAGCTTAATAATATTGTCACCTCCTTCTTCCCAGTCACTTTGAACCTAGTTTTACTTCTGAAGCCAGTAGGCTGACTGGAGTTTAACTGGTGTAGCTGGGACCAGAGTTTTTCCCACCAACTGCATTTTTCGGGGGGAGATCACTGGTTCTACCAGTTTTTAGACACAAGTCTAAATTGTGTCTTTTAGGCACATTTTGTCCTATCAAACTCCCCTGGTAGGGTTTCTGTGCTAGGTAACAATCATTTTGTATGATTTTTAGACACTTTTTTTTTTTTTTTTTGCCATTCTGGGTTGTGGTTAGCCAGACAGCCACCTGAAATCTATGACATTTTCCCTCTCCTTGAAATAAGCTCCTGAAAGTCACCATTTCCAGTTGCCCCTGCACGTGCTGTGTCCATAGCAATTTGCCTCTCGAGGGCAGTAATGTCAAAAACAAAACGAAACCAACAAAACAAAAAGAAATGAATAAAATAAGAAAGAGTTTAGGGCTTTTCTGAATCAAAAGCTAAATCCTGGCTTGTGCAGTAACTGGGAACAACTTGTTTACCATGAAGCTTTCCTTTTGCCTGCATTGTTGATCAGGTGCAGAATAAAGTGTATTATTATTATTATTTTTTTCACAAATACACAGAAACCTCTGGAATTGGTGGTGGAGATAAGGTGGCTATATTTTAAACCAGACCCTGTTGTGCGGTGCTGTCTGCCAGCGAAGGAAAGTTGCTCCTCATAAGAAATGCGGAGTACTTTCTTAAAAGAAACCTGTGCCCTCTTTCCTTTTACCGGGATTTTAATAGATAGATAGAATAAGATTTCGTCTTGCAACAGAGGTGACATTTAGCTAATGGGAGGAAGCCTCCGCTGCAGCCAGCTCCTAAGTGGCACTTTTGATGTGGGTGGTGGGAGGAGAAGGGCGCCTCATTCATGGCTACGCTCCCCTGATCTGGAGACGAGACGGCTGCCATTTCAGCCTACTGGCACCAGCAATCGCACTGGGCCGTCGCCTGTGGCACCATGCTGGCCAAATCCGTTCTCATCCTGGCCAGAGGAACGAGGGACACCAGAGGATGTCCCTGCTGGAGAGGGGCCTCGTGCTGCCCCCACTGCTTTCTGCAGCCCTGGTGGGAAATGAGGACGGCAGCCACCACTCCCCCATCGCAGCGCACCACTGAGGCACGGCTCCGCTCTTCCTTGGCTTGTGCTTCCCTGCAATCCCCTGGAGTGGCCTCTCTGTGCCCTTCTGTGTCTAAATTTACCGCGGGCCCAGCCTTGGACGTTGCTCTGGATCTCCGGCATTTCCCACGGCCGAAACCTGAAGGAGGAAGGACTGGGGCGGCACAAAGCCTGACGTCCGCATGCCCAAGCCCACCCCTCCCTCGAATAGCACCTTTGTGGGGGATTTGTCCTCTCCCCCTTGTGCTGGTGCAAGTTCATGGCATTTTGGGGCAACATAGACAAAATAACATGACGTTTGTGTATGGTGAATCTTCTGCTGGTTTAACAAGAGGCCCTGCAGAGTTTTTAAGGCTTGCCCCAGACACCTCCCTGTGAAGCCTTAGGAGGGTGTAGAAGCTGAGGGTGGGCGTGCTTCCTAAGCTGTTTGTGCAATTGGGATATTGCAGATTAAAGGTTTAGAGCACGTGGGTTTATTTCAGCACCCTGCGGGCTGCGGGAACACCTTCCACACTTGGGCAGCTCACTGGGAGGCCTGGTCAGCCAGGGTCACCCAAATACTGGGGGCACTGGGTAATGTGGTGCTCCTCGCAGAGATGGGACGGGCACGCCACCTTCTTCTCCTCCTTTCATTCTTTTCTTTTTCCCTTCCTTTGATCTGCGACATGCCATGCCCTACGTGGCAGGTGGCATGACACAGAGGAGAAGCCAGAGTGAGAAATGGCTTTCCTTTCACTCCGAGCCGTGACATAAGCTGGGAGGCACGGCAAACCTTATTAAGGCTATTATTGCTGCGTTACCTAATGACTGCTGTGCATATAAAATATAATGTTTTTATACAGAGACACCCAAACGTTCAAAAGCAACTAATGGTTTTGGACATGCCACCGGCAGCGGATTCCTCTCTCTTTAAATACCAGATTGGCTTCGAAATTGTTCGGAGGCTCTGCAGCTAAAATCACTAGTCCCTTTGAAAATGTAAGCTATTTTTTACCGACTACGTATTGTGGCTCCTGCACTTTAAGGTTTTTATTCCTCAAAAAGTACTAGTAATTATCTTACAGTATGTTTTCCTGGTAGAGGAAGCCCACACTAGACATGACAGCCAGGTGGACAGAAAAACATACTTGCACGGAGCCAGGCAGCGGTACAGTTATAGGTCCAGGAGGAAGCAGAAATATACAGCAGGGCTTGCACTGTTCGTAGGGGTCAGGGAGATGCAGCCATATGTCAGGTCTGCATGCACAGGGCAGCGCTAGGGCACTCAGAATAAGCACCGCTGCCCTGCCTTTACATTGTATGACACAGCAGCAATCTTTGGCTGGATGTAATGGGAGAGTACAACAGGCCGCTTGCACGTGAACCTTTCCTCCCTCCCTTTTGTGCACACCAACAAAGCCACCGCTCGAGACAAGAGGCTCGTATTTAAGCCTCCCCATGCCCCATGCTTGTGGGTTATCCTTACAGGGGCCACGGGCGTGCGCAGGGGATGGTGACAGCAAAGCCTCTGCGCCTTGCTGCATCCCTGCCTGGCCTGACTCCCACCCACCAGTCCAGGCGGTGAAAATCGTGGGTGAGACGGGTGTAACAAAGCGTGCAAGCCACGGCACGGCCTGGTTTTTCCATCTGTGTCCGTGGCAGTGCGATTCACCCAGAAGGGGGAGATATCAGCCTGCATGCTGCGGCAGTGAGCCCGTGCGGCGGCTCCCGCTTGAAATTTGTCTGACGGGGAGATTTCTGCACAAACCGTGCAATTTGGTGCTGGAGCACGCTGGACCTCATCTGCTTAAAAAGATGCACAGATATAGTCATCACACTTCATAATTTAATAAACTGCTAAAAAATTGCACACGTTTTCGTTTTAGCAACTTAGGTCCCGCAACTAAACTCACGATGCTACAAAGACATTTGAATTTTTCACTAATATGTCATGAGCGCTGCACCCATTGCAAATTAATGAGTCTCTGAATAGCACTGTGCATTTGTCATTTGAATTTATGCTAATGCGCTGAGGTCTCCTGATGATGTTGATAGTCCACAGCAGCTGCTCAAACTATAGAATGCACACGCATGTTCCTCCACTTTTTATTCATCTTTCCTTGGATTTTTCTGGTCTATCATTTGGGCTGTGGTCCTGCAGCTGGTTATTGATAGGGCTGCTAATTATCTTTGACTTTACACTACAGACTTGACCCCCAACACTGAGCAGAAGTAATGGATCAGTGCTGAGAGGATCGCGTACATCACACGGCAGCAGCCTCAGACCAGCGGGTCAAGAGGAGTTCATTGAGAACCGATGGTATTTACAAAGAATTGTTGGCATGGTAACCGATAACTTTTTTTTTTTTTTTTTTTTTTCCCTAACTTCCAAATAAATTACACCGAGTATAATTTAAGTATAACAATTAAGCACAATAACGAGGCCGAGGCTGCGCTCGCATCCAGCACGTATGGTGGAGGATGGCATCTGCTTCTTCCTGCCCGTAGGAAAGAAGCCAAATCCCGTCTCCCAGCCTTCCCACCCAGCGTGGGACAGTGGCCACAAGGTGCTGGCTGATTTCTGGGTGAAAACCTCCCCACCTGGAGCTCAGGGCAGCGCGGACTCACATGGGGTCCTGCCAAGGAAACAAAGAAGAACCCGAGGGGGAAGCGAGTCATAAAAGTTTCAAAATATTTATCCGTGAGCTGTTGTGTATTGGAATTTAGAATATTCCAGAGCAGACTGCAGTCTTTACCAACTTTAGCTCTAAACATGACAATTATAGTGCCGCTAATATACCCAGGAAACAATTATTTGAGCTGCCTAATCATTTTCAAATGACTCAGAAAAATCAAGCGCAGAGATGAAATACGGAGCCCAGAAACAGAAAACGCAGCTTGTTAAGAGTATTTTTTTTTTTTTGGTGTGCTTTTCTCCTTTTCATGGGGCCAGAGAGGTTTGGTAGTTTAATTTTGAAACATCTGGGAGCAGCAATGCCATGCAATATACTGTGGCCTTTTGTTTGCAGCAGGTTCTTTTCGAGGGAACAAAGCTCTGTCACATGAGGGAACTTGACTGAATTATCTGATAAATGTCAAAATTAGACAGATGCATTCTGCTGTCTCTTAAACACTATCAGGAAAGGGCTTTAAAAAATTAACCAGTTCATCTCTAATATGACGGAGGAGCTACGGAGCCGAACAATGGCAGATACCAAGGGGAGAGATAGCAGACTGACTCCACGCTCATGCAGCAGCTCCGAGCAGAGCTCTCAAGAGAGCTACTTAATACATATACGTCTATATATTTCAGCACCCTTCCCAGGGTTAAAG
The DNA here is from genome assembly GCA_011075105.1 of Heteronetta atricapilla. Taxonomy (NCBI): domain Eukaryota; kingdom Metazoa; phylum Chordata; class Aves; order Anseriformes; family Anatidae; genus Heteronetta; species Heteronetta atricapilla. The sequence continues at coordinate 81,028,917 of CM021763.1, read as the reverse complement.
GGCCACTTCAGAGAAATGCGTGCCAGTAAGAAGCAGCAAATAGCTACTTTCCTATAGCACTGCAGTTTTCCCATCAAGGAGGGTAAAGACATTTTCACTGTTCTCAGAAAACTTTGAAATGTAAACTTGTTCGATTGATGGCTCCTTCTGGTCCTGGCAGCCTTTTTGATAGCTGGTGCTCTTTCTGGAATACTTGTTAAAAAT